>NAJI01000056.1:0-372619 GCA_002179835.1 Calonectria leucothoes
ATAGCCTAAAGGATATATAAGCCTTAAACTAGCTTTTTTTTTTTAATCTGCTTGCTGTTAAGGCTAAAGATAGATACACATATAAATGAAAAAGTACAACCAATGCAAAAAAATACAAACAAAGGCGAAGATTCCCCGACTAATTCAGCGCTCCTCAGCTTGCTTAGTCGGATAAATATTCGTCCGACCTAAAGTGTCGGATACGGTTCAACAAGCTAGAAACGGGAAGCCAAATCGGGAAGCCCCCATGTGCTGATCGAAGCGATGGCCGCACGTGGTCCCGAACTGCACACTAACGCTCACTCCACTACGGACAGTCCCGATTTCCAATCACATCGCCGACTATTTTAAACTATTTTAAGTCAATAGTCTCAGTTCGTGGCAGATGGGTATTCGGCATGCAGTGCCTTCTCCACACGTACAGTGGGTTTACCAGCCCGATCTTGCTACAGTAACCGATGACAGCTGTCTGAGACAATGGCTCTGACCTCGGCGGCTTTGCGGGTCTATTCGCCTGGGGGTCTTGGTCGTCTTTGCCAGAAAGAAGATGGTCGAATCTCGCTGATGAGAATGTAAAGGACTATCTCATAGCTCATGACAACAGTGATTCCGGATTTTGAATGGTGCGTCAACCTGAAGCCAGGCCCATCTCCCGAGACGAAGTGGCAGCCGAGGTCAGAGATATTTCCACTAGTTGAGTCATCATGGAGGCAAAAGGCATCGTGATGGACAAGGCGCCGTCGTTCAACACCAACATGGGTGTCAACACACTCAATAACGACCAACAGCAGGCCTTTACCCTCCATCAGACCGTATCACAAGTATCAGGGTTGATTATCTTTCTTTGACAGGTAGCACCCAGATATCTACAAGACCAGCCTTTGGGCAGCCAGCGTTAAGGTATGCAAGGCCTGTCAGAATCTGTCTACATCAAGTCCATTCCATTCATTGCTCAGACCTCTCCTATCGGCAGGCAATGGTAAAGTGAAAATATGGCCCATACGATTATCTAAGACACGGGAAGCTCAGCTAGGCTCAATTATGGGTGGATTCTCCCCTTTCCCCTTTGGGAGTTTCAAACAGAAGCCCTCATCAGTAGCTCAACTTGCTAAACGCCATTTTAATATTCAGCTCTAATACCTAAGTATATTGGCGTTGGGTGCTACATGAAGTCACCATTCGTGCCAAGATGAGTGACTGGCTGTACCGCCGTGTGAAAATGGCAAACCGCAAAGAAGGTGAAAGCTCTGAATCCCANNCTTCTATTCGGCGTACCATGGCTGGAGAGCTGTTGTGACAAAGCTGCAGCCACGGAAACCCGTCGCTGTTCCCGGATACAAGTCCATAACTCTCTGACATTTCTAGGGCGTCTCGACCAAAAGAGTGAAGACGAGCGGGTCTTGGCTTGTATGCATGATGATAATGCGCTATTTACGAAGACGTTCACGGCTGTGCGCCGAAGTTGAGACAAGGTCAAGGAGGAGATGGTAATCCCAGCGTGTTGGTTGGCTCTTCCGTCATGCACGATCGGCTCGGTGGCTTTTGGCCTTGCTGAAATGGCCCGAGCTACCATGCCGTCTTTTGCCTGCCCTTCTGCGTCAGCCAGCACCTGAAGCTATTGATTTAAAATGTTCAATTAGGAAACGGGATGGCCCGTGGTGGAGCAAGCATTGGCGCGTAGTTCGGGGCCACGTAGGATGCGAGCTCACACGTGACAGAAAAAGAAAGGGCCGGTGGTGTCTCAGTCTAGCTGGTCCTTTGTTCTGTCACCCACTTGACAAGCTAAACACCTCAGCCGTCCGCCACATGCATGCATTGACGCGAACGATGCCCAATAGCACAGCCCGTGTTTGCCTAGCGGGCAGCATTTGCCCAATAGCTGCTTCCCCGCACACGGCATCACCATAAGCATAACTAATTGCATCCTGGCGACCCAGCCGTTCAGCCGCCTCCCATAGCGCAGCAAAGCCGCGATAGCTGCAGCCACCACCACCACACAATCTAGACTCTCCCGCGCAATGGAAGAGATGTACTTCCAGTGCGCAAGCGTAAGTGACACGGCTTGTGAGTGACAACCTTGGGCTACGTTGACGACCAGAATCCTGCCTCCTCACTCAAGTATAAATCACCTACAATGCCCAGAGTTCATCATTCTACATCAATCCAACACATCTCATTTACCAATTCAACACAGCGTCTATCTCATCATGCTATCTACAGTTGGACCCCTCCCCCTAAAGGACATCCTGAAGGGTCAGCCCAAACCTGATATCAGCAATGAGAAGCCGTTGACTGCTTGGGATAGAGGGGTTTTCTTGAACGAACTTCAAAGACAAGACATTGTCTCTGACAACAATGGCGCTGAGAGTGGCATTGTTGCTGACGGAAGCCTGAAGAAAGGAACGTACGATGGCACAAAGTTGGCCTTGAATGAGTTTTACAAGATGATGGCAGAGGCGTACGCCAATCCCTATCCTCCTCTTACTGAGAGTCACTAATGAACGGATAGAAACACAGCTGAATACTCCGTTAAGGGTATCGAAACCACGTTTCCTGTGCAGAGAAGTCTTGAGCAGAAGAGATCACTGTACCAATGGAGTGACCCTTCCAAGGATAACTATCCTCCTCATATTCTCAAAGTTCCTATTATGCCTGTGGACGAGAGTATGATCGCCATCTTCGACCTCCCCCAAGCGGCCAATGTCACTGCCATCTCAGAAGCCTTTTCATACAGCATCCCCTGGTACATCGATGCTGCAAATGGAACACCATTCAAAGGGCCGACAATAGCTGATTGTGAGGCCTACAACAAGGAAAACCCCACCGGGCCCACAGACATCATGGATGGCAACAACATTGCCGATTTGAGTGACTGGTACTCCGATGCTCGTTTTGCCCAGCAACACTTCAGTGGTGTGAACCCGACAACTATCCAGGCGGCCCCGGCCGCTAGGATCCAGGAATACATCGATGAGGCAGGTAACCAGGGTCTCGATAGCATGAAGAGTCTACTTTCAACCGGCCAGGACCTTCTGATGCAAGACTACTCATACTTTCGTGAGGCGACTGGGGTAAGCAACGAGGAGGTATTTCAAAACACCATTGAGGTGGACAAGGGCAAAACCGTCACGCGGTATACTTGCGCATCTGTCGTCATTTTCCAGCTCCATAGCGATGGAAGACTTCACCCTTTGGCTATTACACTGGATTACAGAGGTAGCCTGTCCAAGTCCATCACCATCTTCAATAAGCGACTGAACCCAGACGACAAGGGGCCCGTTGATGAGAAGGATGACTGGCCTTGGCGGTACGCCAAAACATGCGCTCAGGCGGCTGATTGGTCAAGGCATGAGCTCGGTGTCCATCTCGTGGACACGCACTTGATAGAGGAGGCCATCATCGTGGCGACCAACCGAACCATGGAAGATAACTCTCTTATCTACAGCCTTTTGCGCCCTCATTGGTTCAGGACGCTTCCGTTGAACGATGCAGCTCGCAGCATCTTGGTTGCCAAGGTTATCGAGCGAGTAGCCGGGTTTGGAATTGACCGCAAAACCAAGGTGAATCGCGTGTACAACTTTATCAATTCGGCATACAACAACTTCAACTTCCAGGACAAGTATATTCCCAATGACCTCAAGAAGCGCGGATTCGATCTGGAAGGAGAAAATGGGGACAAGTACCGTAACTACCCATACGCAAGCATCATGTACTACATGTGGAAGTATCTTCGGGAGTTTGTGGCGGCGGCTCTGGCAACCAAGTACAAGTCTGACCAGGATGTGAAAGCCGATACAAGCATCGCCGATTGGTGCAAAGAGATTCAGACCATGGGACAAATCACCACCTTCCCAACCATCACCACTGTGGAACAGCTTGTGGATGCCGTCACCATGTGCATCCANNACACGGCCGTCAACTACCTCCAGCATTACTACCTCAGCTTCGTTCCGTCCAAGCCACCGGCGCTCTGCTCGGCCTTGCCCGCCGATCTCAAAACACTGAGCGGTTACCAAGAGAAGGACCTCATCGCAGCTCTTCCAATTGGAGACGGCCCTGAGTGGCAGGACTGGCTGCTTGCTGCCCAGCTGCCTGAGATGCTCAGCTTCCAGGTTGATCAGAAATACAACCTGATCACGTACGCCCAGTCGCTGTACAAGGCAAACGTTGCCCGGCTCATTAACGACGGCGCGAACCCCAACGCTCAAGCTCTGAAGAAGGCTGCTGAGCAATTCTACAATCGCTTGAAGGATATGGATCTCCTTGTCAAGTATGTTTCGGCCAACCAGACCGAAGGAACTATTGAGTACAATGTTCTGGAGCCAGAGTTGACTGCCGTCTCCATTTTGATTTAAAACCCTTTGTTGGCAGGTTTTGGTGGCTTCTGGGAGGATGCAGGATGAGCATGTAGGCTCGATGCGCCTTGCCTACCACTGATTACCAAAGAGGGTCGAGCTAGTGAAATAGTCATGAATTAATACTACGAATGTTATGAAGTTTTATGAAAAGGACTTTTGACCTAATTTATGCTTGTTCCCTCGAGTCTTTAGTTGATAACTGTCAATGCTACACGTACTGCTAACGTTGTTGGGATCATTGCAATTGTAATACATTTATACACAGAGGGTACCATTTGTTTCAATCAATCTTGAGTTCATAGAGTCTCTCATAAAATAGATACACATGGTTCTGGTATTGCTACTGGCTAAATACATGCCTGACCCAATATAAGCTTGCCGGCCATGATATGTTCGCGAAATGTTCTGCATCTCGTTCAACTGTTAGATTGCTAACTATACTCGTATTCACATTCACATACCTAGTCCATAATGTCAACGCATCCCCAATCGTTGATGCAGCAGTCGGTAAAGGGTTGACGAGCACCCTCAGTGAGCCAACAACCACGGTCGTGGTTCTTGATGTCGACCTTGTCGCAGCAGTCAAGGGTTGCTTGGCCAGGAAGGCTCTCCTTGGAGCAACGATCGGTGCCGCTGGATCCCTTGCACCATGTAGCCATGGCTGGGGTGGCGGCAATAGCGAGAAGGGTAACAAGACCGGAAGCCTTCATTTTGGATCGGGTATTTGAATGGTGTTTGGGAGTGGTTGAGAGTAGAAGCTCTGGTGGAGGGAGAGGCTGATGATTGAGTTGTGAGTGAGTTGAGAGTGTTGTGTGAAAAATGTGCACTTGAGGGGGAGTGGTGGCTATATATACCTTTTCACGACGGAGTCGTCGCTTAGCTATTACGCCAAGAATTGGTCAGATTTCAAGTAAGATCATCTACGCATCTCGTATGCNNCACATCGTGTTGTAAAGACGGCTCGAAGATGGCTTTACTTTACATACACCCAGCCCTCTCAGATGGGACAGAATTGCGGTAGATTCGCCGTAGTCGGTAATTATAAACACCACACCGAACAATCGCAGTTCATGGAATCAATTCCATAACTGAGATTCGCAGTGATTCAACATCTCCAAAACCCATTTGTTGTTTAGATTGCACGCCACCAGGCACGTTACCAGTTACTCAAAACAGTCACCCCAAGAGCGCCGGCCTCTTGCAAAAGTGGGCCAAGGAATGCTATTCCCAAAGTCCCAAAGTCCCATCATCACAAATGATTTGGCTCCTTTGACCAATGAAGCGTGAATTTTTCTATATGTTGATTTGTCTCCACCACGGTCGGTGTAAAGGCTGATCAAACTCCATATTCGGATCCTTCAGCTGGCCTCGGAAATAAGGTAGCTGCTTACCTTCGCCACCTCCTGTCGAATTATTCCTTTTTAGTCGCTATGCGCCGCTGTCGTTTTTGTTCCTCTCCCGTTATTTTTGACGCATGCCGATCAAATACTCTGATAGGATGAGCTGAAGTCTGGCACTGCCTTTCCCCCTCCCGTCTCAGCCATGTCCATTCTTCTATTTGACCAACGAAGCGATCTGCAATGTCTCCACCTTGGCCTCTTGGCTTTCGCAGGCCATAATTTCCTCGAGTCCACAATGCTTCCCCACATCTCCAATCCGCCAATTACAGTCCTCGATGTCTTGCAGTGAGAGAAATCCAAAAGCCAAACCTCCCAAGCTCACCATCACAGTGTTGCTGGGCTTTCTCGGTTTTTCGTGTCAAAATATGCTATATTTTACCGACAATAATCCTATATTGACTAAGCCTCGTTCCTTATTGGTAAGTGCCACATCAACGAACCTGAAACTCGACTCCTCAGCCTCAGAATTTCAGCACACAAAAGTCCCATTTGCTAAGCCTGCATATTCCCCACCGTATATCCAATAACTGCAGCCAAACCATCAAGACGCTATGTCGCTTGGTGATCCTGATATCATGCATTCGGCTTACGACCCGACCAACAGTGCCTGACTCGGCTTACGACTCCAAAGTCCCCAGCACAGACCTATGCATACTTGGGACAGGTCACAACAAACAGCGCCCAAGATATGAAGCCTCGGACAATGAGAAATCGGAACCCTCAGTTGAACAAAGTCCTACTATGGGTATTCTTCTACAATTTATGTGCTTTGACAATTAATAGCCAGACATTTGGCTGGCCAGAGAGTCAATCTCAAAACATTTCATTCCCCCCCCCCCCCCCCCCCGAGTCACGCGACATGTCTTAGCGATGAGCAGATCTACATGGTGGCCCACTCGCTTTGCGGGAACACCCGCCAATCTCTGAAGCACAGTACGGGAAAGCCAATCAGAAACTGCAATACGCAGCCATTGCGCTTCATTCTGCGGGGTAGTTGAGCATAAGTGTGCCGCGCAGTCTTCACCGCCGCTGCAGGGCAACCAGTCCCACCACCAGGTCCGCAATNNGGCGAAGTCGCACGTGAAATAAGAACTAGAATTGACCCATTCACCTTTGTCGTGGAAATCCTATTTTACAGTGGTGACCAGACCCGGAGGCCGCAGTGCAGGCCAAGAAACCCATCGGTCAAAGTTTTAAACCACCTGCTTCCAGTGCGTCAATTTGAAGAGAGAGGTTATGTGATTGCTGTTAGTAATCCAGTGCATAGCCACGAATCCTACGAGTCGAACTCTTGATCAGCGCCCTTGTTTTTAAGCGCCCACACAGGGTAACTGGGTGACACCGAGACGTGGCTCAGATGTTTTTTACATGTAAATTGTGCCTGAACCCGACGCGATGATGTGCCGAGGGCTACATATAGAAGTCATGCTAAAATTATAAGACTGGATTTACCTTTTAATCATATTTCCATTAACTTGGTTAATAATCTTTGGAGTAGTTAAAAACTCCAAGTATCATAAGCCATTGGCTAAATATCTATTCTATACCAACAACCAAGATGGTAATCTACAACCTAAGTCCCTACTATTAGATATTGGGTTAAGATAAAGACCATATGATTAAAAAGTCGGAACAAGGTGCTCTGTTCTATAACAGCCATAAATGTGTTAAGGCAAGCACATGAGGGAGATCCTGTAGATTACGGGCTGGGGCTTTCGCACAACCCTACAGGGCAGAAGAAGGATGAAGGGCGACGGGGAGAGTGGAATAGGGCGCGGCAAGCGGAATTGGAGGAACCATAAACCGAGAGGCATGCAGGTGGCTGAGCAAGGAAGACAAGGGAACAGGGTGTTCAGCAGCCAGGCAACCCACAGATGACATTTCTTTCAAGTTTCAAACAAGGAAGCATTCGACTTCTCTTATTATTCTCTTCTGTAAAGGCCCATTAATGCACTGTAATTTTATAGCTATAGATAGGCACCCTTTGCCCTACCTAGGGACCCAGTGGCGTTATTTACGAACAAACAAAGCTAGTGAGCGAGATAAATAGGGGAAGGATGATTGGAGAAGAAAAAAGGACCTTTTCATCCTTGCCTATGAATTACAAGTCAACGCCCAAGAGAAGTCGGCTTGGGGCCAGTCCATGAGAATATGGCGAGAATCAGAACCGTACCAGTGTGTTTGAAGTAGGGATTGTTTACGCGCCCCAAGTGTTATTATCTGTGGGTATTTTTCAAGCGATCGCTGCGATTCATGCAGTCCACCTCCGAGACGCATGTAGAAGTCATTTACCGGAACCTTGGCAAATAAATGCATACTGATAAAATGGATATTAAATTAACAATTGCCTTTTACGGCCACGAAGATTATGTAACCCGAATTACCCCTTCTTCATCCCACGCACATGCTCTTTTCCAAAAGTTGAGTTGCTCTACGACGTGGTCTATTGAGCAGTGTTATGTACAGCAAACAATTTCACCCGGGGGCGTTGTTCGGCTACAGCTTTAGACGTGCTTGTCGAAAAAGTCGAGAATAGCACCGTATGTGGTTGGGTGAGAATACTCCTAATTCCTGTTAGCTT
Organism: Calonectria leucothoes; assembly: GCA_002179835.1. NCBI lineage: Eukaryota > Fungi > Ascomycota > Sordariomycetes > Hypocreales > Nectriaceae > Calonectria > Calonectria leucothoes. Next base: position 8,340 of record NAJI01000056.1, read on the forward strand.
TTCTCGCTACTGGTGGAGTCGCGCAAGTGCACTTACCAAGTTCATGCCATGGCCAGTATTGGGAACAACGACAGCCTCAAAGCTGGATGCGTTGGGGAAAGCCTTCTTCATCTGGGCGGGGATGGATGGCTTGCTGGGAGAGCAGTTGCCTCCGCAAAAAGCCAGGTCGAGGTCTACAAATTGAAGCCTGAGTTAGTTATGTGTCCTATTTACCAGGAAATGCACAGTTGGGTGACACGTACCTCCATCGATAACCAAAACGGGTCCTCCAAACTTGCTGACGGTTGAGGCAGGTGCGAGAGTTGTCAGAAGCTCGCCAACGCTGACGGGCTGGCGGGCCTCGGTCGCCGCAGCGAGAACCTCGGGGTCAAGGTTGCTGGAGCTGAAGAAGTTGCTGTGGACGCTGCTCTCGTCGCCAAGGGCCAGGTAGCCATCGGGGTACGAGTGCAGGCCCTTGACGTTTTTGGCCAGGACGAAGTTGGCCGAGTAGGTGAAGAGCGGCACAAAGTTGGGGTTCAGTGAGAAGCCGGTGAGGACGATGCCGTCGGTGATGTTGGGAAACTTGGCAGCGAGGCCGTAGGTCTGGGCAGATCCGAAGCTGTGTCCAACGTGGACAACCTTTTCAAACTTGCACTTGACCTCGGGCACCTTTCCCTTGCGAAGCATCTCTGTGAGGGTGACGAGGGAGGCGACCTCGAGCGTCGACTGGATCTCGTTGACTGCCTCGCCGCGCGACGACTTGCCAAGACCGAGTCGGTCATAGTATAGCACCGAGTATCCACGCTCCAACGCCCTGTTCACATAGCTGTAGTTGTAGTTGTTGATGGGGAAATCCCTGATTGCACGAAGAGTTAGTATAAATCTGACTACGAGGCTAGCGACGAATGCTGATGCAAGGCTAAACGAACCAATAGCTGCGGTCAAAGCCGATACCGTGGGTCAAGACTTGAATAGTCTTACCAGCGCCCTTAGCAGGTTCACAGTAGGTAGCGGCGATATTGTAAGTGCCGGAAACTGTCTTGTTCTGTCTCATAATGTCAGCCACCAAGCAACTCTGAGGAGAGTATATCGACTTACGCCTTCATAGAGTCCCTGTGCATAGGTGCCGCCGACTTTGAGCAAATTGAGAATAAAGTTGGTGACTTCAATGTTGGAGGACGGTGCCTTCAGGCCAAAGACTTGGTTGGTGGATGAGAGGGTGACGGGCACTGTGATATCCTTGCAATTTCGAGCACTTGCGACAGTAGCGAATCCGGCAACGAGGGCCGCGAGAGAGCCGAGAGCAACCATGATTGTTGAAGAGTGGTGTTTAGGATAGGAGGGATGCTTTGAATGGTAGAATGCTTTGCGATGATGTCGTTTCTATCAATGGGCGGCAGTTGGCATGTCTTTATACAAGTTGTTGTTTTCCATGGTGCACTGGAAGATGGCTGAGCCTTAAGGAGAGGCCCGCTTGGACATGCTAGTTCCTTGATTTGGTGTTGGCCATGGCAGAGCGCCTCGACTCCTGGGCCGTTGCAGTCTGGCGCGCGCGACTTGGAGACGGGTCGGCTAGTCGGATCTCCAGATGAAGCCAGGCCCTGCTTGACCCACCGGGCGCCACACTAGGCCAGCCGCCATGGCGATTTCACCAGCAAAAGGTCCGGTCCTGCAATGCGAAATTCCAAATACAAGCAATATGGGCAAATGGAGATGGCCGTAGAAAATATGGTACCATTTGAATCGCAATTGGAGACTACGTCAATTCCAATTATCCCGGAGGAGTTCCAGTTGGGCGCAGGCCATTTCTGCCCATCGACCACATTAAGGCCATTCCTAGAAGCAAGCAATTCAAAATTAGACGCGAAAAAGGCACTTGAGGCTGTGTGAAAAGCGGCGGTGGCTATTTGGAATTTTTGGTCCGACGAGCTAACTTGCTTAGCCCGCCCCAAGTGCTGACGGAGTGACGAAATTGCCTCCCGGACCACTTTCGTGCGAGTTCGTCCGAGCAGCTGCGACTTCACGCATTCAGAGGGACGAAGCCGACCGAACACGTCCGAGACGACCGACACGAGTGCGAAGCATTTCCCAAAGAGCACTCAATCTGGCCGCGACGCACTGGTCTCCGCCATGGCCGCCAACAGGCCCACTCCCGGTGGCGTAGACGATCATCTGCGGCCGAAGCGCATGAGACTCGGCACACGGAGCTGCGCCGAGTGTCGCAGGCGAAAGGTCAAGTGTATTTTCCCTGAAAATGCAGAATCGTGCCAGGGCTGCCAGATTCACCATGTTGTGTGCAGGCCGCAGGAGCCGCAGGCACGCGAAAAGGCGATACCACCAGCCGCGGAGTCTGATGACCAGGACAAGGCGGCGCTCCAGCGACGGCTCGAGGAACTCGAGGGCACCATCCGACATATATGCGGCACTGTGGGGATTGATGCCAACTCTGCAACACTGACACAGTTCAAACCCCAAGAAAATGGCCTTCTGTCGAGTACACACGCCTCCTCCAACACTTCACAAACTACGCCAGTCCCGCCAGCAACGACGACCACAGCTGCACATGCTAATGTTTCCCCGCTCTCATCCGTTTCCGAAACCGTCCGCGGCTCCCAGAGCTCGCCCGCTGCCAGCGCCTTTGCAGATGCCCCCTTGGCCAACCTGTTCAAAAGCTCAATGTTCATGGGGGAGGTGGACCGAAGCAACTTTGGTGTCGCTGGGCCTGAACAAGGCACCCTAGTTCGCGAGCTGGTTCGTCCGCTGAACCCAATAATCCCGTCTCAGCAGGATCTGCGTGCCATCTTCCAAGAGACGCAAAAGTACTGGCCAGTTTGGCCACCGTGCTACGCCAGTGTCGAGCCGTCTGGGTGCCTCGAAACCGTTCAGCAGGGCGGCGTCCCCTTGGCTCTGAGCTTTGTGATCAACGGTCTCCAGAGTGGAAATGCAAGCACAACGGCGAAGGCGTTGGTCTGGCTGTCGCTATGTGTGCATCAATTGCCTCCTAGCTGGATTTCCACCCGTGTCTCGCTGCCGGCACCACCCCGCGCTCTCAAGTTCAAGTACCTTCAGGCAGCTCAGCTTCTCCTTTGCCTCCCCGCCGAAAACGGAGACACTGTCGACAGCGTCGAGGCCCGTCTGCTTCAGCACCGGGTGTATCTGGATGTGGGAATGCCCAGGAAAGCATGGCTTGCCGTCCGCAGCGCTCTCAATTCTGCAGTGGTTCTTGGTCTGCACCGGAGAAGGTGGCCCGCGCAAGAGAGCCTCCGAGCCAACATGTGGTCTTCGATTGTGCAATACGAGAGACATCTTTCCTGCTTGCTTGGGGTGCCTACTGCCATACCAGAGTGGCATCCGGGTCTCGTTTGGGAGGGCGCGGAATCAGATCCAGCATTGCAGTTGAACCAAAGGCTTTGTCGTATCCTTGGCGCTCTAATAGAAAGAGACCAAGCTGGGGGAGGTGAAGATTATGCGACAACCGTAAAGCTAGACCAGGAGTGGGAGCGCTGCAAGAGCATCCTTCCTGCAGAATGTTGGGATCATGCTGTGCCTCCCAACACGCCGTTTCCCATCGTTTACCGTCAGCATATTCTCAAGCTTCACTATTATGCCACGGGGCAGCTGATTCATCTTCCCTATCTGAACAAGGCCACCAGCGATCGGCGGTACGAAATAAGTCGCCTCACCTGCCTGGAGAGTTGCAGGGAGATTGTCAAGGGCTACGAAGCGCTGCGCAACGGTACACCGGACATGATCATGTGCGAGCTGGTCGACTTTTCTTCCTTTTCGGCTGCGGCAATCATTGCCATCAACCTGCTCAACCCGAAGCGCCAGTCTGAGCCGGACGCGACAACCGAGATGCAAGATTGGAACCTCGTCGGAATAATGGCCAGGGATCTCGGCAAGACATCGTCCGTGCTGGATTGCGTTGTTGCCAAGCAGGGCGCTCAGCTGCTCGACTTTTTTCTCAGCGTCCACAACGGCACCTACAGTGGCCCTGAAAGATACGATGCCGCCATTCCGTACTTTGGGAGGGTGCAGATTAGCTGCGGTTCCATGCGAGCGAAATCCGCAACAGCTATCCGGGAGCAAGACAATGGGTGCAATTATTTCGGCTCCAGTCCAGAATTTGCATCACCCGTGCTGGACTTTAGTTGCATGCCGCCGTTTAATTTTGAAGTTCCATTTGAATTCGATTTCAATTTCGATTTGGGTATGGAGCTGCAGACGAACTGGACTGTGGCGGCCGAACAGTGGAACTCGGAATGGGCCGAGAAGTTTGGGAGTAATGATGGTGCATGATAAAGTCAAAATCAGAAAAGAATGAGAGCTTTGTTGGTCGAGTTTTATTCTCATCTCCTGAGAAGGATATAATTGCCGATATACACAGGGTTGGAAAAAGTTCATAATCAGACAGAGCCCCGACATTTCGGGGCGACTAAAGTAATGCGACCCGTAATTCTATCGCCCCACTCTCGAGGTTTAAGAAGGATACGCGTAAATCGCGTCGTGATTTGAGTCTGTGAGAAGTAGAGCTGGTGATGAGAATTGTTAAGATGATAAGATATATTTCACAAGGTTCTGCTTTGGAGGTCTTCAACGTAGAATTATCTACATATCTTAACAAATCATAGCCCCAAATGGAGCTCATCCATATCTTCTTCTGCCTTTTAAAAGTCTGGAGCAAAGTGGTCCCCGACTATAACTCTCCAACTGAAAGATAACAATATAATTTAGATTATATGTTGCCACTATTTCTAGCACTTATTTCATTTCATCTCTTTGACAAAGCCAGTATCCTTATTTTGGGAAAATAATCACCATCTAGTGACGCCTTTATGCTGCGATGTTACCCTGTAGTCTTGAGTGGCCAAACGCGCAATGAACTTGGTCAACCCGAAAAACAAGACACCAGCTTTGGAAAACCCGCCTACAGAGGCCTCGGCCTTGACCTATTTTTTCTCATGTTCGTTACATTCACGTTTGCTCTATGCTAAATTTTGAATACGTACGCAACCATCTGGTTGTTGCTGATACATTTTACTTTTGTCACGCGGATGACATCCAGACCGCCAATGACGTCATAGCATAGCCCAGTTCACAAAACTAATGCGCGCCACAATTTACGCGACGGGAGATTAATTGACGCGTTGGATGCGATTTGTATTGCCGTTTCAATAGTCGGCCTATTGCGCCTAGTGATGAGGTCTACACATGGAAGACGGAAGGACTTCAGAGTTGTTGTATTGGAAAGCAATGAGCGTGTCATATTTTCGGCCTCATGCTACATTGAAGATGGCTAGCATGCTCAATTGATGCAGCCCTTTCCAATAAGCTCTCTTGTAGTTCGTGCAAATAGCCGCTGATGTATCCCCAGCATCTTTATCATGCCCGGCCACCGTTCAGCACACCAGCCTAGCAAAACGAGACATGAACCAGACGCGTCCAGAAGGGCTCCCCAATCCAAATCCTCCGTCTCATCTGAGTCCTTGCATTCCGACATTGGCTTCAGAAATTTGACTCTGCCGTCCAGCCGTAGAAGCCCATAGGCAATCAAGGTGCAGGAGGCAAGGTAGATGTAGTGTGCACTCATAAACGTCATGGGATATGTACCGAGAACAGAGTTTTCTGGTGCCCGGATTATGTTTTCATAAGTCTGGATCAGATTGACAGAGGAATTGAAAGGGTCAGACGCAACTAGAATGTCAGCATCTGGACCAGTATCCTGTTCTAGATCAGAACTGGCGTCATTCACTGGAGGCGTTGACGCTCTTCTCAAGGCTCGAAGAAGAAGAGGCTGAAAAAGAAAACATATGGTCGCATCATATCCCACATCACAAGTTAATGTGGCAACGCCAATCAATTCGTCGCTGACAGCGAGTTCATCGCGCCACTGGCGTAGAGTCGTGTATCTTTCTCTTAGCCAGTCAAGGTTGAGATCAGGCGGAGAGGCTGGAAGATACATGGAACGAAATATTTCAGATCGCAGATACACGAGGCGGTAGTGATGGGCGATACTCATGGACTGAACTGTATCCTGGCCTGCCCGGGCAACATCTTCGGGACTTTGGGTCGCGCCCATGCCCGAAAGTGAGATACTTGGATACTCGGTCGTTATTATTGTCTCTGGCAGGTCGCTCCCACGGCCAAAGAGCTGTCCTACAATACGCTCAATTGCATACAATCCCCAAAAGGTAGAGCGCCGTATCTTTCGTACTGCGCTGCTCTCACTTTCGGAAGTAGACGCATGTTCCGTATCGGCTTCGGTATGGTAGCCCAGTTCGATGGTCAGACGGCAAGCATGATCAAGAAGTTTCCATATGTCGCCTTTCCGGGGATAAAAGAGACAGAAGACGATCAATAACAGCAGTGCCTGCAAGGATGCAGGAGATGCTTCGGATGTAACCTCCTCAAGACATGAAACTGCACTGGAAAAATACATGAGACTTTCTGCGGACCGGTGCGCCTTGTAGCGGGCCTGATTTACGCAGGATATGGCGCAAATCATGGTGATGCGAAAATACTGATGTGCTTGTTCACCTTGGAGTTCCTGGGGTCTGAGCCCTGCCCTTTGGCGTAGCAAGAAGTATGATTGCAAATCAATCATTGTTTCAACTTGGTCAAGAAACCCGTACATTTTGTTCAAGGATACGAGGTACAAGCGGACCAGGGCTTGGATATCCGAGTCTGGGGCATTTCCTTGAACGAAGGGAGGATGCTCAACTTCAGCATCCCCTTCTTCATCACCAAGCTCTGTGCCGGGCATCCAATCATCTTCAGCGACAAGTCCTTTCAAATGGGCGTGCTGCAAGATTTCAACGGTCAAGGAAAAGGCGGAGGAGGCACCCCAATAAAGCGATCTACCCGACGACGAGTAGGAAGGGATGATAAGGTCAAATGATGGCGATTGTGTCGAAGTTTCTGGCTTTTCAGCATGGACATCGTTTCTGAATGAATTGGCTTGCGATTCGAGACCAATCAGATCATCAGCTAGCTTGGGGCTGTCTAGTATCAGGGAGTCACATGTGCCATTTTTCACTGCCAGAAGTCGCTCAAGCCTGTTTAAGAGCGACTGAACGTAGCTACAAAGACGGTTAGTATTGAGGGCGAGAAGGGAATTATATGCAGAGTAGGAGATGGGCGGTATAATTCAGTATCATTGCAGAGGTGAAACTATTATGAAAACGAGTAGTTAATCTTACGCCCTAGGTAATGTTTGTTTCAGAGCGTGGTCGTAAAAGGTACACTCGGTTCCAGCCTTCTGGCACACTTGGCAATGTGGTAGCTGAGTATCACACTTGCGCCTGAGTCGGCGACATCGCTGACACGTAGGCAATAGTTGTGAGATGGCGCGATGATTCATGTTATGCGGTACCGTTATAAAGGCATGCTAGATTTTTAGAATGAGGGCCGTGTGGGGATAGAAGATTCCGTCTTGGGGTTTATATTATGTCCGTGTTTCATAGCGAACAGATTCGGTGGTTGGGCTTCTTGCTCTACAGGGAGGGCATACGGAAAGCACGATTTTATTCATCAGTTGTATTCAAATATCCCAACATAACTTCAGCATTGAAAGTATCACCAAATACAAAAGGATGCAGCGACGCTTGATTTTGAATGATTCAGCTCTATCGTTCAAAAATACAGAGATGCAATACGAGCCGGAAGAAGAAATACCTGGTTTGCCTTGCCCCACCATGTCGGCGTTCTTATCTGCGTCGGAGAAGAGCGGCAAAAAATGCCGAGATTTGGGTTTGATCTACGATAAGTAACCCGGCGTCGGAAATTCTTATCCGAGACGAAACACGATAGGATTTTCTTCCATAAGCTAGCTCAAGGCTGTCTTATCAAACTATTGTGCTAACGGCAATTGGAAAAGGAGCCGGGCGGCTTTTCCGGCAGTTGTGCTGACGATGGGATCGGAGAGACCGACTGAAGCCATGGGCCAAGATTACAGGCAGTGGAATCTGATACGTCGAAATGGTTGGCTACTATACTTTATGGAACTGGAATACAGTGATGGATTTCGTCATCATTCTTCAAGTCCATCCCGTTCTGAGAGACATAGACTGCTTGGTTTAATCAGACTTGATCTGGAAATCGGCATAGGTCATGCCGCAAATCCATTCCAATACAGGCTCGTAGAGGAGCAACTTGGCTTTGCTTCCGCCCATGGCACCGCTCAACGCAACCCAATTGAGAACCTCGTGCCCTCCGTGACCGGCCTCCTCCTCAACCTCGTCGTAGGTGAGTTCTTTGAGCCACGTGCTATTTCCCTCGCAAAAGTGATGCATGAACTTTTTGTCCCACTCCGCATTGACCAGAGGGTGCTTGCTATTGAGCGGGTACTCGTTCTTCGCCGCCATCTCGACCTCGTATTCGTCAAACTTGACAAACAAGTCAGGGTGCTTGTCCAGCACACTCTTTCCCACCGTCTGATATTCCTTCATCAACTTAAGAAACTCATCCTCTGGGGGGTCCCCTGCCTGTCGGGGGTTCCAGTAGGGAGGCCAGTGCGATAGACCTCCGGTGCACATAAACGCCACCCTGACGTCGCCAGGCAGTGCCTCGGCGGCCACCCGGCAAGCCTCGCCAAGAGCAAAAGCGCGACTGTACTTCATCAGCGGCGGGGTGAAGACATTGAGAAAGATGGGCACGATGGCGACATTGGGTAGATCTGCCTCCATCAGCACCCAGGGCATAAGCAGGTTGTTGCCGTACTCGACGGGTCCTGTGCGCGACACGTCAAAGCCCTGCTCCACCAGAGACGTTATCAGATGCTCGGCTGTCTCGGGACTGCCTGGAAAGTACGTCTTCTTGTCGATGCGAAGCGGCTCCATCCACTGGTCGGCAGGACCGACATGTTGCTCGGCTATTGATACAGCAATGGTTGGCATGTGGTTTCGGTAAAAGTTTTCAAAGTGGTCATCAAGGAAGGCGAAAATAACGTCGGGCTTTGCATCTGTCAGTGTCTGGCCGAGAGCCCGGGTGGCGACCTCGGTGCGCTCACGGGCATCGGGCTTTGCAGTCTCTGGGAAGCCAATAGCGCCTTGAATTGCTGTTAGAACTCACTAGTGGCGAATGGGAAGATTGCTAATTAAGCACATACCTGGGGCATGAGACAGTCCTACAGCAGCGACAATCTTTCCCATGTTGTGTTTTGGCTAGGATGAAAAATGTGATGAAATTGTGAAGGTTTTGCTCACTCAACTGTTGTTGATGATTGAATTTTCGTTTGAATCTGCGGCTTAATATGGTGGTTTATGGTATAATACTATTTAAGCCATGCTATACAGTATAAGTGTGATTAAAGCACACATTACTGGATGCAAGAGGTGTGCAATTGGAAATGGGCTCATTGGCGGACTTTGGCGCCGGTCCTAGACCCTGTTATGCGGGCATCTCCGCCAGTCGGCCATGGGCGCTCATGAGGGTCGGTCATCGGCATTGGCCATTGATGCAATTGTTAGCATCGTGTCCACTATTGAAACGATTGAACCTTTTGTAGATATTGGATGGTGTGAAAATCACGCTGAACTGAACGGTAGTGATTCATCGTCGTTTCAAGATGGCACCAAAGAGCAAAAGAATTCTGATGCTGGGTTCCACAGGGGTGATTGGAAAGGTGCTTACAGATGCCATGATCAGCGAGAAATCGAGGTTTGAGCATATCGGGATCTTCACATCCGAGAAGACTGCTTCTCGCAAGAAAGATATCATAGAGTCCTTCAAATCCCAGGGCGTGGAAATAATCATAGGCGACATTCTCAATGCAGAAGATGTTCTGAATGCTTATAGAGGTATACCGGATGATTTCTGTCCTAGTGATTTGAGTCCTTGTTGACGAGACCCAGGATTTGACACCATCATCTCGGCTGTCGGTCGTTTCGCGATCGATACTCAGGTCAGCCTCATAGCTCTCGCGGAGAAAAGCCCAAACATTATTCGGTTTTTTCCTTCAGAATTTGGAACCGACATCGCTTATGACTCGACGTCTTGCACAGAGATACCTAGTCAAAAGAAGCTCAAGGTCCGCTCATTCCTAGAGTCTGATGCGGTTACACGACTCAAGTACACCTACTCGGTGACGGGCCCGTTTGCCAACTTGTATTTGGGTAGCATGGCTGCCGAGACGGAAATGGGGAGTTTTGATGTTGCTCTCAAGGCGGCGACTCTACTCGGCGATGGGAAAGGCCGCATCAGCCTCACCACTATGGCAGATGTCGGGAGGTTTTTGGTTTCTGCATTGAGCCATCCAGAAATCTGCGACAACAAGGCGGTCAAGGTGAACTCCTTTACCACCACCCCAGAAGACATTTTGGCCGAATTTGAGCGACAAACCAGTTGCAAGTGGAGCGTACAGTACACAGGGCTAGATGATCTGCGGCAACTCGAGTCTAAGGCGTGGGAAAGTCAAAATCCCCTGGCGAGTATTTACACATTGAGAAGGATTTGGACAGAAGGAAGGACGCTGTACGAAAAGACAGACAATGAGGCCATCGGTGTGATCAAGACTGATACCATTGAAATGGCGGTACAGGAAGCAATTGCAAGGCCAGAATCTGGCTTTAGAAGTGGGAAACTGTAAAGGCAGAAGTGAATATAATTTTATTAGGTGTTGTTTTCTGAAACTAAAAAAGAATTAATCTATTTATTTGACTTCTACTATTTCGGTGTTCTGGGAGATGAATTCATCCATGTTTTTCTGCAGCATGGCCTGATAGTTTGCAGTGGTGCGACTGCCGATCCAAGCGGTATGTGGTGTAGTCACAAGATTTAACTCTACCGTGTCAGCTGTTAGAAGAGGACTCGTCTCGGCGGTTGCAGGCTCTTTTTCATAAACATCCACTGCGGCGCCGGCAATGAGGTCATCCTTGAGTGCAGCCAACAGCTCAGCCTCGCTTACGACGCCTCCTCTCGCAACATTGACCAGAATGGACTCGCGTCTCATGAGGAAAAACTCCCGTGCGCTGAGCAAGCCCAGTGTCTCGGGCGTCCGTGGACAGCAGAGCACTACCACGGTGGCCATCCCCAGCGCCTCGTCAAACGCGACCCGGTCCGTTGGCACCGAAGATGCGCCTTTACGCCCTGCAATGACCACCTTCATGCCCAGCTGAGTGAACAGCGTGGCCACCTTCTTGCCGACGTTTCCATGGCCTACAACGACAGCAGTCTCTTCTGCACAACTTCTTGGTGGTTCGCCTGCCATGTACACCGACTTCATCAGAGTGCCGCGTTTCTTCCATTCGCCAGCACGCAGCATACTCATACTGGGGACAATGGAGCGCCGCGTTGCAAAATAGAGCGCAACGGCATGTTCGGCCACAGCATCGGCATTGCAGTTGGGACTATTGAGCACCGTGATGCCTCGCGTCGCACATGCCTCCAGATCAATCGAGTCGGTGCCAGCGGCCACTACTGCGATGAACTTCAACTTCGGACTGATTGCCTCGGAGAGGTGGTTAGCCCGCAGCGGGATGGTGGTTGTGATCAAGATGTCAGCATCTTTGATGCGGGCTGGAATCTCGTCCTGTGTTGTGCGGGTGTACTCGGTCACAGTGAAGGTGTGAGGTGCGGGCACTGTTAGTGCTGGTAGAGGCGTGAAGAATGTCTCTAGAGCCACTACATTGAAGTGGGTTGGTGATTGGAACCGCTTCGGACTGGAGCTGGCCATTGTGCTGCTGTATCTCTTGGTCGGCGTTGGTAAGGTCGCAAATGCCGATGTCGGGCACAAGCGGTTTAAGCGATGGCGTCGGAGGCACGTCGATGCCGCTCTTGTAGACCAGGGGGAAAGCCACGCGTATGAAACTGCAACTTGCCTGAATCCATGATTAGTTATCTGTTGGATGCGGATGACGCGAAGGACGGCTTGCCTCTGAATGTACTGCCGGTTCATGATAATGGCGGAGATGTCCGACGGAGGAGAGAGGCGTATCCTAGGGAGAGTGCCCGACAACTTAGCTATCTTACCCCGCAGCATTGATAGTTTTAGCACACGGCGGCTGGATCTCATCCTCGCTTATCTGCGCTGCCTCGTGCACGCATAATTGTCTCCATAACTGGCGTCAAATTGACCCAGCATCCAGGCCATTTGGATTGACTGGGATTAACCCATATGAGAATAACACATTCGCGAATTTGCGGGAATCTTTGTGAATAATTGTATTTGCAATCATGGCAGCTGAACCATCACCACCCCCGTCTGAATCATCCAAGGTGCAAGATCATCGCTCAGGTGATCCATCGCTTGCGTTTGTCCGAGACGAAGAAACCGTGCCCCCGACTTTTGAAGACAAAGTTGCAGAACAGAAATTCCTCAAGCACAGACTAGCTCTTGCCTACAGAGTGTTTGCCAGGTGTGGCTTTTCTGATGGTGTAGCCGGACACATTACCATTCGAGATCCAGTTGATCCAACCAGCTTCTGGGTGAACCCCTTTGGTCTTCATTTTTCTCTCCTTACCGAAGATGACTTGATCAGGGTCAATCATGAGGGCATCGTTGTCGAAGGTGGCAATAATCTCCGATTGAATTACGGTACGGCTGCTGCAGTGCCATCAAAAACCATCAAAGATTATGATGCTGACAGTGTACGAATTTTAGCTGCATATGCTATACATGCCGAGATTCACAAAGCTAGACCAGATGTGTTGTGCGCTGCTCATTGCCACAGCACTTACGGGCGAGCCATGTGTGCAACTGGCAAGACGCTAGACATGCTCACTCAGGATTTCTGCAGTTTTTATAATGATCATGTGTTGTACCCGTAAGTTCAATTCGAACACAGAGGAAGAAAAAGATCATCATGTGCCTCTTTTTCAAGTACAAGGCTTACGAAGAATCAGCAATTTTGCCGGCTTGGTTTTGGCCACTGATGAGGGCAAGGACATTGCAGCCTGTCTGGGCAACAAAAAGGCGGCGCTGCTTGGGAATCACGGTCTTTTGACTGTTGGTCCCACCATTGAGGCTACCATTGGGTGGTTTGTACTTTTAGAAAGATGTTGCCAAATACAGCTGGCTGCTGATGCCTCTTCTGCTGGGACCGGAAAGCCACTTGTGACGATCGGGGAGCAAGAGTCTCAAAGCACCTGGGAGGCCATAGGAAGTCCTGATAGCGGATATTTTATGGGATTGCCACTGTTTCAGGTTGCAGAGCGTGAATTTGGAGAGAACACATATCTTGGTAGAGGGATGAGGGCGATATAGGTCTGAAGATCAAAAACCATATTAATGCCCAGAGTAATTTGAAATTGCCTCCACTCATCGCAAAACATGGATACATAATATTTTACTTCAATGTTATTGATGACTAGAATGTGATTTCAAAATTCATCGTTGCTTGACCAATCTCGTTTAATCCCAATAGTGGTCTTTCCATTGTGCTTATATCAGTGTTCAAATCCAACCCGTCATTCCACAAGTCGTCATCAACCATGAATAGATTGAAATCAAATGGACTGAACTCTTGACTTTGCTGTCTGAGCCCAAACCTCAACTTCTCAAGCTGTGCTGGACCAGGGTAGAGCAAGCGCATAAGCTCAAGATCTTGGGCGGGACCAAATCTATTGCTCAGCGGAGCGCTATGAGAAAAAACGCGCTCCAGCAGAGGGCCAAGCAGCCTCTCGTAAACGCTGGCATAATTGCTAACGACTGGCCAACCTCTATCGGCAATTGCCAAAAAGTTACTCGTGAAGCGTTTCGTCATGTCAAAAACCTGAGAGCGGCTAAAACTCTGACGAATGGTTTCGGATGCATGGCGTAAGCAGAAGAGCACTGTAGTGGCAGCCTCGAGGGTATAGTGCGCAGATAGCCATGGGCGACGAAAGAAACCGGCTTCGATGTGCTCTTGGTGGATGCGGGCCGACTTTGAAGCAGCCCCAAAAGCGCGCAGAAGCGAGTTTTGCGACGGCAGTGGCACGCGAGGGGAGGGACGATGTAAAATCATGATGCTTCGGGCGAGAGCGAACTCGGTTGTTTCGTCATGAGATGAAGTTTGGCCGCACGAGTTGTGCCAGGATTGGAGTCGATTTTCCATAGTCGCTAGCCACTCGTCCCAGCTGATACCGGGCGCTATAGGCTCGCGCTGGAAATGGACATGGAAAATCTCCGACAGCAAACGATGGTACACGATGGACGTCAGGAAGGCGTCGTCTCGTGCCAAAGTGGGCAGTTTGCAATTGATTGCCGTATCGGGCGTGGACAGTGGCCTTTGCAGGACGGGGCATATCGAGCGATCCATACAGTAGGCTGCCCAAAAGACTCGCCGGCGCAACTCCAATGCACCTGGGTCTAGATCCATGTAGCTGGGTGCCTCACGATGCAGACCGAGTTCCAGGCATGATCGCATCACAACTCCGGATAAAACCCAAACATTCGCCGACCGGGGAAACACGGTCGCGTACAGAAGTACCATTAAAATGGTTTGTAGCCAGGCGATATCCGTAGGAAATGACGGCTGGCTGTACATATGCTGGATGCCCTCTTCGAACAAGGAGGCAGAAAGGGCCATGCATCGCTCCTCGTGCCCGTCATTTGCGGACCCCAGTGTCACCGAAATGGCAAGTACCAGGTATACTATTAAGAAATCATGGCTCGCAATGACTGGCAGCGGCTCCTCGCCAGCCGTTTGAGATTGAACCTGCCACTTCAAAACTTGGGCGACGTTGTGGAACTGCTGCTCCACGGTCGCAGCATCGAGAAAAGGGCTGTCCGGAAGGATGGTGTTCAAGTATTTCTTCATTAATCGGAAGACAATATCTAAAGGCACGCTGCGCAAGACTTTGGCGTCTAGAAGAATGTCCCGCTTACTCGTCTCAGGGCTGACGGGAGCTATTCTGTTCTCGCCGACCTGAGCGAATGACGGTGTCATGCCCATTCTGACCCTGGACAACAGGGCCGTGGCGCCAGAGCCACGGGGGAGCGTTGCGTCCACAATGGCCCGAAGACATTTACTTGATAATATAGATGTTCGTAGGCGCGCGTGCTGGCTGTCGTGGCTATTGTCTGTCGATGGCAAAGAAATCTGGTGTGCAGTGTCGAGCTCTTCGTCGAGTTCAACGCCATTGCCATCTAGCTGCCGCTCTGTGGAAGATGGCATCTGCATAAGAATGTTGGACGCATTGAGGGCCTCTAAATGACCGCTTTCCATCAATTGTGTCTCTAATCTCGCAATTTCTGACTCGAGATGCTGCACAATGCTTCTGGGCACATCACCCGCCGAGCCAGACGAGATGCCGGTGCATGTCGTTTTGGCAGCCACGCATCGTGAGCAAGAGGGTAACTTTCTGTCGCACTGCACTGCATCGTTAGTAATTGGCAAATGAGACACTTGTGTTTTCTCCCTGCCTTGAGTTTTCGCCTCCTGCAGCGAGAACATGATAGAATGGCTCTTTGGCAGTCTGAAGACATTTGTCCGCCAACGCCACACGAGATCTGCGCGCGGGTGTCTGCGATGGCCCAAAGCTTGGAGAATGCTGTCGACTGCCGGCTCAATTGGGCTTATCAGCGGAGAAGACCGCTGGCGTAGCATGTGGGTATTTATCTAACTAATCCGTTGCTCCACCGTGCGATCGGCATAGGGATGGCATTACTAATTGCGTCGCTTGTTTCCGGCAACCTCGAGATAGCAGCTGCTGCATTCACCATTGCCACCATCAGCAGAGACCGAAATAAGAAGAGGGGTAATTTTATTCAATCACATGCATTTTGAATAAGATGCACGATGAGGCGGACATGGCCGAGTTTCAAGTTTGCTGTAGGAGAAGGCCATTCACTCGGCAAAAGCTCTCTACCATTGTTCAATTTACCAGACTCACATTCACGCGCCATTTATGATACATTGCAAAAGATCTAAGCTGCTTCGATTTTCTACCCTGTATCAATTTGATCATCGATATTTCAGTCCAATTAATAAATTTGAAGGGAATTTGTTGGAGTGGTAGAATAGAATGCATTTCCCAATGGTGCTGCGTGAAGGCCCACTATGCGCGCTCTTCTCCGTTCATCTATGGGTACACTTTTTTGTCATTGGCAACATTTTAAACTACCGAGAGGGAAATATTATCAATCTTCTCAAACCAAAGCATTTTATTTCAATTTCCGATTAGTATTTTCTCCGCACGCCGGGAAAAAACCGTAATTCAAACACCACAACAATCTAGCCATCATGGGATCTTTGGATAATTGTGACCTAAACCGGGTTGAGGATGCAAAGCTGGCTCTTCCTGATTGCTATGCCGATCTTAGAACCGAAGAAAAGAGGCTCATGAGTACTCTTCATGAGTCCTGCACATGGGGAGCTACTCCCGATGGAGGAATGAGTAAGTCTTTCTAAAAGTAAGGAATCTGACCCGTGCCATTACCCTAACTCCCCATCCTATAGATCGCCTAACATGCAACGACGACGACCGAAAAGTCCGAGAATGGTTCATCCAGGAAACAAAGAAGTGTGGCTGCGAGGTCAAGGTGGATGCAATGGGCAACATCTTTGCCATCCGAGCAGGAGAGAACAACGACTTGCCGCCGATTGGCATTGGCTCGCACCTCGACACGCAACCGACTGGCGGTAGATACGATGGTATCTTGGGTGTTATGTCAGGAATTGAGGTTCTAAAAACAATACACGCCAATAACATCACAACATATGCACCGCTTGCAATCGTCAACTGGACCAACGAGGAAGGGGCACGGTTTCCGCCGGCCATGCTCTCATCGGGCGTTTGGGGTGGAGCCTTTACCACTGAATACGGCCATGCCCGAGCTGACCCAGATGGACTGACTTTGAAACAAGAACTGGGACGAATTGGGTTCCTGGGCGATGTTGAATGTTCCTTTGACGCGAACCCGCTGTCTGCCCACTTTGAGGTGCACATTGAGCAAGGTCCCATTCTTGATGATGCCGAATCGCCAGTGGGTATAGTGCAGGGTGTACAATCCATTCGGTGGTACAACATAAGCGTGGTTGGCCGTGAGGCTCATACCGGCACAACACCCATGGGAAGTCGAAGTGATGCCCTGCTTGGAGCAGCCAAGATGATCGTTGAGACAAACCGGTTTGTGACCGAGGGCAAACTCGCTGCTGCAGGCGCGCGAGCTACTATTGCTGTCATTAATTCGGGGCCTCAGAGCATCAATACTATAGCCGGAAAGGTCCGAATGGGCCTTGATATTCGAGGTGCGGCCGACTCAGATGTGGCAGCGGTGGAAGAGCTGTGCTTGGCACGCTTCAAGGAAATCTGTGAAGAACATGCATTGACCCTGGAGTTTGACTGCTTTTGGGTCTCCCCAGCACTCCGTTTTGATCCAATCATGGTGCAATGCGTCAGAAGCTCCGCCAATGCTCTCGGCTGCAACATGGAATTGATCAGCGGCGCAGGACACGACAGCGTATACACGAGCAGAAAGGTGCCCACGGCCATGATATTTGTGAGATGTCGCGAGGGTGTCAGTCACAACCCAGCGGAATACTCAAGGCCCGAGGAGTAAGTTTATCTTGTTGAGATGTGTCTTTACCATTTTGGAACTAACAAAATACAGTTGTGCCGCCGGCGCGGAGGCCCTGTTGGGAGCATACTTGCGATATGATGATTTCTTACGAAGAACGAAGGGCTCAGAGAAATGAGAAGTGTTTAGCATTAGAAATCATATTTCTACCTGCCAAGCCTAAATACTCAGGAGCTTTTAGAAAATGAGATGAATGAGATCACCCATCGTCTGTCTTAGTACTTTGGCCCCCATCGTGTATCGCGGTATGATGAGTAGTAGGGTTGTTAACTGTACAGTGGCAAAAAAGGTCAAGTTTTCATCAAGTTAAAGGATGGGATTGTCACGAGCAATGTCTGAGTTTTACTAACTCGGCCAAAGACCCAAAAAGATCCAAGAATAGTGGGAGCCACCGAATACCCCCAGAACCAGCAACTATAAGCCCTAACAGGGATGTATGTATTGTCACAGCAGCTAAAACGAGCGATTGTTTCGCCTCCAGCAACTCAGAACGTAAAGGCCCTTTTTTTTCAATTCGAGCAACCTTATCTTCCCACATATTTTATCTCAAAATATCTGAGGATTGGGTAAGTAAGCGCAGTCCACGACATGGAGACTGGAAGACCGAGCTGTAACTGTCAGAATCCAAGACAAGTTCATATTGAAAATGACATATACTCACATCCGCACCATTCCCTACCAATTTCGCAATTGGCCCCGTAAAGTACGTCTGATACATGCAAAGAATTGCCCCTGCCCACCCAATCAAGAATGATGCTAGTGCTGCGTACCCAAGTGGCATCTGGGACTGGTCTGCCCATGAGTTCCAGTCGTAGCCTCGGCTTCTCCTAGATATGAATTCATCCTGCATGGTGATAGTAATCCAAATAATAACCCAGTATCCGATTAAGCTTAGGAAATTTAGGAAGATGGTCAATAATCTTGCCCGTCCTGCAATGGCGCAAACTGTAAAAATTATGGTCACGACTGTCGACCAAATCGGTCTGGGGACTTTCGCAAACAATCTTCCGAGAATCTGAAAGTTCAAGCCTGCGGCGTAGGTCCCGGGAATGTTGTTGGCAGAAACGCATAGAGCCAGGACCACGGCGCAAAACTTTCCAAACTGGCCAAGTGGTGCAAATGCTTCGGCAATCAGAGCACCTGTCGATTCGTCAAATGCAGCAGCCCACGAAGGAACACTGGTGATCCCACTAGCTAGACCTATGCCGAGAATTTCTATCAACAGCTTCCCCATCAAAATACCCAGAGCTGTCATGGTTCCAGTCACGAGCCGCGATGTAGTCTCTGGACAGTAAGAGTAAAAGTCGGCTGATGCAGGAGCCCACCCTAAAGGACCGGAGGCGGCGAGAAAAAAGTACGAAAGGCGGTTACCGGCGACCACGGACCCATGGCCTTGAGAGACACTGTCGGAGTTGAATTTGGGGCCCGCACATCCTATGAGGATGAATAGGATGAGAACGGTAGGGAGCCATATATACCTGTTAATTACCATATCAGAAACCTTCAAGAGAACCGGGATAATGAATTTTACCTCTCAAGCATATTGAACCATTTAATTCCAAATGTTGCAACGATCCATGTGATGATGGACGAGATGATGATGCCGACAATAACTGTCATACCACGGCCATTCACAGAAGAAAGGATAAGACCAGCGATCAAGCAATCGACCAATCCATACCCGACCTCTATGACTATATTCAGCAAGGCACATAACTTGGATGGCCAGTAGCCCATTGCGAATCTTGCCACAACTAGTGTTCGGAGTCCAGAGATGGGACCAAATGACGAAATGTAGCCGGTACAAGCTGAGCCAAACAAGGTGCCAAAGAAGCAACAGCTGTATCAGTGATGTTTGAGCGCGATTCATGTGGAAATAACCTGTTCGAGGACTTACGTAACAGCGTCTTGGAATCCTAATCCAAACGAAATAGGTCCGAGAATGCCAACAGTCATATTATTTGCCGTACAGTTGATGGAGAACCAGATGAGAAACATATCAAGATAGGATCGCGCGGTGAGCTTTGGGTATCTTAGACTTGCCGGCACGCGCTCAATGCCTCGAGCTTCGATGCCCTGGAGGTTTGCTATACGAGTCAGCCATCTCCATAACCTGCCCGGCTCTGAGACAGGTACTTCTGAGAAAGAAGTCGCAGATTCAGGCCGTTGCCCAACTCCTTTCTCTGCATCAATGGGTGATGGGCCTTTTGACAAATCCATGGCCATGTTGAATGAAGACATTTGTTGATAAAATTGAGCAATAATGCGGCAGGGCGTTCTTGCCCAAGCGCTTCCTACATTTAATACAATAAGACAGCCATGTCGGAAATCAAAAGCGCATTTTTATTATCTTATCATCTACTCCAAACGCCCGCTTCAATGGACACGCGGACTTGTGCGATATAGGAGAGTGCTAATAAACATTGACTTGAGATAAGATAATTACAAAGTGGCGTGCGAATCAGAACTCGCTGATTGGACTGGCACTCTATCTACATCTAAATAATAACGTGCTTGATGCAGATGGAATAGGCGGGGTTGGATGGATGGGGATCGAAGACAATGTCGAACATCATGCATATCGCATAATCGTTATTACCTCAGTAGCAGATGGTAGTGAGTTGCGCAGACACTCGGAGGCATATAGATTTATGCGTCGGTAGGATAATGCGACTTGAGTTTATGTTGTGACTAAAAACATAGTTGTGTTGTGCCTTACAGCATCACTGATTAGCATCGTGTGTTGGACGCGCACAGCAGTATCATGAAGCAACAATGCACTGGTTATTAGCATTTAGACACATGGTATGTGTAGATTACAACAATTCGTTTGCATTCAGTGATTAAATAGCCACCTGAATCGAAGAGGTACTCCCGGTTTCTCCACTCTGCCCAACCACTTGAGAATTCTCCTCCGAGTTGTGAAGTTCCTTGGCTAGCTCGTCCAGCAGGTTGTAATCCATCACCCACTTCATGCGCTCCCGAACCACGCTTGGGTTGAAAGTGTTCGCCCACTGTTCTTCTGGAATATCTGCACTTGCCATTTTGCCTGTTTCGTAACTTGACCTCGTGATGCGATCAGTGCGCGGCTTTCTGAGGTCTTGGAAAAACTGGAACGCAGCCTCCAGGTCACCATCTCCTTTCCAATTCTTTAGTGTCTGAGCCAAGGCAAAACCAGATTCAATCGCCTGGCAAGCCCCTTGTCCCTGATGAGGCAGCGTCGAGTGAACCGCATCACCAATCAGAATAATGCCAGAGCCCGGGCTGTCGGCTCGGACGTCAAACCACTTTGCTGTTGGTTCGCGCACGTAGAGAGCCTGCTTGAGGATTTTTCCATCGGCAGAACCTTTCCTCAGACCGGCAATAATTTCCTGCACGGCGCCGGTCCAGTCCTTGACGTGGTCATAGAGATCTTCAACCGGGGCCGTGGAGAGCCATGACTCAGATGTCCAATTCTCCAGAGGTTCTGTCATGAAGCCAATGATGCCGACCCGAGCAGTGTTTGAGTCGTTATTTCCGATAGGAAGAGTCAATACATGCCTCATCGGGCCCCGGAAGTTGACCGTTTTTCTCAAAAGTGCACCCGTCTCAGGCGAAAGATCATCATAGCTGACATATCCGCGGTAGACCATCTGACCAGAGTAGATGGGATGGTCTTCCAGCCCAAGGTATTCCCGAACGAAACTCTTGATGCCGTCACATCCCACAACAATATCCGCCTCAGCTTGTGATCCATCAAGAAATTTTAGCAGGTAGCATTTGGCCGTAGCATTCCATTCAATGGCACTTAGTCGTTTGCCCAGAGAAATATTGCTGTCGGGAACATTCTTCTTCAGAGCTTCCAGCAAGTGTGCTCTATGGATTTGTCTTGATCGAGGCTCGCCAAACTCATCAATCTGGCCTAGATAGTCGCCAGTGCGGTAGTGACGGTACTCCATGTAACATGGTGGATTGCGAGACGATTTCCAGAGCATGTCCTCGGCCACACCGAATGCATCCAAGATGGCATTAGCATTGCGAGTAATATTTACTCCAGCGCCAACTTCAGTGAATTCTCTGGCTGCTTCATACAGATGGATGTTGGGAAGGCGGGCATGCATGGCCGAATTCATAAAGGCCATGCCGCCAAGACCGCCTCCAATCACGGCAATGCGTTTGTCCATGAAAGACATTTCGGAAAATTGAAAAACTACTGCAAGAGCTTTTGGTCTCTGACAGCAATAATGAGGAGATAATGAGTATCAAGAGAAATAATGCCAAGTTTGGCGATGCAATTTTATCTGGAATGGTACATAAACACAAGTATTAGAATGAATGTCCACCGCCATGTCGAGCGCGAGGCTACAGCAAAGCGGGCATGTCCGCGCCAACAATCACCGAGAGAAAGCCAGCCTCCCGATCAATTAAGTGGGTGCTTATTATCTGAATCCTTATTGGGTATCGCGTAAATTTAGACCAAATGACTGGGTTTTAGGGTGGAGAATGCCGCGCAAGACAAGCTGCGGAGAACGTCGCCAGGTTTAATCAACACCTTGCATGCTCAATGCATCGATCACTGAACGATAACCACACTGAATGTGCCCCAGGTATCTCGTTGATCCTACGCGGAAATTACTAGGAACCGCTAATGGACAATCTTGCATGCAAGGCTTCCTGCGTCTACATCGAGAACCACCAAGCCGGGTTCGTTGCTTGAGTTGTGGCGCAATTATTTGCCTCAAAGATTTCTGAGCAGCCCTTGGCCTTGCCGACAACTAATCAAAATGGCCACGAACGAAAAAATCGAATACTTGCTCAGGGAGCTGACTTTAGAGGAGAAATGTCTTCTTTTATCCGGAAAAAACATGTGGGAGACATACGATGTTGAAAGGCTGGGGATCCGCAGCCTGAAAATGACTGACGGGCCAGCTGGTGTCCGTGGCGCAACCTGGATCGATGGCACACACACAACCTTCATACCATGCGGTATTTCACTTGCTGCCACATTTGATCCAGAATTGATTGAACGGGTCGGATCCGTCTTGGGTGCCGAAACCCAGAGCAAGAATGCCCACGTTTTGCTTGCACCCACAATGAACATTAGCCGGACACCACTGGGCGGCAGGAACTTTGAAAACTTTGGGGAAGATCCCTTTCTCTCGGGTGTTATGGCTACCAGTTATATCAAGGGGATCCAGAAGCATGGAGTCGGTGCGTGCATGAAGCACTATGTCGCAAATGATACCGAAACCAGGCGCTTCAACGTCGACCAGCAAATTGATGAGCGGACTCTCCGCGAGATCTATCTCAAGCCATTTCACATGGCCCTGGAGGCGAATCCTTGGACAGCTATGACTGCATACCCAAAGATAGGCGGCCACCATCTTGATTGCCACCAGTTCTTACTACAGGACGTGTTGCGAGATGAGTGGGGCTTTGACAATTCGGTCCTCAGTGACTGGGGTGGCTTAAATGACACGGTCCAGAGCCTGGTAGCCGGGACCGATCTCGAAATGCCAGGACCACCTATTCGATACGGTCCCGCGCTGATGAAAGCCGTCAAGGACGGCAAGATATCAGAGTCATCACATATCGATGTGTCCGTCAGAAGATTACTCAAGCTTCTTGACAAGGCTGGTCTGCTCGATCCAGAAGTCAAGTTGACCAGCGGGGAAAAGAACTCTGATCTGCCCCATTTCCGCCAGACTGCAAGGGAGGCCGCATCTGGGGCAATTGTGCTGCTCAAGAACAACGGCATCCTCCCTTTAAAACCACAATCGATGCAGAAGCTAGCCATTATTGGTCCGAATGCGAAAAAGCCCACCACGGGAGGCACTGGCAGCGCAGCTGTGAACCCTTACTACATTACCACCCCGTATGAGTCAATCTCGAATGCGTCAAAGGAAGCAAATGAACATCTCGACATTCTCTTTGCACAGGGAATCAAAACAAACATGCAACCGAAACTACCCGGGGACATGCTGAAGACACCAGACGGGCAAACAGGTATCCGTCTGGAATTCTTCTCTGGTGACTCCTTCGAGGGCCCGGTGGTCGGTGTGTCCCACTGGAACAATTCTGTCATCTTTATGATGAGTGATGGGGACACGCCCGAGAGTCTGAGAGGGACGGTCCACTGTTATCGCGCTAGCGCTACCCTGACCCCAACAGCAACAGGCACATACAGCTTGAGCTTGTCGAGCACCGGAAAGGCCAGGTTATTTATCGACGATGAGTTGATAATTGACAATTCTGCCTGGACTGAAACGGGCGGCACGTTTATGAATTGCGGAAGCAAGAACAAGTTGGCTACAATGCACCTCGAGTCGGACAAAACGTACTCGTTTCGGATCGATAATGTCGTGGTTCCTCCTCCCATTCCACCACACGACAACACCCTCTTTTCCAAGCTCTCCGGCATCAGGGTCGGCGTGGAACTACAGATTGACGAAGAGGACCTTTTTGAACAAGCCATTGCAGCGGCGAAGCAGGCCGATTCGGTGATTCTTGTTGTTGGACACAATAACGACACTGAGAAGGAGGGCATTGATCGTACTTCACTCACGCTTCCCCGAAGAACAAACGAACTGGCGGATGCTGTCTGCCGCGCCAACCCAAACACCATTGTGGTGTCTCAATCCGCATGCGCTATTTCAATGCCTTGGGTTGATGGGGCTGCGGCTGCCGTGCATGCCTGGTACCAGGGACAAGAAAATGGCAATGCGCTCGCTGATGTTCTATTTGGGCACGTAAACCCAAGCGGAAAACTGCCCATCACATTCCCTCGTGCTCTGGAAGATCACGGTTGCAATGCCTGGTTTCCGAGCAACGCGGCGCAAGATGTCTCCGAGTATGGAGAGGGAATCTTGGTTGGATATCGATGGTTTGATGCAAAGGGCATCGCGCCTTTGTGGCCGTTTGGCTTTGGACTGTCATATACAAGTTTCAATATCTCCGAGGTCAATGTCACGGGCAAGATCTCTGCTGACGGGTCCTCAACAGCCGTGGTTTCTTGCACAGTGGAGAATGTCGGTGACTGTGATGGGGCAGAGGTCGTACAAGTGTATGTAGCTCCCTCGCATGTCATCATTGAGAAGGGTTTAGATTCTGCACCGAGGTCATTGGCTGGCTTCTCCAAGGTCATGGTTCCCCAGGGGAAGACAAGGGTAGCCGAAATTACGCTTGATTCCAATGCAGTGGCCTGGTTTGATACCGAGGGAAGAAAGTGGAGAATTGATGCGGGCGAATACAAATGTTTCATTGGTATCAGCTCTAGAGACATCGCGTCCGAGGTGGAGCTGAAAGTGGTATAGCTAGGGTTAAGAGGGCCAATAGATTTACGAAACGACTTTACAGCTCCAAATAGATAAAGGCGATATGTCAGCAGCTAGCCAACATCCCACTTGTTAAAAACAACAGCAGTATTGGATTAAAGGACAAAAGGTGTGAAGTAATATAGAGTGGATATTTTACTTTAGCCCCTCGATTAGGGACTCTGTCATAGGAAAGATAGAAATGATCTACCCTTCCCACTTACCCGATAGCTCAGCCATCAAACTTCGTGCCAGACCCCTATGTACGCTGCGTCAAGACTTTGGATTAAGTATCTCACTATTTAAAAAAAAACTCGCAATTTCAAATCTCAGTAGTGTGGTGCTATTACTGGCCGTTGCCCATGCACACACACTTGTCGACGCCCGAGGTGTCCACCTAGACACTGGACCGGCTGCATTGAATGTTTCGAATCGTCCATTTCAATGTGATATTTATTATTGATTCTGGATAATGAATAGCTTGACAGCCACGGCATTGTTTATTTGCCGATCTGGCTGCAATGATAGCATGTATGTACCACCCACGAGGTAAAAATATAGTCTGGCTCCTGTTGAGGCTGATGAGCACACGACCTCCTCATTCGCACAAACATAGCAAGCAACAAAATCGACCTGTTCCGATTCGGCCAGGGACTCCGTCAGAAACAGGGCATTCACCCCGCTGTTCTCGGTATACTCTCCAAAATATGTCAGGTAATGTGGTGCGGTTTCGTCGGCATCGCCGGTATCGCTGGAAAAGAATAACTTCCCGCCATTCAGGACATCGATTGAGAAAGACCCCGTAAGA
This sequence comes from Calonectria leucothoes, assembly GCA_002179835.1. NCBI lineage: Eukaryota > Fungi > Ascomycota > Sordariomycetes > Hypocreales > Nectriaceae > Calonectria > Calonectria leucothoes. The sequence continues at coordinate 33,916 of NAJI01000056.1, forward strand.
TAAGAAAGAGTGGGGTCACTTGTAGCTGGATCATTGGCGTAGAAGGCAGGGCTGGGAGACGAGTCATACACGGATACGGCATGAGGCGAATTTGTAGCATCGAGAGCTTGCATACTGGACCAGTGTGTTTCTGTTGAAGGCGAGCAACCTGTTATCGTCGAGGTAACCGTCGAGCTGGAGGTTTGGGAAGCAGGAACTGTCGATGCACTAGATTCAGAAGCGCTGGACGATACAGCGGATGCAGTATTCGCCGTGGTGGTGGAATCAACCCCTGTAGTGGTAGGACATTGTCGAGCAGCATGAGATACAGGTAAGTGAAAGAAGATGAGGAAAGAGATGATCGAGGTGAGCTGGGGATGCATGTTGGTCCGTGGTCAAATGGATGGGCCCAATATTCTAACCCGTACTTAGCCCCAGCGAACTCTTGCAGTTCAATGGGAATGTGCGATTTAAATATCTCTGCACGAATTGTAGCAATGAATGGCCACGGTCCAGAGTAGTAGAGGTGGCATCAAGGCATTGGAATGTTGAAGGGGAAATGTCTCAGAGCAGCTTGGTGTGCATATAAATTACATACCAGCTTGCGAGCCAATGTTTTGCCACATCTCTCCCTGGTTTTGTTTTACTTTCCTTTTCAATGAAGGCAAAGACCAGGTCGACGTGCTACATGCAAAAAGTGAGAAATCTAATCGGACCAAGGTTGGATAAATACTCAAAGGCAAGACAGCGGAAATTGAATCAGCATCCAAAAAAAAAAGGAAAAAACATTCTTTCATGAACAATGAATACCACCACGATTAACTATCAATCTGATAAAGTCTAACCCTACCATAGGTCAGGTTCCCCACCCTACAAACTGATTTCACATTTCGCCGTTTACGTTGGAGAAAACTAGAGACAACGATTCCCTACGAAACCCTGTTTCGCATTGGGAATTGGCATAGCGGCATAGTGCATAAACTAATAGCAGGCAGAGGTCATTTATTAGACCACCAGCCCTAAATCAGTATATGAGCCCAATATTCTTCCGTATCCTAGGAAGGGATGTTATATGCGGAAAGCCTGATAGCCCTGGCGACCAAATCATCTTAAATCTACCGCTAAGGTCAGGAGCTAAAGTCCAACGCCCAATTCTTGCGATCTGGTGTCTTTCCCGACGTACGCTTTTTCGCACCGTCCGGTCAACTCTGGTACACTCTGTCATTGAATTTCAACGTGGCTTGCGGGAATATGATGTTCAGCAAGATCTTGTTTTCAACACTGATATTCTTGGGCCCATTTCACTCCACCTTTTTCTTCGGCAAAGATAGCTCTTATGACCGGGCATTACCCAGTGTGGAAGCCCGAACCACATGACGTTTCACGAAAACTAGTGAAATGGTAGGCTAACTAGTTTTGGCGCTGGAGATGTGACCAGGGCGTGAGGGGTTCGGCCACTGCGGCTGCGGAATGTTTGAGCTGGAGAAATAAATAGTCTACTGCCGTGGCGTAAGGGCTAGCCACTGTGTAGCTTACCGCTACGTTGGGTGAGAGAATCTCGGTGGCAATGGATAGGTCAAAACGCGATTAATGAAGTGCTGCTGACCTGTTTGAATATTGCCTCTTTTACTGGGTGAACCATGAGGAAGAAATGGCCAGATGCAGGAAACTCACTTGGCTCGGTTGTTCTTGTCTCTCCGCGGAGATTGTACTTAATATATATGCCGCAGTTGCAGCGGTCAACGACATGAACTGGCGCAAATAAAGTAGCGGATGCAATCAGCCCTAGGGATAGAGTGGTTAAGGTTAAAATTCAAGGCTGCAACACTCGCTAGTCAATGGTGTGCACGCATGCGCCATTTGTGGTCTGGACCCTTCTAGTCTCGGACATTTTAGGATAACATCTCCAAGGCTAGTGGTTCGCCTATTTAGGGCCAACAGGTAGCCATGTTGGCTTGCGGCTAGCCCTTCACTCTAAACCGGCCATGGCTTGCGCCAATGTCATGCTGTTGACCTTGTCACTTTGTATATTGGCTGCCACGACTGAAGTTGCAGATATGTTGTGGTGGACTAACCCAAGCATCTCAGTAGCTTTCTGATTTTCTTTGGATCAAATTCAAAGGCGTAGCCAGCCTGACTTGTCGTATCTCTTTATTTTGCGGCATCGGCGGAGGTATCCCGGCTTCAGCATGAAAGCCACGACGTGGGTGCTTGCCGCACTCCTTGGAGCGAGCTCAGTTGGTGCAATTCCCAATAGCTTAGAAGACGCAATCAGACTACCAGTTCGACGAGCAGTTGATAGCGGCACTTGTCAGGCTGGATTCCAAGCCAGGTCGGATCAGAGCGGTTGTGAAGTGTGCCCAGACGGCCAATACAGCGACGGAACCAAACCTTGCGCCGTTTGCCCAATTGGCAAGAAACCCACAAAGAGCAAGGGTGACTGCGAGGATTGCCCAGAAGGCTCCATCAGCAACGGACTGGGCGGCGCTTGCATCGAGTGCAAGGCAGGCGAATACTCGGATTTTGAAGAGGGTGTCTGCGCTACTTGTCCGAGTGGTCAAGTGGGCAATGGTAGATATTGCAGGTCTTGCTACCCGGGTGAACATCCCAACGACAGCTTTGGCGACTGCATTGAGTGCGAAGATGGCCAGGTAAGCGATGGAGTTTACTGTTCTTATTGCGACCCGGGCAACCAAATCAGTTACGCATCACTCAGTTGCGTGGCGTGCGACCATGGCACGTGGAGTGATGGGATGAACCCTTGCGCAAAGTGCTCGCCTGGATCGGCCATCATTTGGGACCAGTCGGGGTGCGACCAATGCCAGCCAAACGAGTACAGTGACGGTGTTGCCCCCTGTGCCACTTGTCCAGGTGGCTCTGCACTCAACGAGGACAGGAGCGGCTGCACGCCGTGTGATGCTGGCCAGATCACCGACGAGTCTGGCGTGTGTGCTTCGTGCGACCCGGGACACGGCCCCAACGAGCAAAGGAATAAATGCGAAGCTTGCACGGGTGGCAAATGGAGCGACGGGTCAAAGCAGTGCACCGCTTGTCCAGCTGGGTCAGGACCTAGCGAGAACCACGACATGTGTGAGGCCTGCCCAGAATTCCAGTATAGCAACGGCCCTAGTGGTTGTCAAAGCTGTCCAGCCGGTTCCATTGCCAACGGGAATCAGAACGGCTGTGATGGCTGTCCGGCTGGCAAGATCAGCAACGGATCTGGATCCTGTCGCTTCTGCGCCGGAGGTTCCATACCCAACGACAAGAAGAGTGGCTGCACCGATTGTCCAGCGGGCCAGTGGAGCAGCAACGGCAGCCCCTGTGCTTATTGCCAAGCCGGCGAAGCCATCAACCAGCAAAAGGATGGCTGCGTGCAATGCGATGCAGGGCAAGTAAGCGATGGAAAGACTGGATGCAAGACGTGCCCATCCGGAAAATACCCAATGAAAGACCAGACTGGCTGTGACAGTTGTGGTCGGGGCCAAGTCAGCGACGGAAAGGTATGCCGGTCCTGCGAACTGGGAATGACACCCAACAACAACTACGACGACTGTGTCCGCTGCCCTCCCACCCAGATTGGCACGCCCAATGGAGGCTGTGACATTTGCCCACCAGGACACATTCCGGCCGAGAATGGAGTCGAATGTGTGTCTTGTCCGCCGGGTTACCACGGGGGCGGGATGGAGTGCAAAGCTTGCCCAGCAGGCCAAGTTACTGGACAGGACGGTGACTCTTGCCGCGACTGCCCACCAGGAACGGTTGCAGGGGATGGGGTTTGCGCACCCTGTCCGCCGCGTCAATTTATTCATGGCATTTCCTGTGCCGCCTGCCCACCAGGAAAGACGGGTGTAGAAGGCGGAGCCTCTTGCGCTGACTGTCCTGCCAACCAAGTGCCCAAGAAGATGGAGAATGGTTGCGAACCCTGCGAAGCTGGAATGTTGCCCAATGACGCGGGTACAGACTGTGTCAAGGACTGTGGTGACCACGCCAAGCTGGAGGATGGCGTGTGCAAGTGCAATGCTCCCGGATCGTCTTTCCAGAACGACAAGTCTTGCTTCTGCGGCCTCAATGCCTCACTTAGCAGCGACGGCTCCGAGTGTCTCTGTAATAGTCCCACGAGCTCACATTGGAGTACGGACGAGAACCAGGTTTACTCTTGTGCCTGTCCGCCCGACAAACCACTCAAGGATGGTGCCTGCGTGGCACCCCTAGACTGCGGCACAAATGGTGAAGATGACGGTGCTGGAAGCTGTAAATGCAAAGCTCCAGGCGCTACATTTAATGGCCAGGAAAGGAGCTGCAATTGTGGTATCGGTGCCACACTAAGTGACGATGGTATGTCATGTGTTTGTGGCGCTTCCACGGATTCGCGCTGGACTATGGGCAAAAATGATATCTACTCTTGTGTCTGCCCGACCGACAAGCTGCTGAAGAATGGTGCCTGCACGGGACCTTTAGACTGTGGTGCTAACGGCCAAGATGATGGCACTGGAAAGTGCATCTGCAAGGCCCCAAGAGCTACATTCGATGACCAAGGCAAGACCTGCAGCTGCGGTACCGGCGCCTCGCTCAGTGACGATGGCACCTCATGCGAATGCAGCACTCCTACGGCTTCGAAGTGGACCATGCATGGAAACAATGCTTACTCCTGCATATGCCCCGCGGACAAGCCATTAAAAAAAGGAGTGTGTACGCCTATTGTAGATTGCGGCACTGCTGCTAACTTCGACGACGATAGCAACACTTGCCAGTGCAAGGCTGCAGGAGCCACATTTAACCCAGACAAGTCTTGCACATGCGGAACCGGCGCCAGTCTGAGCTTCGACAGCAGCTCATGTGTATGCACTGCACCCCTTGACTCAACATGGACCAAGGGAGAGAAGGATAAATATGTGTGTGCCTGCTCAGGAGACAGGAAACTCAAGAACGGTGCTTGCGTGCCGACGACGGATTGTGGCGCCAATGTCATCGTGGATGAAAATGACGACACCTGCAAATGCAAGGCTCCCGGTGCCAAATTCAATCCCGACAAGTCTTGCACTTGCGGTTCGGGAGCAACGCTGAGTGCTGATGGCAAAACGTGCCAATGTACTGTTCCGTCCAATTCGGGCTGGACAAAGGACGCTGTTGGCACGTACTCTTGCAGTTGCCAACCAGGCCAGATTGCCAGCCAGAATTCTTGCATTAATAAACCCAGCTGCGGAGCCGGGGCAATACTTGACGACACTGGCACCGCGTGTGCTTGCAAGGCTCCCGGTGCCACTTTCAAGCCAGATGGGAGCTGCAGCTGTGGGACTGGCGCCGCGCTGGATACCGACGGCAAGTCATGCATATGCTCGGCGACGGATGCTAAATGGACCAAGGATAGCAGCACTGGCAAATACGCGTGTGCCTGCCCAGCCGGTCAGACAATGCAAAGCGGCGTCTGCAAAGCCATTGTGGACTGTGGATCCCTGGCAACATTTGACGACAGGCTCGGCGCTTGTGCCTGCAAGGCTCCCGGTGCGGCCTTTAAGACGGACAAGTCTTGCTCTTGCGGCGCGGATGCATCGCTTGATACGGACGGCAAGAGTTGCCGATGTGCTGCAACGGGCGCTAGGTGGGCCATGGACAGCGCCGGCAAATACTCATGCACGTGCTCGGCCGGCCAGACAATCAGGAAGGGAGCTTGTGCAAATATTATTGACTGCGGCAGGGACGCGGGCCTGGGAGATAATGACAGCTGCGTTTGTAACGCCCCGGCGCAACCTTCAAAGTAGACAAGTCATGCAACTGCGGCGATAGCGCGGCGCTCAGCATCGACGGCAAGTCGTGCAAGTGCTTTGCGTCCGGTGCGAGCTGGAGCAAAGACGGCACGGGCAAGTACTCGTGTACATGTCCGGCTGGGCAGACGGTGAGGAATGGCGCCTGTGCACCTCTTCTCGACTGCGGCAGCAATGCTGCGGAGCAGAACGGTGTTTGTACATGCAATGCTCCAGGTGCCAGTTTCAAGGACCTTGATAAGACGTGCAGCTGCGGTACTGCTACAGGTGCGAACCTCAGCAGCGACGGCAAATCTTGCATCTGCACCACGACGGGCGCCGCGTGGGTCAAGGACAAGACGGGAGCATATGCATGTGTTTGCCCGGAGGGCCAGATTGTCAAGAACGGGGCCTGTATTCCTGACTGCGGAACCCAGGCGACATTTGACGACAAATCCAAGGCTTGTGTTTGCAAGGCCATCGGAGCCCTTTTCAACTCAAAAGACAGGTCATGCAACTGCGGCTTCTCTGCTGCTCTGAGCGCCGACGGTGCGTCGTGCATTTGTAAAGCTCGTGATTGGACATGGGCCCAGGTCGCTCCCGGCATGTATGGGTGTACCTGCTCGTCAGGCAAGACGCTTCCCAATGGCGACTGTAACGTATTATGTGGTGACAATGCATTTCAGGACACAAAGGGAATTTGCCATTGCTATGCTGAAGGTGCGACTTACAACGACAGGAGCCGAACGTGCGCCTGTTCGGATGGCGCCTCGCTCAGCGCCAACGGTAGATCCTGCATCTGCTCCGTTACAGGCGCCTCTTGGACCAAGGACAATTCCGGCAAATACTCTTGCGCCTGTCCATCGGGTTCGGCCGTCAAGAACAACGTCTGCACGCCTCTAATTGACTGCGGCAAAAATGCTGCGGCCGACAAGAGCGGCTCTTGTGTCTGCACAGCTCCCGGTGCGACGTACAACAAATCTGACAAGTCTTGTGGGTGCGGAGTTGATGCCTCTCTCAGCACCGACGGCAAGTCTTGCAGCTGCTCGGCAACAAGAGCAACCTGGACCAAGGACAGTGCCGGGAAGTACTCTTGCACCTGTCCAGTCGGTTCGGCCGTCAAGAACGGAGCGTGCGTAGACGCTCTCTGCGGTGCCAATGCTCTCCGAGCCGCCGATGGCAAGTCTTGCCAGTGCAAGGCCTCCGGAGCCACGTTTAACGCCTCTGACAAGTCTTGCGGTTGCGGAACGACTGCCGTGCTGAGCCCAGACGGAGCCTTGTGCAAATGCTCAGTCACGGGGGCATCATGGGCCAAGGACAATCTCGACAAATATTCTTGCACTTGCCCATCCGGTCAGAAGGTGAAGAACAGTGCCTGCGTAAACATGTGCGGTGCCAATGCGTTGCTCGACAAGGACGGCAAGACTTGTGTGTGCAAGGCTCCCGGAGCAACTTTCAATGCCACCGACGACAGTTGCGTTTGCGGAGGTGAGGCATCTCTCAACCAAACCGGCAACGCCTGCACCTGTCCCGGCACGGGGGCAAGTTGGACAAAGGGCTCTGACGGCAACTACTTTTGCATGTGCCCGCTGGGCTGGGCGCAGAAGAACGGCGCGTGTCCCACGACCGGCTGTGGCAGCGCGGCTACACAAAGCGGCGGCGTATGCCGGTGCAAAGCTCCCGGCGCCAGCTTCCTCAGCACGGGGGCGTGCGACTGCGGACCCGAGGCCTCGCTGGCCGCTGATGGCCTCTCGTGCATGTGCAAGGCTCCCGGTACCACGTTTGCACCCGAAAGCCGGACCTGTGCCTGTACTTTGGGTGCCACGCTGAGCTCGGACAAGACCAAGTGCGAGTGCTCCATGAGCGGAGCAGTCTACGCCAAGCAGTTGAATGGCAGGTATATCTGCACTTGCCCGGGCGGGCGGGTACCTGAAGGAAACGCTTGTCCAAGTCTCATACCGGCCGACTGCGGCAAGGATGCTCGATTGAACAGCGGCACCTGTGTCTGCAAGGCTGTCGGTGCAAGCTTCAACACTACGACCAAGGCTTGCAGCTGTGGCACCGATGCATCGTTGAGTCTGGATAGCACCGCGTGCGAGTGCAAGGCCAAGGGCGCCGTCTGGGTCAAGAACAGCTCTGGCACCGCATTCTCGTGTTTTTGCGTATCAGGCCAAGCCATGCAGAATGGCATCTGCCCCTCGGCCCCCCTCAATTGCCGCGACGGTAGAATTGCCACGCCAAAGGACGGCGTGTGCCAGTGCACCGCCCCCGGCGCAACGTGGGACAGCACCAGCAAGACGTGCACCTGCGCCAACGACGCCTCTCTCAGCTCAGACTACTCCAAGTGCCAGTGTGCGGCGGTGGGCGCAAAGTGGACCAAGGATACCGCCGGAAAATACGCGTGTGCTTGCCCGTCCGGCCAGACAGTCCAGAACGGTGCCTGTTCCTCGGCTCCCTTCAACTGCGGCAGCAACGCAACCGCCAAGAACGGCGTGTGCCAATGCAAGGCCCCCGGTGCGCTCTTCGCCTCGTCCGACAAGTCTTGCAACTGCGGTCTCAGCGCAAAGCTGACGGGCGATGTCTGCAAGTGCAATGCTGCTGGTGCAACCTGGGGTGCCGACACCCAAGGCACATACGCTTGCTCATGCCCAGCAGGACAAGTAGTCAGCGGCACCAGCTGCGTTCCCGACTGCGGTTCTGATGCAGCCTACAATTCCGGTACTAAGGCCTGCCGATGCAAAAACACAAACCTAATATTTGACTCCAAGTCCAAGTCCTGCTCCTGCCCAGCCGGACAACAGCTCAGCGGCACCGCCTGCGTCTCCATCTGCGGCACTCAAGCCAACTTCAACACAGCCACAAAGGCCTGTGACTGTAAGAACACCAATCTCACATTCGACAGCAAGACGACAGCATGCGGCTGTCCCACCGGAAAAGCGCTCGTGAACAGCGCCTGTGTGCCTGACTGCGGTGTTGATGCTACGTACAACACAAACACCAAAGCCTGCGACTGCAAGAACACGAACCTAGCATACAGCAGTGTATCGCGCATCTGTGATTGCACAGGTGAAGCTATTCTAGACTCTGCAAAGAAAAACTGCATTTGTAAAAAGAGCGGTATGCTTTGGGGCATTGTCAGTCACACATGCGCCTGCCCCAAGGGCATGGTCTTCAAGGAACCCAAGTGTGAGAAGGCTTAGTCTTTTTAGCAAGAAGAATTGTTTTCAATTTCAATTTTAGATGCATAGGTTATTTAGATATTGGTTCAATATATTCTGTGGTCCTGATTATTGCGTCTCTCCAATTTCGTGAGTCTTTGCTTGTTTTCAATCTCCAATGTTCCTGGGGCTCACATCGCCATGCACAATCATGGGACACCGGTGTAATGGCATCCACATGATAATACTTTCATTAAATAAGGGCTCTAAATTTATCCAAAAATCAAGATTCTAAATTTACAGTTGTTCTAAAACTTGTCAGCTGTTCTGTTATAAAATACAGAATTTTTGTTTTAATTCGAGGAAACGGAGTACAAGTGGAGGCCAGACCCGATTGCCAAACTTTTGCCCCTAATCGTACCGAGATACAATCCCTACGACTGTCCAATCATAAAGATAAGTTCAGCACCTTGATTTTATGCATACAATAACACAATTGATACTCGGATATTGACGTGACGATCCTGGCCTCCGGGTAACATTAGGAGCGGACATCCCCGCACTAGAGTTGGCTGCTACCCTATGCGTCGAAAGCGGACATCTCCAGATTGCTCCCCGCACCATTCATTTCATACAAACTACAATCGTGGAGCAAGGTTGATTGGCGAACGAGAGAAAGGATTTTATAAACATGATACCGAGCGTATTGCTTTTGTCACCATTTTTCGCATCCACCCTTCGCCAAATTTCTAGCTTGTCCAACTAATTTTGGACCATCGCCATGCCGCTACACTTGTCTCAAACGCTCAGGATGAGCATGATGACCGGCTTGGTCGTCGCAGTTTGCGTTGTCGACTCTGTAACCATCGCCTATGATGGGTCTCTCATGGGCTCTGTCAACGTCATGCCCAGCTATGCAGCGTACTTCAACCTCACCACCCAAACCAAGGCTGTCAATTCGACTGCGACCTACCTCGGCGCAATACTGATGGCTCCATTTGCTGGCTACTTGGTTGACTCACGTGGAAGAAAAACTGGAATTCTTATCAGTGCCTTGCTCAACATCCTTGGGGCTGTTATCAGTGGCGCAGCCCAAAACGTTGCCATGTTCATTGCTGGTCGCATGATTATTGGCCTGGGGGTTGGTCTAGCTCAGACAGCAGCCAGCTCATACGTCTCAGAGACCACAGCCCCAAAGATTCGGCCATTCGCTCTAGGTTTGTATTTTTCCTGCTGGGCGCTTGGTAGTTTCTTGGCTGCGGGCTTCTGCTATGCTGTAAGTTGTCCCCGCCCCCTCTTGCCCTGTCTCATTCAGACGTGTAATAACAATTTTAGTGCGCTAAACTAGATCCTTCCAATTGGGCTTGGAGAATTCCATCGCTCCTTCAGGGCTTCGCTCCTTTGTGCGTGCTCGGGCTGATTCCAGTTCTTCCCGAGTCTCCTCGATGGCTAATTTACAACGACCGCCAAGAAGAGGCCCTCAAAGTATTGGCGAGTCTCAACGGCACCACCTCGGACGACACAGAAGTCCAGGTCCAGTATCAAGAGATAATAGACACACTTTCCTTTGAAAAGAGCGAGGGCAAGAGTCTTGGTTTCAGGGAAATCATTCGAGACGCGCCCAATCGAAAGCGAATTTATCTTGCCCTTTCTGTCGCCCCTTTGACCATGCTGACGGGGTCTAATGTCATCACGTACTACTATGGAACAATGCTTACGCAGGCGGGGATTGAGTCGTCCAAAACACAGATGGAAATCAACTTTGTGCTTTCGGCCTGGCAATTTGTCATTGCCGTATGCGGCTCGCTGCTCGCCGAAAGACTCGGTCGAAGATTGCTCTGCCTAGCCTCACTAGGCGCCTGTACAATCATGTTTTACCTTGTAGGCGCCATGACTGCGTTGTACGGAAACTCCTCGGAAAAGTCTGGAGTTTACGGCACAGTTGCAGTCATGTTTCTCTACCTTGGCGCATACTCATTTGGCTTGACGCCGCTGACTAACATGTATCCACCTGAGGTCTTGTCGTACAACATGCGAGCAACGGGCATGGCGATGTTTACCCTGGTTGCTAAGGCGTGTGGAGTATTTGTCACAATGGTGTTTCCCTACTTGTTTGATTCAATTGGGTGGAAGACATACATGGTTAATGCGAGCTGGAACGTCTTGTTTTTCATCTGGGTCTTTTTTTACTGGGTGGAGACGAAGAACAAGACATTGGAGCAGATTGACAGTCTCTTTTACAAGAAGGCTGAGGGATTGACATGAACAGTGGGGAGGTTGCCTTGTAAATTCGGAGCCGTGTGCACACGCGTGTGATCAACAGTATGATGGAATGCAATTCCGTGAGGCAGTGAGCTGTCGTGACCACTGTCTCGCCTGCATGCACAGGGATCAACCTATTTCCTGACGCTCAGTTCCACTCTTGGCATGAAACACGCCCATTTGATAGGGCTGATGCAAATGCGTCTAGACTGTAAAAGGCTAAAGACGACGTTCGGACCACTGCGCTTAGGCAAAAGGGCTGAGGCGGGCCGTCGCCTTAGGAATGAGCGTATGGTTAATGGACAACTCTGTGCAACAATTGGCGAGCTGCAGGGCCTTGCCCCTGCGCCTCGATGATGGTGTTTCACTTTCTGCGCCTACACAGCCGCCGATCTCAGCCGCTCGCCCATTCATAAAACCCAAAGCCATGCAATGCGAAATTTCTCGCGTCTGTTTGTGTTCCAAGTTGTTCTACGAAAGATGGAAGCCCAGCCAACCCCCCGTCTCAGTGCCGAGGAGTCTGCGCAGAGCCCGCGTCCTGAGGTCAAGGAGCCATCGTCGCAAAAGATGGTCCGGTCGGGAGGTTGGAAACCAGCATCGCTCTCCACAGCTTCCTTGGTCTGTATCCTCACCGTACCATTACTCTTTTTCATCAGCATCGAGATTCTCGCACAGCGCAGCGCCGCCCAAAATGGGTTGGCTCTCGCCAGGTCCGCCGACGACATCTCGCAAAGCGCTTTCATCGCCTCGCGCTATTTGCCAACGCTTTTAGTCACGCTTTTCGGCTTGATTTGGAGCTGGGTCGACTTGGATATTAAGCGCGTGCAGCCATGGATCGAGCTGTCCAAGTCCGGCGGAGAATCTGCCAAGAGCACCGTGCTCTTGGATTATCCGTCCATGTTCATTGTTACTGCACCATACAGAGCGCTGAAGCAGAGGTACAGGGATTTCTTTGTCCAACTGTTAGTTGAGAATTGACATTTCTGCAGGCATTGGACCGTTTTTGTTTCTGGAACTGCTGTCCTTGCAATTCTCTTCATCCTTACTCCCATTCAAAGTGCCATATTTGGTATAACCGAGATAGCTCAAAACAGAACCGTGTCGATATCATCAAAAACTCAAATCATGCCAACCGGTCAGCAGACGCTTAACCAGGCCTACTTCCACGAAGGATACGGAATCTCGTGGTTAAACATGCCGTACCCTGCCTTTACCACCTCGGACTACGCGCTTCTTCCCTTCTCAGTCGATGATGATATTGTACCCTCCGGCGTGTCGAGGAATTGGTCTGCTGAAACGACCAAAGTTTGGAGCGAGTTCACTTGCTCACCTGCCAAAAGAGAGTTGAAGAATGCAACTTCTCTCCTGTGGAGATTTTCCGGCCCTCGAGGTTGCGTGTGTGAGTTGAATTTGAAGGAGTTCTTTCTTGATGCCAATGGGACACAGCAACCCACGCTGATGTACAAAGACAATGCACCTCATTCTGGGGATTTGCGAGACTACAATTGCTCATCTAACTGGAAAGACTACTACTCTGCATTTGTTTCCTGGGGCGCAGTATCATTCAAGTCCTCGCCTAACGACACTACGTCCACGCTAGACCGATTGAACCTCACGACATTGTTTTGCGAAATGGCTTATTATAAGCAGCAGGTTATTGCAACGGTCACAGCTCCAGACCTGCAGCCCATAAGCGGCCAAATTAAAGCTCTGTCGGAACCAAAACAGCTTTCTCGCCAAGAATTCAACAACAACCTGTACGAAGCGAGAGCTGATGAAGGGAAGAGGAACTACACCGACGAACAAAATGATGCTGCGGCCATACGCACTGGTACATTGAATGTCACGTTGGTAGACCTGGCAGTTTACGCGGTTGACGACACCATGGATGACTTTTTCGTCTTCTCAAGTCCATCTCAACTGGAGCGTCTTTATTCCAATATGCATAAACGCTTGTTTGCGCTCTCAATGCAACAATTCTGGACAAATAGAGATGTATCGACTACAGAGACGGGATATGCGACTTTTTATCTTACCGGTGTTCTTGTCAGCAGACCCTTCGCAGCAGTTGCTGAAGCGTTTCTGCTGCTAATCGCCCTGGGTACTGCGTGGATCCTTTGGTCTATGCGCTCCCATCATTGCGTCTTGTCAAAAATCCCCTCTTCCATCGGGAATTTACTTGAGCTTGCCCACGACAGCCCGGAGACCTCCAAGCTCCTTTGGCCCATGGATACCGCAGATGACAAACTTCTTGCAAAGTCTGTGGAGCATTGCAAATTCCAACTCATTGTCAATGACTCATCAAAGCAAGAGCTTATTTGTATTAATGATACATCCGATGACGTGGAGGAACAAAATGATGTGGTGGCGAGAGGCTACTACACTCCGATAAAGCCGTGGATATTGAGAAAACCAACTGGTTCTGTTCTTGTATTGTTCTTGGTGGGTTGCCTTGTTGCTCTTGCCTACCTCAAGTCAGCTGAGCAGAAGAACAATGGCAAGTGGCCTTCCCCTACTCCGAGTTGACTATATTAACCTCCACGAAGGTCTGTTTCTTCGATCTGACGACTTTTTCGTGCGCCAACTTCTCGAAAGCTACTTACCCACCGCCTTGGTCGCCGTCATCAAGCCCGTGTGGATCCTGCTAACACGGACAGTGAGCATTTTCCAACCGTTTCTCGACATGTGGATAGGAAAGGCGCCGGCATCAAAATCTGTTGACGCCACTTACGCTTCCATGCCCTCTCACGCCGTCATGTTTAAAGCAGTCACAAAGGGCCACATATTACTTGCTCTTCTGTGCTTCATCACACTCTTGGCCAACGTCCTCGCAGTCGGCATCAGTGTGCTTTTCACCGAAAGGTCAATCGTCATCACACAGGAACAGAACCTCCAGCCTCTCTACCAAGCGCGATATAACACTACAGAGATCCAGACTGCCCAGAACAAGATGCAACTTGTTCTTAGCGACGCTGTAGATCACCTCTGGATCACCTGGGCAAACATGACGCACGACGCACAGCTGCCCGCATGGCTTTCGACTGAATACTACTTCATGCCGCACAACACTGATGATCTTAATGACATGGCATCGGATGATACTTTGACGTTACCCACGCAAGGCTTTGGGGTCCAGACAAATTGCACAGCAGGCTCTACCAAGAATCTCCCCAATAAGCTTGTAAATCGTCTTCAGAATTTTACCGACGACCTATCAAAAGAGCAACGGGAGTCAAAATCATCAATGTGCGGTGACTTTTCTGTCAGCACGCAAACAACCCTAATAGACATATTTGGCGACGAGAACACACTTACTGGACCTTCAGCATATCAGTTGTATGTTCCCTATTTCTTTCTACAAGCAACGTCGGATGAGGATTGCGACCCACCATTCATTGTTGGCTGGGGGAAGACGGATTCGTTGGAAATAAATGCCACCTTGCATTCATCATACGTCGTCTGTCGTCCAACCTTCCAGACGGCCATGTTTAATGTTACAATTGACAAAGAAGGACATGTGCTCGCGTATCAACGCACCAGCAGTTTGCAGTCAGACCTGGGCTACGCGGCATCCTACAATGACACTCGCAAGCTCATAGAGATGACAGCCGACGCCATGATACCAGAGGTAGAATTCACAGAGGATAGATCTGGGTCATGGCAAAACGTGACCAAGTCAACAAGTTGGGTGTCCCAGCTCACCTACTTGGCAGCTGGAAATACGGACTCTGGCGATCCAGGTCTTCCTGTGCCAGACGCCGCAGAGATGGTGCCAGTAATCGACAACGTCTTTTCTAGAGTTTTTGCCGCGTACCTCAGCATCCACACCGATTTCTTCCAAGTCAAGAATGGCAGTGGTGGGGCCGTTGTGGGTGTAAGTGAGTCCCAGCAAACTCGCATCTTTATGGACAAGACGGCATTCATACTATGCGTGTGCGTGCTCAGCCTCGACCTGCTTGTTGCGCTATCATTCTACATCCGCACAATCCACCATGCTCTGCCCCGAGAGCCAACCACAATTGCGTCTACTTTGGCATACCTTGCGCCCAGCAGAGCAGTGAGAGACGGTGTTCCAGAGGAAGGGTGGAAGAACCAAACATTTAGCTTTGGGAGGTATATGGGCCATGATGGAACAAGCCATGTGGGCGTCGAGATGGATCCGTACGTCTCTCACCGGGATGGGACTTTGGAAAAGCGAAAAGCAGGGTTGGGTTCCAGGGTAGCTACTGTATTGGGATAGGTGCATTTAAAGAAAACGTACAGGACGAAAGCTTGCCAACACCGGATGTTCAGTTAGGTCCAGGCAATAATATTACATTTATGAATAGAATAAAATTAGATTTCTACGTTTACATTAGAATCTAAGTCGAACTTGTAGTAAGTAACATTTTGTAATTTAGAGCTGCATTTAACTGACATATGGACAATACAACAATTCACAGACACATGGTTGGGGGAAACTTTTCTCACGATTGCCCTCTTTTGTCCTAGATCATGATAGGACTGAGGTAGATAATGATTGATCATAATAATCTTGAAAAGAATTCAATTCAACACAACACAGCTCGGATGTGTATTGCTGGTTCACTCGATGTTTCACTCATCCATGATTGTCACACTTGCCAAGTGAATAAACATTATTGATCCGTTTTTTGTAACTATAAGTCGCACGCGCCCAAATGAGGAGCATATTCAGCAGTCAATAATTTGCGTAAAAAGTTATTCTGTAAAGCCTACAGCATCGCAAGCTCAACCCCTCTATGTCGCGCCGCCTGGTCGATATCAAAACATGGCGATTCTTCCCTCCAGGCATCATCCAAGATTTGAAATGTCACCTTGGCCAGATTGTGATTGTACCTGTCTTCCACAGCCTTGCGAATTTCATCAATTGTTTTCTTCCAGTCGGCCTCCTGCCTCAGCAGGGGCACTTCCAGACTTGCCACAACTAGAGGGAAGACAAGTCCGTTGGCAACAAGGAGGTTTCGGTTCTGTGGCAGCTTACAACCCATAAAGACGGAGTAGATAGACGACATCAAACGGCAAAGCAGGGTATGAGCGCTCCCGTGTTTATCTAGCGTTCCATCCTCACCTTCTGCCATGGTGAGCTTTCTCTGGCATCTCTCTCGCCTGCGAAGATCAATCATGGCAGCCAACCGCCACGATTCCCATAGCTGGCATTGAAGATACTCACCGTGTTCGCCGGGCCACTCCATCAAACGGGTCAGGATATCCTGGTGGTCACAGTGCGTCATGTCGGAGAGTATATCCAGAAGGGTCATCGGTATGCCCGAGACGGTCTCTATGCCTTTCAATCTTCCGCCCTTCCAGCTGTCCTGGGCTTTGCGATAGCGTCTCCAAATTCCAAGCGAGGGAGACTTTCTCCCCAATACGAGGTATGGCATATCCATAAGCCCCATGATATCAATCATACGTAGCGCATACAAGTCTTTTTCCCAATTTGGAATTGCAAATCTCACCGGGTCCGCCAGGGAACAGGCCTCTGCTAGCATCTGGAGATGTGGTGTAAATGGTTGTGCTTGAAGAGACTGTACATGAACTCTGTTAGTCAGCTGCTTTATACGTGCATGCTTCGTTGGGAACTACTAAAACAAGTGCCTGAAATCTGCAAACATGGATTTCCAAGAACTCACCCAGAGGGCACACAACAATAGACCGGCACTGAAAGTAGCGAGGCTGATAGTTCCCTGGTACGAGACGAGCTCGGTTCGAAGCGTGGTCAAACCTAAACCGACACACTCTAATGTCATGACGGAGATATTGTCATCTTTCTCCTCAAAATAAGACTGGATAGCAGCGCAGAGGATGGGAAATGATGGACTTTGGATGGAAGCCTGAATGAAGTAGGGCTGGACCCAGCAGTCCATGTGCGTCGCGTATAATAGCCTCAGCCCCGAGGTTAGGACTGCCAAATAGCTTAACCATCAGTATTCTAGACATTGATATTTGAGAGAAGAGCCTGCACGTACATTTACGGAAGAGAGGTTGCGTCATGCATGACTTGTATCCCAGCCGAGGAGGATGCAGAGCCTGCTGGGCCGTGTGCACAGCCCAAGGATCGGGCTGAACAGGGGCTACAAGCTGGCGATTGGTTTCAAAAACTTGATTGGAACTGACGACGGGACGGGCAGCATGATTTATCCAGCGGTACGCAGTCGCATACCCTGGGCATTCCACCCCTCGGTCAACGCAGGGCCCGCAGGACGGGCGCAACCGATCACACTTTCGTCTTCTCTGACGACAGCTGAAGCATCCACCGCGGCTGCGACTCATGATGAAGTTTGTGCATCTGTTCCAGGCGCTCCGCTTGAATGCTCGTTCATGAATATGAAAAACTCCAAGTGTCCAGGAATTCGCAATTACCGCTCGATCGGCAAAAAGTCTGGATGCTCAGGCCCAGAGTGCTCGGGCCCATTGTTGAACATCACCTACCCGCTTAAACTTCGGTTTAGAGCCCGGCCACTTTTGAGAGGCATGGAATGGTAATTGGCAAGTTTGCCTCTTTTGGGCTTGCTTTGATTCCTCCCGTGATACATAATACACCCCTGCTCACGAGCACCAATCCATTCGTTTCTCATGGCGATCTCTCAACACCAACTGATTGTGCGTTTACAATTTTGTCAATAATTCCTACAGCCTCTAGGCATTTTTCATGTCTAAAATCGGGAGAGGAGAAACGGATGGCAGACCATGCGCACTGCAAATAGTGGCCCGTTGTCTTTTGACCGTGAGTGAGTATTCATCACAGTGCCGGCCCTTCTTAGTAAACACGGAGCCTTGCAGAATTGTTCTTTCCTTTCAAGTGCCTTGTTTGTGCTTTCGGGGCCAAGAACGAGATCTTGTAGGTGTATCGGTCGGAATGCTCTTTCACTTGCTTACACGCCACTTGCAGTGTGTCAATAAATGCCAACACGAGTGCCGTCTAGGTATTACTGCATCGTCGCCCCAAACCTACGCTTTTGCGTGTATTCTATTTTTCTTGTATAGGCAGATGACTTCACCAGATAAAGAAAGCGTCAAGATAACAATGGATCATGTTATTTTATGATAAAAGATTTTGATTTTAATGACTCGTACGGCCTAAAGGGTATGTGGGGCTTAAACTAGCTTTTTTTTTAATCCGTTTGCTGTCAAGGCTGGAGCTGGATGAACATATAAATGGATCATGTTATAGATGCTTCGGCTTGGGCAAAATGTGAAGTCTTATATTGATATGGCCATCACCCGCCCCGATGAGCTAGAACGATGACATGCAAACCCGACAAATGGTTCAGGTCAAGTGTTGGGCATGAATTCTTGATATAGCTTCGGTTGCTGGATTTACTCAGTCACTGAAGCGTGACAAGACCTAAATTTGCGTTAAATAAAAACATGCCAGAGCCCCCGCGTGATGTGAAATATTCAATCATTCTTTCCCCTGACACAACGGGATCTACTATCGGCTTAATTCACGTATCCCTTCAACTGTCGCAAGTCTCCGATTCAGCAATTGGCCTCAAGTGGTTAAGGTAGAACATTTTATGTATCTTAGGAATTTTGCAATGATAGGAATCATATCCAAACCCGGTCCTGTTCATGTTTCGTCGTGCTACCTTGCGCTAGTTTGCGGGATGGTTCAACAGCTATGTCAACAAGCGATACCGAATTCCGCAAAGAAAGAACAGCGGCTTTCCCGACAGCATCGGAATGATGAGACAAACCGGGCCGGCACGCAAGTGCAGCTCAAGGGATACCCTGAAATCCTCAAAGTTAAACATTGTTTCAGAGAAAACCGACAGAGAAGGTATTTAATGATAAAAAACCATGGGTATGATAAGGCGAGGCGTCTGGACTACTTGTGTGGCCTGAATAAGTAGATAAAACTGGCATAAGAGTAATAATTAGGTATTAAATTAATGTTGCGTGTGGAAGAGAAGACTGAAATTAGATCCATATTTGTACCCAATAATATTGCTCCAGAAATATTGTAATGGGACACAGCCGCTAGGGCAACGGTATCAGGGGCAATATTTATAAGAGGGGAGTGCTAAGGGTAGAGGGATATTTGTAGTATATTTATAGCAAGCTAGCTACAAATAAATAATAGTTTTAATCCTTATTCTAATTATTTTTTCTTTTTTTTTATTTATATAATTTCTTTTTTATAGGCTACCTTATTTATTAAGGCCTTTAGCCTTTAAATACTATATCTTAGCTTTAAATTTATTATTTATTATATTATATTAATTATTTATAGTTTATTTAATATAATATAAGGCTATATTTTAGCTTTTTAGTTATAATAATATTTTCCTAAATATTATAGGCTATTTATAGCTTTAGTTTATTTATAGTAAATTATTAATAAAATTATAATAATATATATTAATTTATAAAATATAATTAATATTTTATATATATATAAAAATATTAATTATTTACTAGTATTAGTAGTTAGTAAGTTTAATTAATAATAATATAATTATATTTTTAATTATTTATAATACCTT
Organism: Calonectria leucothoes; assembly: GCA_002179835.1. Classification (NCBI taxonomy): domain Eukaryota; kingdom Fungi; phylum Ascomycota; class Sordariomycetes; order Hypocreales; family Nectriaceae; genus Calonectria; species Calonectria leucothoes. Next base: position 53,563 of record NAJI01000056.1, read on the forward strand.
TTTTTTTTTTTTTTAATAATCTTATAATTAATAATATATATATTCTCTTTTTTAATTTTATAAAAGCCTTATATTTATTATACTATTATTATATATTAAGTTATTTATTAATTTATTTTTAATTATCTATAAATTTCTTTTTTGTATTATTTATTATATTTTTATTAATTTCCCTTTTTTTTTATTTTTTTTTAGCTATCTATTTAATCCTATTATTTCTTAGTAATTAAGGGGGAATATTTACTATAAATTTATTATTAACTTATTATATAATCTTAGTTATTAGTATTATTTTACTATTTATATTAATTAGTACCCTAGCAAGATAATTTATATTAATAAAAAAAATATTAAGACCTCTATTCTTATTTTATATAGCCCTACTAAAGACTATAAATATTTATAATAATATTACTTTGCCTTTACTTTATATTTATTTATTAACTTTTATAATTTTTTTTTTTAAATATACTTATTATATTAAAAATAATAAATCTTATAGTTCTATAAATATTTTTAATATTACTACTATAAAATTACTATTAATTTACTATATTCTAGCTTTTTTAAAAAAAAATAAACTCCTAAAATAATTTTAAATATTTTTAACTAAAAGTAATTATATTATTATAAAAAAGGATTTCTAAAAATATAATATAAATATTTATATTATAAACTTACTTTAAGCTTATTATTAATTAGCTTATAAAAGGCTAAAGCTTTTTATATTAAAACTTATTATCTTATTTATAAATATACCTATAGTAATAAAAATATTTATATTTATAATATTATTATTAAGATTACTATAACCTAAATATAAATTACTAATAAAAAAGCTATTAAAAAATATATTTATAATTATATTATTCTTAAGATATTAATTAATATCTCTAACTTTCTTTATATTATTACCTATTATTATCTTTTATAATAAAAAGATAGTAATTTTATTATACCTTATTTACCTTCTTATATTAATTTTTATAGCTTTTTAAATAAATTATTTAATAATAATATAGAAAATATTAAAAAGGATAATAATAAGTAATTAAGATTTTAATTTTTTTATTTTACTATAAATTTACTATAAATTACTAATAATAATTATAGATTAAGATTTTATTAATTTATAATAATATATTTTTATATTTTTTTTTACTTATAAATAAGTAAATAATTATATTTTAAGAAATTTCTTAATTAATTTATTTCTTTATTACTTTTTTCTTACTTTATAATTACTATTTATATTTATATAGAAAGTTTAGATTTATAAAGTCTTATACCTTTACCTATAAGTTCTTTAAGTTTTTATAATTATTTTATTTAACTAAATATTATTGCCTTTTCTATATACCTCTATATATAAGAATTCTTTTAATCTTATATATATCTCTATCTTCTTATAAGCTTATATACTATATACTTACTTTTTTCTTACTTTTCTCCTACCTTTCTAAATTTAAGATATAGAAAATATTATATATTTATATACCTAGTAATAGCTTAAGTTAATAAGCTAGGCTATAGCTATTAATTTTCTTAGTAATATAATATAATTTTATATACTTTTCTATTAACTTTCTACTAGATTACTATATTCTTAGATTTTTAATTAAAAAAAGAATTAGCTCTCCTTCTTTAAATATTATTAGCTTTTTTTTATAATTATACTAAATTATTTATCTTTTCTTAATATAGCTAAATAGCTTTTTTATTACTTTTTATTATTTATAAATAAGCTTTTTATATATCTTTATTATTATATTTATTACTAAAATAAAATTATATATATATTTTAAACCTTAGGGAATAAAGCCTTAAAGTAATTTTACTAGGCTTTTACTAATAAATAAATATTTACCAATATTATAAATAAATTAGACTAATAATAATAAATCTAGCTAATTAATTTATTCTTAGTTATAAAAGCTTTATAAATAGTATTCTAATACCTAGTTTATTCTTTTTATTTATTTATTAGTTTAGGAATAAAAGACTATATTAAATAATTATTTAATTATTATTAAATTATAAAAGATTTTTTAATATTTAGATATAAAGACTAAGCCTTTATTTATAATAATTTCTTATAATAATCTATAATCTTAGAATATCTTCTTAAGAAAAAATATTATAAGGCCTTTAGTAATTATTTATTTTAAGATTATTATATATAATGTATACTTTATAAATTAATTTATAATAATTAAAATATTATTATATTTTCTATTATTACCTTAGTTTATCTTTAGTAAATTTATAATAAAGTCTATTAATATCTTAGCTTAAAAATAAATTAATATTAATAATAAAATAAATTTATTATAAAATAAATATAATCTAGGCTTTATTTTCTAGTATATATTATATCTTTATATATATTACTTTATATTCTTTTTTATAATAAGCTAATAATATTAAATTTATAAATAGTAAAGAATCTTATTAATTTCCTAATAGCTTACTATAAGATTATTATAAATTAATATTAATATTTCTATTTTTATATTTTTAGGGATAAATATCTTTTTCTTTTATTTTAAAAGCCCTTATTAGTCCTTAAATTAGGTATACTTTTTCTTTTTTATACTTACTAATTTACTATAAGATATCTTTATTTTTATTTTTATTTATATTTCTAAATTTATATTTTATACTTTTAATAATATTATTACTAATAAGGCTTTTATATCTTATATTTTTACTTCTTTAAATTATAGGTCTATAATTCTTATTATAAGATAATATTAAATATACTATCTTTTTTTTATATTAACCTTCCCTAGTCTATATTAATTTAATTTTACTTTTATTTTTTCTTTTATAGATATTTATTATAAGTTCTTTATAAACTTACTAAGAAACTGTAGTAAAATTATTTTCTATATTTTCTTAATTAAGGTCTTATTATAATAATTTAGTCTTCTTAAGAGCCTCTTTACTAGATTTTATATATCTAATTAATAGATAATAGCAAAATTAAATAAATAAAGGCTATTTAATATAATAATCTACTTATTAAATAACTTTGGCTTTAAGGTAAGGTATTTTAGATTTAGATAGTCTATTAGGACCTTTATTTTCTTTATATAGGCTAGATAATATCTTTAGGTCTTAAAAGCTTTCTTAATTATAAGGAATTTTATATCTAGAATTAAATATTATAATTTAATATTAATTAACTTTCTTAATAAATATATTATTAGATGCTAGTAATCTTACTATAACTATAAAAGGACTATTCTAATTATATATTCTAAGGTATTAGTTTTTACCTAGGTAAAAGTATTTAAATTAAAATAAGTAAAAATTAATTATTTTAGAAATTTATTTTTTAATTACTAAATAGCTATAAGCTTACTATTATCTAGGTTAATATTATTAATAATATTTTCTTTTAATTAGTCTATTAATAAAGCCATAATCTTACTATAATTCTTAATAAATCTTTTATAAAATCCTATAAATCCTAAAAAAACCTATATATTCTTTATATTATTAGAAATTAGCTAATTTACTATAGCCTTAATATATTTAAATTTTATACTAATTCCTTTAAAACTAACCATAAATCCTAAAAAATTAATTTACTTAAAATTAAATTTATATTTTTTTAAATTAATATAAAGTCCTATTTTCTTAAGCTACTTTAATACCTAGTAAATATATTATAAATACTTTATAGAATTATTACTATAAATTAGAATATTATTAAGATATATAATATATATTATATTAAATAAATTACTTAGGATATTATTAATATATTCCTAAAATATTATTAGTATATTAATAAGTCTAAAGAGTATAATTAGGTATTTAAAGTAATTATACCTATGGTAAAATACTATTTTCTATTTATTACCCTTATAAATATATAGCTAATAATATATATCTTTAAGGTTAAGCTTTATAAAAATCTTTATTTTTATTAATTAATCTAGGATTTCCAAAATTAATAATAATAAAGCCTTATTTTTCCTTATAACCTTATTAAGGCCCTTATAATTTATATATAGTCTTAATTTATTATCTTTTTTAAGAATAAATAAAATAAGGATACTAGCTAGGCTTATAAAATAATAAATTTATCCTTTAGCTAAGGCATTTACTAAGTATTTATAAAGAACTTTTAGCTTTTTTACTATAAAATTATAAATTAATTTCTATAATAGAATTTAGTTTTTTTCTAGCTCTATAGTATATATTTTACTATTTAATAAAAATAGCTTTTTATAGATTAAGTCCTAAAATGCCTTTTTATACTTAGAATATAGTTATAAATATATTTATTTTATTAGTTTATTAAGGGATTATTATAGTTTTTTTAATTTAGGAATTAAAAATATTATTTAAATAAGATTAATAATTAATATTAAAATAGCTATATATTCTCTAACTATCTAATAAACTTTCTTTCTACTTACTATTATCTTAATATTTTCTTATTTAATAAAGTACTTTTATATTTAATCTTTTTAATTAAATATTTATAATTTAATAATATAAAATTATAAATATTTTAAAATAATCTTATAATATTAGATATTAATAAGAAAAAAGTAAATTTACTTTAATTAAATTATACTTATATTATTTATAATCTTAATTAATAATTTAATTTTTTCTTAATTTTTTATAAAAATATTATTTATTATTTTAATTTATATTTTATTAAATATAATATAATATTAATTTATTATTAATATATAATAAAAATATAAAAAGTTTATTTTAGCTTTAATATCTATTAATATTTAGGCTTTTTACTACTAACCCTTTAGCTTTATAATAATATTAATTTCCTAGTATATAAATAAAGCTAAGATTTAGTTTAATCTTTAAGTTTATTCTAAGATATTAATTCTTATATTATTTAATTTTATTATAGATATAATAAATCTATTTTTACTTAAATATCTTATAATAATATATTAATTATTATTATAGATAATATAAGGCAAGATAATATAAAATAAAATATAATAATTTAAAATATTATATTTATAATAAAGAATTTCTTTCCTTAGGTATAGTTCTATTTACTAAAATATTATAGATTTATTATATTTTTAATAAAAAAAAGGGGTTTAAAATAAATTATTTATTTTCTCTAGAGCCTAGGCTAGTTTTCTAAGTATTATTTTTATTTAAATACTTATACTAATAAATACTTACTAAATTATAAAAATATTATTATTAATTAATTAAATTCTTAAACTAAAACTTAGCTTTTAAATAATATTATAAATATAATAAAAATCTAAGAATTTATTAAATAATTTTACCTCTAAAATTTTATATTAATTAATAAAGGCCCTAAATAATTATTTTAATTATATTTTATAATAATTTAATTATATTATTATTTTTAAATATTATATTAAATTATTATTAATAATTATTTATAATTAAACTTTAAAATCCTTTTATTAAATACTTTTTAAATTATTTTAATAATCTTAGTTAATATAATTTATTTATCTTTATTTTATATTACCTTTAAAATAATTATTAATATATATTATTTTTTAATATTTTAATTAAAAACTATAAAATTATATTAAAAAATCTATTTTTAAATTAATATAAAATATTTAAAACTTTATTTATAATTTTTCTATATAAATTAAAACTTTAAGCTATAAATAATCTTATAATAAAATCTTAAATTAATATTATTTTATTTTTAATTTATTATTTTTTTTTATAATTATATTAATTTAATAAATTTTTTTATAAAATTAAAATTTAAAATTTTATTTATTTTAATAATTTTTAGCTAATAATACTTTTTATTAAATTATTATTATATATATATAAACTTAATATATTTATTTAATTTTTAATTTTTATTTTTTTAAATAAATATTTTTTATTTTTTAATTTTCTTAAGAAAATTAAATTATATATTAAATATAATAAATTTAATAATATTATATTATAAATTTATATTATTTTTTTTAAAAATTATATAAATATATTTAAAAAATATTTTTATTTTATTTTAATAATTTTTTTATTTAATAATAATAAAAAAATTAATTTATTAAAAATAATATTTATAAAAAAAAATATTAAAAATAAAAAAATATTTATAATATATTTATAATAAATTAATTATAAATAAATAATAATTTTAATTTTTATTTTAATTATCTTTTTTTTTTTTTATTTATATAATTTCTTTTTTATAAATTATCCTATTTATTAGGGCTTTTAGCCCCTAAATATTATATCCTAGCTTTAAGTTTACTACTTATTATATTATACTAATTATCTATAGTTTACCTAATACAATATGGGGCCATGCTCTGGCTTTTTGGCCGTGACAGACGGCTTGTCAGGTGGCGGCTTCACCCGACACCATTTAGTCTGTCTCGGAGATCATCCACGGCAACTAAATTACACTGGCCACTCAAGTTTCGATGATATTACTCACAGTCGTACGATTTTTTAATCAAAGAAGATTGATACTACCCCTTAAATCGACCTCAAACAAGCAGAAGGGCGTAAATAAGACACACAAAATGAGTAGGATTGACTCACCTTAGGGCAGCCACTTTCAACCAAAAGAATTCCAAACGACAGTTAGATACTCTGCCGTGAGCCGCGATAAAATGGATAAATCATAAATAGACGAAATAATCCATCATGTAAGGAGCAGAATCCATTTCCTATCCCATCACTTTCATTGAACTGAAACCCAAAATTCAAAAATGCGTACCTCTATTCTTTTATTGCCGTTTTTTTGGCTGTCTGTTTCAGCTGCTGCATTATCTAGCAGAGATTCCTGTGCCTGCGACGGTATGGCCGCCGGTGGTACTGATGGCGAGGAATATGTTTGTGGTCACAAGTTCCTGGGCCCCAAGCTACTGCCAGATACGTCGCCACTCAAAGAGATTGTCGCAAACTACGACCGTTTTGGAGGGTTGACTCCTGACCAATTTCTGCAAAAGTACCGGAAAGAAAACGGGACTAAATGGATTTACCCACCTCCGAAAGGTTTCCTGCTTGATGGCAAGGGAAACCCAATCAATGGAACGGTTTTACTCGAAGCTGGAACATTGGTGGACAGATTCGGACAAGAAACAGGTGACAAGTTATTTCTTCTGACTATCAGGTTATTCATTCTAACTCTACTCTCGCAGGACAATTCCTCTCGCCTGCAGGTTCTCCATTCTCGCAAAGGTCTATTCCTCCTGACTCCCTCAGGACTAATCCAAACGGTAGCTCATTCAACTATAATGTCTACAACTTTACGCAAGATTTTATCGTTGTGGCAGGGCCTATTGCCCCTGGCTTCGGCCAAGTCGGCCTTGGCACCCAGTATTATCTGGAAAATGTGGATGTTGCAACATTGTTGAAGAATGGCACTCTCCAAAAGGTCAATTCAACTGTTGTAATCAATAAGTACTGTGCCTAGTTTAATGATGCGGGAATCATATTTTGCATGGTCGCGAAAACAAAACCATGGAGGAATTCTTATCGGACTACCGCCCATACCTTTCATTGGCTTGGGTTCGACTTATTATTCAAATGTACAGAGACGAAATGGCGACCATACATCGCACAAGATGCTGGAACCATGCTTAGTCATTAATTTTTAACAGAGTTATAACTACATTCCAGGCTGCAGTCTATCTTTCCTTTAGCCGCGATAGTTATGTGTTCCTGATCAGCAGTCCAGCACGTCAGATAACCATTTACTACAGTGGTTAGCTAGTCTTTTCTATTGTGACACTCATGCATACCTCAAACCCTGGACTTGGGGAACTTGAGTGTTCGCCGAGGAGCGGAGAAGTCTCCCTAGAAGCGAGCCGCATATGAATTCTCTCTTGACCCGTGTCATGTCGACACTACCTCTTTAAATTCATCTTTGAATGTGACAAACTTCAAAGAGACTGATTCTGGCCCCCCAAGCTAAAAAGTCTCCACAAAGCACCAAAAGACCGGCCCGCTGCGAGGATATTCGTAATGTTATATAACTGCCTGACAATTTCAGAATGAAAGGTTGTCAATAAACCCAAACAGAATCTTTTCTTCAGTGATTCGACCTTCAATATATAGCACCTGGGTCATCTGCTATCACAATTCATTGGAATGCCGGAATCGCCTGTTCACGAACCCGATAATTGTGCACCGTACTATAAGTATGACGACAATTGATTTGCAACGCAGCCAGGAGTGTTCAGGATGACGTAGTGCGAGCTCTGCCGACCAACCACAGGAGTCCTCGGGAAAACAAAATAGCGCAAGCGTAGATGACCACACCCATTGAGACCTTTTTCGGCCATTGGGCTGGTCTCGGTCTGTAGGTAATGGACAAGCAGGTCCAAAAAGGAAGATCCATTACGCTCAAGGGTCACGGGCTCAAAGTTTGTCGTTAATTGGCACCCTTCGGAGATATGATTGTCAGCTCTGTTGAGAAAGCATCCTAATTCCAAATACCATGCTTATGTTTTTTAGGCTTTTTTCCGTGTCGACCCCAACTGAGAGGCGACAGTCTAAAAGACATATTTAGGCCTCTTTGTAAGCTGATGTTATGCGTCGATTGGGTGTGGCAACGATACATTGGCCACAATGCCAGCCACATTGGCCACGTCAGTGCGAAAGCCCGTCGTCATGAACCATAATAAAATTAGACTCGTGTCAACCCCGTAAGCCCTGCGTGAGATATGCTGCCGTGTGCGTGTCTTGTTGCTGGAAGGAGTTAGTTTAGTCTTGCAGATTGTATTCCCGGACATAAGAAGAAGAGAAGGCATATTTAAGCCTACCCCGTCACCTCATTGACTTCAAGCGCACCAACCATCACGCAAATCACCCAGTCGACAAGATCAGGAAATGGCTGAACCATACCCTCCCTCTTCCCTCTCCAGTTTCGCGAGCGCCTCTCGCGCGACTGTTGAAGCGGATGTACCTTTCCTACTCCCGATGCTCGATCAAGACGCATTGCTCCCGGTTTTTACACGATCGACGCCAGGTTTCGAAGATATCCGCAAGGTTGCCAACAAGAATATTACCACGCAGCCGCTGGCAATCGCGCGACCTACCACAGTAGCTCAGGTTAGCTTGGTCATTCGATACTGTGTTGAACACTCGCCCCGTATCCCGCTTGTGATTCGAGCCGGCGGGCACCACTTTTGGGATCGCAACCTGATCGAGGATGGTCTTGTCCTTGACCTCCGAGGCTTGAATCAAGTCGAGGTCTCTGAAGACAGAACTTCTGCTCTGATTGGGGGCGGCATCCTGGGCGGTGATCTTTCCAAAGAGCTTGAATCCATGGGCCTCACCACACCGACGGGCTTTTGCACCTCTGTCGGCTATGCTGGCTGGGCTCTCGGCGGTGGTTACGGCATATTGCAGGGCAAATATGGCCTCGGCTGTGACCAGATTCTTTCTGCCCGAGTCGTTACCGCCTCCGGGCAAGTTGTTGATACCAAGGATGATGCCGAGCTTTTGTGGGCGTTGCGTGGTGCTGGCAACGGCAACTTCGGAGCTGTAGTCGAACTAACAATCAAAGTCTACCCTTGTCCCGCCATGTTAGCTGGGAATGTGTGCTTCTTAATGACAGAGGCCAAGACTGTTTTTGCCAATTTCCAACAGCTACTTGCAGAGGACTTTCCCGACGAATTTTCGGGAGACTTTCTCTCCGGTCATGTTCCGGGTCTTGGGCTGACGCTCATGATGCTCTTTAGCTGGACAGAGGAAAATGGCGATCTTGCAAAGGCATACGCATACCTGGAGAGATTTAGAAAGATTGGCAATGCGGTCATGGACACTGTTGCTGAGAGTAAGCAATGCCTACGTCCCGCCCGTGCGCAGCTAACAAGGCCGTCGCAGCTACCCCTCGTGAATACGCATCGTGCCGCGACCACATGACGGCAATCCAACTTCACTATCATTTTCGAACCGTCACCGTCAGCGGAATGACCCCCGAGCTTGTCGAGCTCTTCCAGGCCCTCGAGAGACCACCCGGTCCAGGCCACATCATCTCTCACCACGCGCACGGGGCCGCCATCAAGCCGAACCCAGAGTCGTGCTTTGCGAACCGCGATGCCCATATTGTCTTTGGAATCAGCGCCGCGCCAGCTCCGCCGATCGGGGCAGAAAGTCCAGAGATGGAAGCAGCTCGCAAGTGTGCCGACGGCTTGGCTGATGCCATCAAGGATCGCAGGCTGGCGCTTGACAGGGCGTATATGAATTTTGCGCACCCAGATGAATTTGACACGGAGCGGTTTTACGGTAGGGAAACCATGGACAGATTGATGGTGATGAAGAAGAAATATGATGGGGAGAACATTTTCTTCAAGGCGTATCCTCCACTGGACCCGACTGCATAGTGATATCCGTATCTTTGGCACCCCAGGGGGCATCTGTGTTGAAATAGCAGTTGAGATTGGACAACTTCAGACATCTTATTTCACAACTGCACGATACACGGTAATATATACAAGTCTGGGAGTGAAACATGTCGGCCAAATGCTGTCACTCATCCTTTCCGCGTGCCATAAGCTTGCGCGCAAGTACCAAGCAAAGCATGTTGTCAACACGCTTCAATCCAAAGATAGATAATTTTATTTCAGGTATTATCGTAAAACTATACAAGAGTTTATTTTATTTTATTTGTATCAAATTATATTACGGCCTTATGATGTTGTTTTTTGGTGTGCAGTCTCACGGTAGAGGATGAAGAGTTTGAGCATATATAAACTCGACCGCAGTAACGAGAGAAGCTAGCCAATTGTGCAACCCAAACTACCAAATGTTGTGAAAGTCGAGGGGTATCTTATCCCTGCAATAACGCCAAAACAAATATCCACAGACCCTGTAGCCCAAACTCCAACACAACAAGGCATCAATCCAATATATTTTCTTGGATCCAAGGCACATAAACACATTGGCCCCATTTCGTAAGCTCTCGGACCCCGGCAATGACTGCGTATATCTCTAGAAGTGTCTGCGTCGTGCCAAACTGATGATCGCTCCACAGGGTTGTTTTGCCGTCGTGGTAGGTTGAGAGGACCAGATGCCAGCGATGGCCCTGGATGATGATGCCGGGTATAAAGCCAATCTCGGACAGAAGGGTAAGCTTCTCAGCCTCTAGGTCTTGGTCAGACTGCGGCATCTCGACTCCGTTCATGGCGCGATCCCTCCTCAGCTTTTGGCCAACGGCCCATCGAAGAAACGACCATTGGGCAGCATGCCAGTTGGCCATTTGCAACTGCGCCGTGTCCCAGCGAACGCCAGGCTTTTCTGTCTTTATGCTCAACAGTATGGATCACACGCTAGTCGGTTGAAAATCGGTATGGTTGATGGTTCCAGTAGGCGAGGTGGCGCTGAACCTGTTCATGCTCGCCATTATGTCCTCATCCATTTCCAGCGAAGAGTATACGCAGATGTCAATCATGCTAGGCACGAACGATATGGGCTCGAATCTAGGATGTACGCGCGCAGTAGTGCTATGTCTGTCAGCAAGCAACACAACAGAGAGACTAAGTGGGCTTCAACGCACCAGCTCATTGCATTAAAATTGTCACATTGTCCATCGGCAAGATCCTCAAATATGCTGTCGAGCAGGCGGAGGTGGACTTTTTGGTTCCAGCTAGCCTCTTCGTGGTCAAACTCCTGGCATTCGTTTGCCTTTCTTCGTATCTGGTCCACCTCTTCGAATATTGGCATTCGACCGGGCAATCCATCGCCGTAGCCGGCAGGCTTGAACGAATGTCTCCATTTTCGATGGTCCAAGGAACGCTCCCCGAGCTTTTGTAGAGTTATAGACATGAGGTTATGGGGCAGGATCTCTAGAGCGCGGCCAATTTCCTGCATGATGTTGACCAAGGCTTTAGCGGCACTAGGCGGCGCATCCACGTCAAGAGGCTTGCATTCCACGCTTTGTCCTTCCATCGAAGAGGCTACGGATGTCACGGAAGTTGTTTCGGACCGAGCCGGGGACAATGCAGTCGAAATTGCAATGCTGTGCGTGTCGGGACCAGATGTGGCATCGACATCAGCCAGCGCGCCGTCCAGCCGTCTCTTCTTGGATGCTGATGGCATCTTGTCGTCGATTTCGTTCAAGAGGCCGCCACCCGTGCGCATCGGAACGGTAAAGGATCGTTTCTTCGACGTTCTTCGGCTGTGCTTGCTTTCATTGGGCAAAGTCTCAGTCCAGGCAATGATAGATTTTGCGTCCTTCATGACTGTTCGCATGTCAGCCTGTCGAGGTTGCCGCGTCGCTTCTTAATGTGCCATGACACGGACGCGCGAAAGCAGCCCCACGTGATGACTGTGGTGGGATTGTGTCTAGGGTAGGTCATGTCCCACGGTTTACGGCAGCCAGATTTGTGCATTGTCAAAATTTATGAAATGAATATTGGGCCAACGGGACTCTAGGCGATAATTGGAGGCTTATATTTTCAACTTCACCGAACCTCGAGAAAAAGAGGCAAAGTGTTTACATTCTCCCTATGTATTACCACACTATAATATATACCTACCCATAATAAAATCATCTTTCAAAAACAAAGCACTGCCTCCACTTCGTTCAATAACTTCTAATCAATCGTACAATGTCCTAAAAAGATTATACATTTTGAAACTAGACGTTTACAAGCAACAATGTACTTTACGGGGTATTTTAGTACAGGTCTACTCCATGACAGAGATGGTAACTCACATATCTGACAGTCAATCAACCCGCGCTCGTAACATTTCCTGTGCGTTTATCGCCGCCTACAACGCAGCAAGCCCTTGGCATAACCCGATAAATGTTAAAATCTATTGTATCCTTCCTCGGGCTAAATGCGGGGTATTCGGCGTCATGACATAACCCCAAGTTTAGCTTCCCTAGCAGTTCCGGATTTCCGTCAACGGACTTTTCAAATTGTCCGTTACCTGCATCTGCTGGGCAATCAACTATTTGAACCTATTGTCTAGTGCAAAGTATTGTTTACATAGTTCCGAATTCCCGTCAATGGACCTTTCGAATTTCCCGATGCTTGCATTAGCTCGCCGATCAGCCATATACACTCTCGATTTAGTGCTTTGGATTGTTAACTTTGCTTTTCCAACGCCCGGAAGCAGCATTCCTCCCTAACACTGCTATAAATGCTTGTCTAATTTGGCGTCCATGCGACCATTCTGTACTTGATGACAGCTGCATTGGAAAGCCCTCGTTGAACCAAAACTCAAGATGCTGAAAGCTCCACTGAATCTCATTGGGTTTCACTCTACCTCTCGTTGGCCAACTGTAGGCCAGGCCTTATTTTTAGCCTTATCAATTTTACTTATCCATTTTAGTTTGAACAAATACTTTTCTAAACTCCGACATTTTCCTGGACCATTCTTAGCCGGCTGCACCAAGTTGTGGAAGTTGAATTGCGTTAGACATGGACACATGGAACAGGTCCAACTGGAACTGCACGCAAAATATGGACCAGTCGTACGCATTGCTCCAAATGAACTGCTGATCTCGGATCCATCCGCGATCAAAGCCATTTACGGGCACACGACCAACTACAAAAAGACTAGGTTCTACATTCCATTTGGAACCAAAGACAATGACGACCTATTTACCGATCCGGACATCGCCAGGCATGCTCATAATCGCCGAGAGATTACTTCTGCGTATAGTATGACCTCTCTTGTTGCCTTGGAAACGTTTGTCGATGAATGCACAAGAGCGATGTGTGAGAAATTTCGGACACTTTTTACCCAAGGACACAGACCCCTTGATCTGGCCTCTTGGTTACAATTCTACGCTTTTGATGTAAGAGATCTAACTAAATCTTGGGAAAAAAGGACTTTCGTTTGGCTCATCTCTATCTAGGTCATTGGCCAGATTACTTTTTCACGGCCCTTTGGATTCATGAAGGAGGGAAGAGATGTGCAAAGCTGCATCGCCAAGCTTGAACGCTACTTGGTCCATGGTGCTTTGTTCACCGTGTTTCCTGAATGGTGGTCGCTGTATCACGTCACGCTAACATTCTTGTCCAAGTTTGGCTTGGCTGATCCTCCCGGGCTTGAGGCTTTTGCGGAGTTTGTTGGTGCCCAGATTAAGGATCGAGTGGAACGGAAAGAAGAGCGCCAAGCCGACTTTGTCTCAAAGTTACAAAAGATGGGCCATTCTGAGTCTACCATCTGGCGGAGCTGTCTTACCAATGTCGCCGCCGGAAGTGACACCACAGCGATTAGTCTTCGGTCTATCATGTACTTTCTACTGAAGAACCCCCCAGTTTACAAGCGCCTCCAAGAGGAAATCGATACCTTCAGTGCCAGAGGGGAAATAAGCGACCCGGTTACGTTTGGCGAAGCTCTTCAGATGCCATACCTTCAGGCAGTAAGTATCTTGACGACTGGACGCTGTTAACCCGCGATTACTTTGGCCTCGCCAAGATTTGTTAAATTACTGACCGTGTTGTAGGTCATGAAGGAGGCCATGAGGGTTCATCCGGCTGTGCAATGGAGTATGCCTCGATACGTGCCCAATTCCAATCTCAAAATTGGATCGTTTCATATCCCAGCTGGTACCGAGGTTGGAGTAAACCCGTACGTCATTCATCGCACTGAAGGAATCTTTGGAGACGATGCCGATAAATTCCGACCGGAGCGTTGGCTAGAAGATAAAGCGAGAGCACAGGAAATGGACAGATTCATGATCCAGTTTGGAACAGGGTCAAGGGTGTGCTTGGGAAAAAACATTTCATTGATGGAGATGTCTAAATTGCTTCCAGAGCTCTTGAAGAATTTCGACTTTGAGCTTTGCTATCCGGAGGCTGAGTGGAAGGTTTCAAACTTCTGGTTTGCAAAGCAAAGTAATAGAGCGGCTCCCCACTAAATCGCGCCCCCGCCAAATCGCGATTAAATATATCTATTTACCTTATATTACTTTATATAAAGATATATTAAATATAAAAATATATTTATATAATCATATTTTATATATATAATTTATTTATTAATATTATATTATAATATATATTTTATATATTTTATAATTAATTATTTTAATATAATTTTTAATATTATTTAAATAATTAATAATAAATTAAATAAAAATATTATATTTAATATTATTAATTTTTTATATTATATAAAAGAATATAATTATATATATATATATAAAATTTTAAAAAATATCTAATAATATTTTTTAAATAATATTATAATTAATAAATTTATAAATTTTATTATATATTAAATCTTAAATATAAATTTTATTTATATATATTATAATAGAATATATATAATAAAATATTATATAGATTTTATAAAATTATTATATATATTTTTTATAATTAATTATAATTAGAATTTAATTATTTTATTTAAATTTTATAAAATATTATATAAAATAATTATATATATAAATCCTATTTTAAAATTAAATATAAACTTTAAATATTCTATTGTTTTAATATTATAAATATTAATATTTTTTTAAATTTAATAATTAAATATAAATTTCTTTTAATATAATTAATATTTAAATAAATTCTAAAATAATATATAAAAATATTTACTTATAAAATCTTAATTTAAAATATTATTTAATTATTATATTATTAAATATAACTTAATTTAAATTTATACATATTTTATATACTTAATAATTAAATATTTAAAATATAGTAAGTTTATGCTTTTTTGGTATAAAATTGATCGCGATTTGGCGGGGGCGCGATTTAGTGGGGAGCCGCTCTATGGACTGTTACATAACCGAAAGGAAAGCGTAGTGTCTAGGCGCCGATGGATGCACAGTCAGAGTATGCGTAGGGTGTCTTTCTACCCACATGGTTTTCAGTTTGCAGCGGCGTCTAGAGATGATACCGTAACATTGTGGGAAATAGGACCCTACAACCTTAAAGAATATACATACTTGGTGCGCAAAGGGTCGAAAGACAAATGTCCCTTGTGGGATGGAAAAGCTAGCCTTATCTGCCGCATCATATTTCTTTACAATAACTATCCCTTTGAGTGCGGTAAGCCTGCATCGAGGTACCGCACCGCAAACAAGACGCAAAAACATAACATTATAAGAACATAACATAACTTTAGGTAAGTAAAAGTAATCCCCAGAAATAATACTATAATATAGCCTAAACAAAATCATATATCTTTAAACTAGAGAGTTGTAACCGCCAACCTACTTTGCTCGGTACTTGAGTGCAGGCTTACCGCACTCAAAGGGATACTAACCAATTGGTAAAAAAAGTCTATAATTTGTTCGTGTTTTTATGCCTTCCATTGCAAGATCATGATCATGCTCACGATCAACTTTCCATCTTGTTGGTGTGAGGCCATGTACCCACACATATGGTGCAAGTATCTCAGCAATCCAGTCAATGATGGTGTCATCCCAATGCCATGTGCAATATAAGCCGCAAGCCGCAAGTGGAATAGATATAAAGCAAGGCACCACAATGACTGGATCAGGCCACCTTTTGACAATGAAGTAGATGGCAATGGCCATGCTGCCGAACCATACGCCAATAAAGACGGCGAACATAGCCAGCACCCAAAAAAATATCGACATAATCAGCAATGTCATCAAAAGAATGGACCAGATGAAGGAGAAGATATATTTAGCGATCGCACGGTTCCCCACGGAATTGAGTTGGCGTGATGCTGAACCGGCTCCAGGCGATGTAAACCGGTCAAGGATTATGGCACGCGAATGCATAACCTTGATTCGAACCGAGGGAGACCTCATAGCCGTCCGTATAGTGTAAGACACAAGGAACACGAGGCCAAGGGCTAGGCCCCAGGTCCAAACCGGAGGCGGTGTGTTATTTAGTTCCCGAACCTGCATAGAGAAGACAGACGTAATGAAAGACAAGGGCACGAAGAAGAAGGCCAACTCTGTTAACTTGTTGACGCCTTCGGTCTGGCTAATAACGAGCGAGGATTGGGAGATGGCCATGGATGCGTTGAGGAAGTTGAGTGTTTGGTCGATGCGACCTTGAAGGGATTGCAAATTCTCCTTTAGTGCCTCTAATTCTTCCTGTAGCTCCTCCGGTAGTGATAAAACCTTTGAATTGGATGCAAGGTGATTGACCCATTCAACCAGCTCTTGAGTAGTTGATCGGATCCAGGCAACATTTTGTCTCGCAGTAACACCCTCCGCTTCGACAAGACGCACATGCAGCTCAGCGCCTAGGTCAGCATCAACGTGATCAATGACTAGACGGAGTTCTGTGAGGAGCTGCCAGAGGTCGTCAAGCGATAGACGAGTCAGCGCTGCTGGAATAAGCGAGTCATCCTTGACCAACTGACCGGGTTCGATTGTGCTAATGTAGCGGTAAACCAGGTCCAAGGTAGACATCGAGTATTTGCGGGCAAAGTCTCGATCTCGCGCATACCACTTGGACCTATAGGAGTAATTGGACGACTCCAAGTCAGATCCATCCTCGTCTTCCCCCGACGTATCGGAGTCCTTCTTATCATCAGGACGCGGGGGAGGATCAAGGTATGTCTCATCAACATCGCCGGTTCGCCAAAGCTCGTCTCTGGTGTATGACTCAATCTCCATGGCGCGAGGCATAAACGTGAGTGAGGGTGTCTCCTCTTTAGTCCGATTGTGTCGCATGCGCCTCGTCGGGTCAAACAGGATGATGACTATAAATAAATATGTTAGCCGCGCTAGGCGCATCGGGTTTGAAGGTTTGAACATACTGATCTTTGCCCCCTTGTTGTCGAAATCGCTCCAATAGCTAGTTCCCTCAGGTGCCAGTACTCTTAGATCCCTATTGAGCCACCATTCGGTATTGTGAGGGAGGTTTTGAAATGTGCTGTAAGCTCGATAGACGTTGGATGTCTTGATCCTTGCCGATGTCTTGTGAATCGACTTGAGCGTGGGATCGCCTGTTCCAGGATTATTCTCTTTGTTCTCATTGTTATCGTCCTCCCCTCTCTCTTCATCCTTCTTCTTCATTTTCTTCTTCTTCGTCTTGTCCTTCATTACATTTTCCTGCTCTTTCTTCTCCTCTCTCTTGGCCATTTTTTGAGTCTCCCGCAATCTCTCTTCAGTCATTAACAAACCAAGGTTATTCAGAGCCACATCTCGTTCCATAGTCCACCTCCCGTCGGCGACCCGCTTCTCAATCTCATCCCCATGGAAGCCTCTTCGACCAAGATAATGTAGCAGACCAAGCCGTCCCCAGCGAATGTGTGCCCATTTGCGAGAGCAGGTTCGATTGGGTAGGTTCCATTCAGTACGCTGACCTGGGCCAGGCGCAACGCGGTGTCTGAACCTTGTTTCACGCTCAGCCCAATTTAGCCACACAGCATTCTTGAGCTTCAGCCCACTATCACTCGCACCGTAGCCTGAGTTGGAAAGGTGCTCCAGCCAGAATTCTGGGTCAATAGAATAAGTGTCGCCCAGCGCGCCCATGACAAACCGGCTGAGGTCGCTGACCATGATGACACGTACCCATGAGTCCTCTGGTCGTTCTGCGAGTGCACTCGCAAGAGCATTCTCGCAGGTTATCGATTCCCTTCGTTGGGTCGTATCGTTTGCAAGATAATCGATAATTGAGATAGAAGTTGACTGCATGCCTTCAAAGCGCTCACCGCGAGTGATGTTAAGCCATCGCGGATCCCATCGCGCACGGTTATCCAATTCATTCATATAAAGCTCGGACGAGATCTCGAGGCGAAGTCGCGAGTTGGTGAATTCCTCTCCGCCATGATCTCTTGCCGAGGATCTGCCAAGTATAGGCCCCTTGGTATCTGGGTCTCGTCGTCTGCTTCCATAGGACATCGAACGGTCATGTTTACCGGGCTGAGGAGCCGCGCTTGTCTCTTCACTCGTAATCGAATCGGAATGATTCGTTTGGAAGCCGCATTCAGTCGAGTTTCGCGGTACGTTGTAGTTGGGGTTCCAGCGCTGCGAGGTGGGAAACGGCAGCTTGTAGCCTCGTTTCACCTTGAATTCAGGCATGGCGATCCTTAGTCGTGGTGGTGTTCCCCTGAGTATTTTGTCGCATTCAATCCGTAGAAACAGCTTGGGGCGCAGATCTGGGCATATTTATCGCTTAGCCATCTCGTCGGGGTTATGTGCGAGTTTAGTGGCGACCATGGCCTGTCTAACAGTGGCACGTCTACGAGTAATCGCTAGCCAGTAGGATCGGCAAGTTTGCTGCGGCTTGCAAAAGTGGCTTTCAGCTGAGCCGTGTGGCGTTTGTAAGTAAGATCATGTGTTTATACTACACGATTGAGAGCATCAATTGAATGATAAATATTATTTCGTAATATGTCTTCATAAATTTATATATTTGTGCGTAGTAGCTATGGCTTTAGCTTTGATAGCAGGTAGACTACTAGCCTATTGTTATGATTTGGCTTATACTGAGTTTTCCAGTGCCGTTCCCATAGAGCTTATGTTTCTTTGTGCGAGCCTTCCTCGCCGATCCGCAGGTAGGCAACCTAGTTGGATGCATTCAATGGGGGGAATTCATTTCATGCGAGTCCCAGGCACGGAAAGAAGAAAAGAAGTCACAGTTTGTGTGTTGTAAGAGCTGAGCTGCAGGGCGTTTGTGGCTGTTGTTACTCGCTCAACGCGCGATGAAAAATATTTGAGACATTCGTCAAGAGGTCATATGCCTGTCTTAAATGTGGTGGAAGAAGAACTGCCTTTTTTTCATTTTTCGTATTCTTATTTCTTCTTAAAAAAGCGGAATCAGGCGTCTGCTGACCAAAGAGGCTGAGGCTGTGGGTGATATGGTGGGCGGATTCGAGTTAGAGTTCGATAGTCGTGGGGATTTGCGCTAGGTGGAGGGAAGCTTGGACCGCGAGTGAACGAATAAAGACCTATCTCTTCGAATGCGTTGGAGATACACTTGGGCTCACCAAAGCTCTATAAAACTCATCTTAATACTACTGGCGATATTGTGCTGATCTTTACAACTGCCTTGTCAATTAAAATACCGCTTCTACAGCTACATTAAGTGGAAAATCTGTGGCAGTTGCATGTATCAGTTTGTGCCTAAATCTCGCGAAGCACCACTCACTTGGACGGAGGCTATCCGCATAGACAACATTACCTTCTGCCAACGAAAGCTGGAATGGGCCTCTCGGAAACGCGGCTCGGGCTGGAGAGGGGGGAAAAACTCACAAATGTGGCGCATGTAGATCCTCGAGATGTGATTTGCGGTTGTGCTGCAGTCATCAACTCTAGGTTTTGTCGCAGGTTTTTCTTTTGCTGAGGGGGATGACTTCGCACATGAGGCGCTGTCAGTAAGAGCTAGGAGAAGAGTTGGGAACATCTGTCTTGCAGTCTTCTGGATCAAGTGCATCCCGATCGGGGGAGGTTTGGGCGATTGAATAACAATGTGGTGATGGGCCCGGGACCATGCCTCTTGATGTTTTTTTATTTTTCACCTTACTCTTTGTGCCATATATAGATTAGTGACGCCAAGATTAAGAAAGGCATGTTCGGCTGAAGACATCGGGGAGATGAGAGACATTAGCGGCTGGCCAGAGAGAATTGCAGGGCTGATTGGCCAATAGTTGCTTCGGTGGGCAGACGGCCTCTCTGCAGACCGGGGGGCCGGCGCGCGCTGTGAGTCAAGTCTTGTCTGGGAGCAAAGGCCGGTGGTTGGCATAAGTATCAGAAGCAACGACGTGATGCAACCTGCAGACTCGAGACTGACCCTGGGCCTGGCTTTGGCTTGAGTTCCGTCTGACCATCACCCACCCCAGGTTTGTTTCAGCTGCATCATCGACATCAGGCCCCGAAAGCTTCTCTTCTGCCCACACTTGCTCCAATGCTCCTTTCTCGATTTTATCGACCGTGTCAACATCAATAACACTAGCATCAGCCGTGTCTTCTAGCCAATCGCTTTTCAGCTTCAAGCTAAGGGATTGTAGAAAGGAAGCTTTTGTATAATCGCATAGCATGAATATTTGCAATAGAACACATGCTGGACCGATTGTATGCCTAATTATCGGGGTGATGCACAAGTTTGGCGGCTGTCAGGCGCTGGCGGCTGTCAACACGCAGGTGCCAACTGCTTGAGATTGCACGATTTTTGTTTTCTGCCGTTTCTTTGCATCAACCTCATCTTTCTCATCCTTGATTCTTCTAAACTCTCCTTCTCATCAGGAAAGAAAAAAAAAGCGACATGGAGCAATTCGACGAGCGTCTCAAGGCTACATACGCGCCCGGACGTGGCAGCACCGAAGAGGACTCTGCCAAGGAATTACAGGAAATTGGCGAAATCAGTCGCGATATGGACAAGATGTTCATTGAGGCCAAAAATGCCCATGTTGAAGCGTTGGTCGCCCCTCTTCCCCTCATCCGCACCCACACTGCTGACAGCCATCATCAGCCGCGATCTCGACTCGATCGCAGGCCAGTTGGGAGCCGAGTTCATCAAGCTTGGTGCCAAGGCCGACACCACCAAGGCCGAGAAGGTTGACTTCCTCCAGCGCCTCACCCGAGCCTTCGACGATGCCCAGTCCAACGTGCGTGCATTGACGAGCGGCGACATGATGACCGAGACGCATCGCAGCGTGCTCCAGGATGCCCGCTTTTTCCTCTTCGGGATGAAGCCGCCGTACAGCGCCGACGCACTGGATTTTGCATCCGAACACCGCTTCATGAAGACGCACTTTGTCGAGATGGCCATTGTCCTTTTTGAGGCTGCTGCACGGGTTGCAACCTTTCCTGCTGTGCCCGCCCCGATGCACACCTTCACCGACTACCAGGTTAGAACGCATGGCGAACCTCTTCACTGGCCCCAGTCGAAGCCTTATCTCGAGCAATTCTTTGCCAGAGGACCCTGTGAGTGGCACTGCGTCCAAGATGCGGCCGACTGAGGCACCGAAGCCCATCCTGCCCCGGAGCTTGTCTGCTCTCTCGATGGCCACAAGGGCTGTCTGTTTATGAGGGTTGTCAACTACAAGGGGTCAAACGCCTTCGACTTCTCCTATGGTGGTGGGAACTGATCTCAGTTGGGTTCGACATGGAGAATACGGATCGAATCGGGAGTAGTCTTCCAAAGGCCTGCTCGCGGCATAGTTTAGGCCAGCGGAGGGATACATCAGTGTCAAAGGGAACAGAAAGCTTTTTACCTCTATAGCCGAATCAAATTTCCACAATCACCAGCCTCACATTGAAACGAAACGTATTGAGCTCTCTTCCGACGTGCATGGGCATTATGTGACTCTACAATACCCCCATTGTAATTCTTCCATTCCTTGACTCATTGCGATTTTACCCTGTAGACATCAAAAGAAGTTTAATTGTCGCGATAACCTGGCATCCTAACAAGCATGAGAAAAATTGTGGATTCAATGACTAGTGCCGATGAATCTTGCACACATCATCGTGCTGTTGTTCCTTTTGAGCGGCGCAGAGCAAATATGAGCACTGATTAAGAGACTGACTCGATGGTTGCAAAGTAGGATGTGTCTTTCAAATGATTATCGAGGGAATAACACACATTCTATCTTTTTACGTTTGACAAGAGAAATCAATTGGAATTAAATTTGACACAAAAGAATCACGACGTTATTTTCTGCAGGTTTCTGGAGAGTGGAGCGGAGGAATGCCTTAGTGCTCATGTCAGATGCCCTTGGCAACACCCATGTAAATATGGCTCCCAGTGCCCTAGCTCCGATCTAGGCTATGTTCTTAATACCCGAGTATTGAGTCACAGGTCCGCGCTTTGGGCGGAATCTGAGGCCATAAATTCTTTACAAGCATCAATCGCTGCAGCGGGGCTGTTATAGCAAAAGGGGAAATGGCCGATCAAATGACGGTGACTGAGCGCCGCCCGGTGAGTGACTTATGTAGGATATGAGAAGCTATTGATCTCGCACAATTGTCTATATAATTCATCCGAAATATCTACTTTGCCAAATGGTCCATACCCTTGACATGTGACATTTTCATTTGTGTGTAGTCGATCCAGCTCAAGCTTTAATAGCAAGCCGATCAAAAAAAAAAGCTAGTTTAAGGCCCATATATCCTCTAGGCCATATATACATATAATCAAATCTCTTATTATAAATCCCTCTTAAGGTAAACTTAAAATGCCCAATAAAAATCTCTAAAATCTTATATAAGCCCAAATAAAAGAATCCCTTCTCCCCTATTAACCTAGCCTAATTTATCCTATTTACCTTTATTATTACCTTATATATTAAATATTATATAATAATAGCCTCTTTAAATATAATCTATTATATATTTTACTTAGCTATATATTATATAAATCTTACTTATGCCTTTATATATATTTATTAATTTTAATAAGTATATAAAAATATTATTCTTAAATTTTATATATAAGAACTTAAAGTAAATTAAATATTTAATTTTCTTAGTTTTTTTTATATAAAAAGACTTATATTAATATTTATATAATTAAAATTAATTATTTTTAATTATAATTATTTTATTTAGAATATTAATTTTAATAATATAAATAAAGATTTTATTTAATAATAATAAAATTATATTAATAATTTAATTAATATATATAAATAAAATTATAAATTAAATTAGGAAAAAAGGATTTTCCTATTTAATATTATATTAGACTAATATAAGATCTAGTTCTAGAAGCTACTATATACCCTAGAGACTATATAAATAATTATCTAAGTAGCAATTATTATCTAGATATAAAGTAATTAGATTAGTAGGTTAGATTAGATTAGCTGGATTGGGTTAGATTAGGATAGGAATTTTTTTTAGGCATTAAAAAGACTAGGAAAATTAAATTAGGCTATTGTTATTATTTAACTTATCCCTCAATGTAAAGCCACTGAAAGACAAGTGTGACCCCCACCTAAGGGGGTCGTGACATTTTCATTCATGCCAAGATAGTGAATATTCTTATACCTGACGAGTCTACGACACCAAGCTATTTTAACGACAAAAATGGCGTCTGTTGATCCCACCACCGCAGTTGGAGCGAAGCCGGAGCGCGTTGCAAAGACCCTGGTCATAATGGAAATTAAGCCTTGGGGTACATTTGACAGCCGAGGTCCTCTTCCCAATGCATGGATGGCTGATTATATCCTCTAGATGACACGACCGACATGGCCGGCCTCGAGGCTGCAGTCCGCGCTATAAACAAGGACGGGCTGGTTTGGGGCAGTTCGAAATTGAACCCCATTGGTTTCGGGATTTCCAAGCTGGAAATCACTCTCGTCGTCGAAGATGACCGCATTTCTGTCACCGACCTCCAGGACGAGATCGGCGAGATCGAGGACTATGTGCAGTCCAGCGACGTCATAGCCATGCAAAAGATATAAAAAATAATTCTTGAAACAGTGCAATTGATACTCAGGTAAGTCTCCACAACACGCTTTCGGTTTTGATGATCGACTAATAATACGACCACTCACAGATGCAAATACATGCGTCCATGGCTATCAGAATACGGAATGCTGTCAAGAATTGATTGCATAGTCCATATGCAAATTGATCTTGTTATCTTGTTATAGAGCCGAGAAATGAAGTAAGAGATGGTTGTTTAGCAGCCTTTTAGATATAGTAGGTTAGGTTTACAAGTTGTGTGTCATCACCCGCCATCCAACCCATTCTAGCTTCCAGACAAAACACCCGTCGTATCCCCACACCATCGCAGCTCATATTTGTTCATTTTCGCCCTCAGATAGCTGTGCTCCACACGCGATGGCTGCAATTCTCATAAAATTCCACTGAAACTCCAAAAGATCCATATCTGGCAGTTCATACGGATGGTTTGCTCTAATCACAAACAGTTGACCCGTTTTAACATCAGGGAACCCATATCTGTCATAGTCAACCGGCCGTTCCCCCCACTCCAAATGATCAAGCCCAGCTTTTTGAAGAAAGTCATTCCCGTGGATCTCTTCGCCGCTTGTGAGCGAAGATGGCCTCAGCCAATGGAACTGTACCTCGACCTCCTTTTCCCTTTTGACTATAGGCTTCAAGGCAAACCTAGCTTGATGCCACCAGCGGTTAAACTGGGGGCTAAAGCAAATGAGGTTCCGCGATGCGGAAATACCATATTCGAATACCTTTGCCCATTTCATCACATCACACTCCTCCCAAAATAAGTTTAGGATGAGATTGATGGCGGATTGTGGACTTCGCACATCGAATATCTGCCAGTATTCTTCAATGGCCATCGCTTGAAAATCATCATTGCCCGCAAACGGGAACAGATGGGCCACTTCCGGCTTTTCTGCGCCCGTGATCAAACACGTATTATTTTGTCGCCTTCGGCACTTTTCGATTGCGCGATCGGATGCGTTCGGAGTGAGCGGTGATTGCAGTTTCGCAACAACTAGATGGAAACATTAACACATGATAACAGGCAGAAAGAGGAGCCGCAAGAGCAACCGGCTTTATCAGTCAGGTATACATACACGCTGCCTGGAAATAAAGGACCTTCTTACAGAGGTCCTCACACAACGTGTGCCAGCCACGTTCACCCATGTACCCCCTGTACACTACCGCAGTTTGAGTCTCATCTTTGATCGCCCTTATCACCTTCATTGGTGCAACCATGATGATGGCAAGAAGAGTTGCATTCAAACCGTCGAGCAAATGAAACGACCCCAGATATTCGAAAAGGTCGCGACGCTCGTTAAAATCGGCAACGCAAGGACCGATCTCGGTATCCCATCGGTTCATGTTTTCACAAAGTACCCGCGTAGAAGGACGACCTTGATAGGCCGGAGAGTCCATGACGAAATGGTTGTATTTGGGCTTTTTAGGGAGATGCAAAAATTGGCTGATAGAAGGGGAGGTGAGGATACAGGACGCGGGAGAGCAGAGCGCTTTTCAACACATGGAGCTCCCTACTGCATCTATCTCTGAGTGCCTCATGTGGCCAACAAGGTGCACGCTGGCAAAAGTGTATTGGGCAAACAGATTTAGTCGGGATGCATCAACCTAAACCGCTTTTGGGTTCATCAAGTTCTAACGCACGAGCCAATTATTTAGTCGAACCAAACGATGCAAAAATCAGGTTACAGCAAAGGCATAGATGTAATGTTGAACAATATTCAACAATATATTTGGTCCCTGGTTGAACCAAAATTAATTTACACCCAGGGCTTTATGGTTTGTGATCCGAACGCCACTCAAGTGTTGCGTTGTGGGTTGTAGAGTAAGTTCTTGAATTAGGAGTGTCGGTTCAAGCGGGAAAGTTCAGTTATGCCGACAAACAAACAGAAAAAGTGAAGAAATACTGAGCTCAATGGAAAATAGGTGCTGCTAGTTTAATGAAAGTGGCAGTAATCTGGAACCAAGAATCATGATGAGGAGCTGGATTTGGAATAACAATGGATGAAGTCGCTGTCATTGCGAATAATCCACT
Source organism: Calonectria leucothoes (assembly GCA_002179835.1). Classification (NCBI taxonomy): domain Eukaryota; kingdom Fungi; phylum Ascomycota; class Sordariomycetes; order Hypocreales; family Nectriaceae; genus Calonectria; species Calonectria leucothoes. The sequence continues at coordinate 79,893 of NAJI01000056.1, forward strand.
GGAGAAAATCAGCCCGCAAAGAGTCTCATGCTCTGGTCAGATGAATTTACACGCCACCAATCATAAGCGCACTACCCTTCGTAAAACAAAGTTGCCACTTGGATTTTGCATGAAATCTCTCATGCTTTTATGTTATCAAAATTAATCCATCAAGCTAACTGAGGCTGGGAGCCCACCTGTGTTGGCCGGGGCGTCGGTCAGCCGGTCGCATCACCGGATGAAAGAAATGATAAAACCTAAAATAGATTTGGGTGAATAAAATAACTCCCAATCATAAGAGTACTGCATACCTTACAATAAAATGATATAACTCCAAATAAGAAGCTTGTAGCCGGCGACCTACTTTGCTCGGTACTTCTGTGCGAGCTCACGGCAATTAAGGGATAATAACGTTTTATAGGGCCAATTTACTTCTTAATGTTCCAAATGATCTACACCTAACTACCTCCAAGGATCATCATTCATGTTGATGCCAAGACCGTGCCATCATTGCGACGTCCATCACCTCTCCAAACAGCGACTAAGACATTATATACCTGATGTTCTTTTCAAATACGGATCGCCCCACCAGAATGTCGGCTCCTTGGGAGCTCGTAAGCCGAAGTAACATTGAATATTCCCTCGACACAAAAGATTCTTCTTCCATCCTGAGTGGTAGCCTCTGCTCTGATCTCATACTTACCTGTCGGTATCACGTCCGGGTGCAACGGCATAGGGGGCGCGCTCACAACGGCGTAACCCTTGTGGATGCTGGGAGGGCACGAGCGATGTGTGCCAGTGTCCGTATCACCGCTTGCGTCCGGAATCGGCACCGTTACGTGCTGGAAGACATCAATGTCACAAAGCGGCGAATAGTAGATTGGTGACAGTTCCGGGCGGCCGTTGATAGTGCCAGTGACATTGAGCCATGGTACATCGCCTGTTTCAGCGACAAACCGGCCTATAAAGCGGACATCTTGATAGTAGCCACTGCGAGGGGGTTTAATATATGGGATGATACATGTATGGGTATGTAGCCTTACACTCGGGGATTGGTGGGGATGAAGTCAAGTCTGTCGATCTGAAAGACGTCATCTGCGGGATCATCACAGTAATATGCTTGGGAAACGCCTGGCACCTTGAGGTGTTCGGTGTTTGGAAGTGCGTCAATCGGTGCTTGTTGGGCGAGAGCATCGGCGAAAGCCGACGCAGAGCCGACTTTAGCGAACCCGAAAAGCAAAGCGACTTGAAGATAGAAAGGAAGTGACAGATCCATCGTTATTGGCAAGGTGGCTGGAGCAGTGAGGGATGTTGACGGGTAAGAAGTAAGAGATGAAAATGTTGAAAGATGGAGTGTTTTGGTGAGCAGAGTTGGGTTGTGCGGAAAGGTAGATGAGTGCATGAATTGATACGAGGCTGCTTGCACGGGCGCTGGAATATATAATATAACACGACCAACAGACAACAACCAACAACAATAGCCATAGCCAACACCAACAACAAGGCGCAGCCAGGTGCCTGAAACTGTGGTCAATGCACGTCATGGTGGGCCGGTGAATTTCCGACCTGCAGGTAGTGGGCGGCTTGTGTTTGGAAGTAGGGTATATCCCTGTCATGTAGCGGCAAATGGGGAAGATTCTTGTTGGTTGTTTTACTAATTGCTGCATGAAGCGGTTGTGTCCATCAACTCGTGACAAGTTTAGCACATTCAGGTGGTCCCCCATCACACCCTGTGAAGCTCCAACCGATGAGCCTGATACATGTGTTGGTCGTAGAGAGGAGTCGCCTTCATTCATTTTCTTTTTGAATCCTTTTCGGCGAAGACTCCATTCGGCCCGAATGGCTCATTCCCTTTAACCACATTTGTAGAGCTGAAACCTGTCCAAGGACTTCCCGACGGACTGTATTCACGATCGAAGTAATGGGCTATCTTGGTATACGCATGAAATGAGTACTGAGGGCTGAAGAGATTCGTGCTCCCTGTTCCATACATCCGGACTTCCATCTATAGGTGAAGAAACGGTCTAAAAGAGTGGACTTTAAGCCAATTTGACCTACATTACCACTCCATTTCATCTTTCGTATGCGGTTGGATCTTTAATTCGAAACCATGGGCGTATGTGTTGGTAGTCAAAGGATCCCAATATTCGTATTCCAATCCTTCATGAGCCACAGTCTTCGGTGGTTTGTGTGGTATTTGGAACTTGATTTGAAAAGTGTAGCTGTCCATGGCTTGAGGGATTCCGATATGCGGGTCATGTTATTGTCCTAAGTGCCCTGTGCGTTTGATTCTTGTAGCTGAAGCGTTATTTCTACATCTCAGATGTAATATATAAGAACTCTGAAAGAATCGGTCAATAATCCATCATTATTATTACCAGCATCATCAACATCGCAGTTCTTTACTCTAGCTTCACTACACCTTGATATAGTTTACCATGGCACTGTCGTTTCTTTGGATGCGTAGACACGCATCCCTTCTCGCCCTCTTGACCACTGGTATCATAGCCAGTGCCGCGCCCACCCTGGAATTTAACACAGCGGTTGACAAGATCCTCCAAATGGTCAACGTGCCTGGGTATGTCGAGCCATCTCTCAACAGGGACATAACAGAATGGCTCGCAATCGGCGACTCCTTTTCTGCCGGAATTAGCGCTGACAAGCCTTCTGATCGGACAAATTACCATTGCAGCCGTTTCAAAAGGAGCTATCCCAATCAAATGAATGAAAACCCTAGGTTTCCAGGCCATTCAACATCTCGCACCTTTACGTTTGGCTCCTGCACTGGGGCTACAATGGACGAAGTGACCTCATACCAGATCAACCTCGGCCAACCTTACGCCGCTGACGACTATCCCAAGATTGGAAAGCCTCAGATGGGAACCGTGAGCCTTTCCGGAAATGACTTAAAGTTTGGGGATGTGAGTACACGCTGAAATTTATCAACTTGACCCACTAAACACTACATGGCTCATATTCTTCTAGATTGTAAATGCCTGTCTTTACCATTGGGTTAATTATGGGGATTGCGGCCAACTCCTGAAAGATGCGCATACAGCATTGGATGACCCTGCAAAGGTTTTTGAGCTTAGAGTCTTGGAAGCTCTGGTTAAAATCCTCTACAGAGGGAGATCGGCAAACCCTAACTTTCAGTTATACGTGACCGGCTATATTCGCTTCTGGAACGAGGACAATACCCAATGTGATAAGATCAGTTGGACACGTTGGTATTCAAAGAAAGCTTGGCTTACTACAACCTTACGAAAGGATATGAACTCGCTTGTACTCAAACTAAACACTGTCCTCAAAAGTGCCGTGGAGACGTTAGCTCAGAAGGAGGGTGGCATCTATTTTGTCGACGAATTCGAGCAGAAGTTTAAAGGTCACCGATTCTGCGAGGAAGAGAAAAATCCCGACTATCACGAAAAGCCAATCGCGGATCGCACATGGTTCATTCACTACGAAACCCCTTACGAGGACTCTAACTCTGCTACTGGACTAGAGAGCGGGAGTGCCTTCTTCGACCAGGTGGATAGCCTTCTGATCCCGCCGAAGGACGGCAAGTCGACCACTGATCGGATCAAAGAAGCCAGCGGAGACCTCTCCAAACTCAACCCTGCCTATGAGAGCGTTGATGCCATGACAGAAGCCCTGGTCAAACTGGGCGACGAGAACAAGGCTTTGTCAATTTTGCCAGTCACTTGGACCCGCATTATGCATCCCAAAGGATTCGGGTATACCGCCATGTCAGATGCTGTCATTGACAAGGTTCTCCTATACGGCGCTGCAGGCATCACAGGAAACGCCACGGAAGCCGAAAAACCCGCACCGGGGCTCTTTTGCTTTGGCACTGACACGAACGCATTTATGGGGAGAGATGATTTGAATGACAAGATTGGCCAATTCTGCGCCGATGCGGCGAAGCAAAAGGTGCAGGATAAGGATAGCAGGTCTATTTGGCGCAAGTATAATGAGAAGACCCGCTACGAAGTTGAGATTACGATGACCTGGCCGCAGGGCATGGACATCTCGACTGGTATGGAAGGGAAGTGCAAGCAGCACATGACAAGGATTATGGACAGTAAGTCTCATGCAATGTTGCTGTTGACAAAAGAATATGCTGACGTAGACAGACTGCGACATTAACAACTCCCAAAACCCACGAAACTGGAAGCACGGTGGTACCGTCGGCGACGGGGACGTTAGCTACAATATTTCTCCCAAGAAGGACCAAGGTTACCGGCCTGGTTCTTGCTCCTTCCACCTGCGACAGAACGAGAAGTGGGAGGGTGTGGATGGACCTGGAACCAAGCGTACCTGGCACTTTTCTGTCGAGCAGCTTCGCATGGTGGACAATGACAAGCACGAAATTGGACGCGCCGGCTTCAAGGACAAGACCGACAAGGGCGACGCCATCAGCGCGGGAGACAATAAGCCCTACAGCTGGGATACGAAGTTGCCCGATAGCTTGAGGGTCACGCCCGAGGCAAACGACGATTATGTCCAGTTCAACATTGGCGATCGCAGTTGGAAAAGCTCGGACAAAGAAGGCAACAAGGAGTGCACTGTGGGTGGTTGGAGCAGCAAGTACAGCCCCGCGGTAAGTTATAAACTCGTTTGCATTCGTGCTCAACCTTCCCATCACGCACGCCTTTGGCTGATTTTGTTATTAGCACCGAGACATGGACTGTTCCTTTCCATGCTAGGTGATTGCCGTACTCATTTGATGTGGTTGCAGTTCTAGCAAAGATCAAGCATCTCATGATTTGAACAGGGATTTATTGAAAGTTTTCTAAGAGGTTATGTCATCTATAGAGTGAATTGTTGGGTTTTGAGTTTTTGGGTGAGTTTTGAAATTATATATAAATGTTGTTTTTTTCAATCCAATATCTGAAAGATGAACCCCTTTTATTTTTGTCTGTTTCAAATCCGCAGCACTCTTGATTGCATAATAACTACCACCTGCCATCAACCTGTGCTTGTACTACCCCGCGACGCTATGCTTTCAGTGCCTGTTCCCCCTTGATCTTCCGAGTCGAGTGACGACAGCCGGAATTGAGTACACAGCTCTCGTGGGAAACCACTAATAGAAATGCACGAATCTATTGCGCTCTGACATGAGGCTGGGGTATTGACTTTCTGATAGGGTTCCGGTTGAAGACGAATGGAAATCCGCGTCACGCTAGATTGAGTTTTGCCAGACACAATGAGATCCGATGGAAGCTCAAATACACCATGTTCGCTCATGTTGGCGATCGTCTTGGCCAAGATGAGAATCTCACTGTTCTTCTGATCTGGCGTTTCGTAGTCCTCTTGCAGCAAAAAGGAAGGCGTAAAATTCTGGTTGTCGTTGGTGATGCTCTTCAGGATATGACCGAGCCCCTTGAGATCACTACTACCTTTGTCAAACCGGCAGCATATTTTCCCTATCAAGGTCAGCCATTGGGACGCCAATATCGATTTATTGTATTGGACTTTGCTTACCGGTGCACCTAAACCGTCCCTTTTCTTTGTTCGGCGGAGTCAAATTTGTGGTTTCGAAATAAAATGAGCTAGCGACCAAGCGGTGAGCAATCTCGCGGACCATGGGATCTAGACGCGACTCGCTTGCAGCAAACGTCTCCATTGTGGTAATGCCACTTAATTCGTCAAAATCCGGCCGCTGGTTCGGAAACGTGACGTTGATGCGTGCGTAACGTCGCTTGTCCTCGGCTCTTTGTGTTCTTGACATCGCATCCGCGTGGAATGCTTCCCACTCCTCTTCACAGTTACTCTGATTATCGATAGTGCAATTGGAGCCCCGGAAGATGTAGCTCAAGCTCCCGGCGCTACGCTGGTGGCCTTTGATCGCGGTCGGCGTTCGGGTGTTGCTAAGGCCAGTGCCTACTGATAACAAGACGTCTGGGTTCCGCGCGCTGACTTCTTTCCAAAGATTTTTTCGCTCACCATCCGCAATGTTTATGGGACACAGTTGATGTATGCCTCCATCAACAAAAGTCGCAGATGTATTGAGTTGGACAAACGGCTTGAAATAGGGAGGCGCTGCGGCTGTCGCTCGAGCTGCTTCCCAAATCCTAAGCTCGGTGGCTGGGTCTTGTGGTCGAATAATCTTATACGTCGCTAATGCTGTTAGCTAACATGAATGGGGAAAATATATTCTCACTCACAATCGTTGTTTTCGACTTCACTGTTATAGTTTGACAACACCACGGGCTTGCTTTCGCCAGCTTGAGTTGAAGTCACTGCGACACGGATGGATGTCGACGTGTCAGGCTCAGCCCCACCATACAGAGGCAATTGTGGATAGAACGCGGATTTCAGAGCGGCTTCCATTGGTGCCCTTTGATAAAAGCTCTTGTGAGTGAAAAGTGCAAGCTGCTTAAATGGGATTGGGTATGGAACGAATACCTGGTTGCAAAAGCTCTTGAACCACTGGGTGCAATCGGCCAAAGTACCGCGTTTGACGCCCAGGTAGAGTGCTATAATGCCACCAGTCCTGTCACGGTTAGCCATTGCCGTGTAAAAGGTGCTTTGGTGACGAACCCGTTACCCACGATGAGGTCAAAGAAATTTTGTATGGGAATTCGGTTCCCAAGTTGGTTTTCGAGGGCCTCGAGAATCTTGAGTTGCACAATGGCTCGTACACCCCCGCTAGATATGGCGTGGGAAATTAGTTTGGAAATAAAAGGAGACAGGGCGAAAATGAGTCTAGAATCCGCAGGCACTCACCCATCCAAAGATAGAACCCTGACATCAGCGTGCTCTGGCTTGAACCTGATTTGCATCGGGGCCATCCACTTTTTTGTCTCTTCTGGGTGAAGAGGACAGCAAGTGAGCTCAAATAGGCCCTGGCCCTTATCCTGCCCAAATTCCTGAGCACAGGCGTTGCAAAGACCATGGCCACAGGGGAGGACATTGCTGGGCTTCCTATGGACACAGCACAAACATGTCAAGTGGCATTTCAAATTCGATACGGAAAAGGCCTCCTTGTAGAAGGCGCCAGTCTTTTCTTTGTGGACTCTAGGAATGAGCAACTTGTCATCCTTGTCGGCATGCTGCTGCAAGTAAGTTTCTTGAGCCTTCATGTTCATACCGACGTTTTTTATCCACTGCTTGAAAAAGTCTTCTGGTTTAAACTGCGACTGGTAGGCACCTCGAGCCAGCATTTTGCCCGTCCGCGCTTGGTGACCTTTTTTGTGCGAGTTTCTCAAGTTGCAGCACTGGACACCGTCTTTCCTAAAAGAGCAAGGGACATGGCGATCGAAGAATTGAATGACGGCTGCTTTCAGGGGACCGTGATATTTATTCTGGAACAAATCGGAGAATTTTCCTGGAACAAGTCAGTCTACAATCTGAGGCGGAGAAGATGGGGAAAGTAAAAATGTGCCGACCTTGCAGTCTGTCTCGTGTGATGGAAAGTATCACGCACGACGCGATGAAAGGGCAGAGATTTTCGAAGAGGCGATTGACAAGATCCTCTTGCGCATAGACATCGCTGCCCTGGTTGAAGGTTGAAAGAATGAGGTTCTGCGCATGTCCTTCGAAGCCCTGTGGTGGGGGAGTCCGAGCGATGATTACCTTCATAATGTCGAATGGCTCGTCCAGCTTTTCCGAAAAGTGATCATATGCTGCGTTAAGATAGACCGGAAGGTTTTTTGAGCTATGCAACAGGCGAATCTTTTTCTTTTCCGCTCGCGATTGAGCGCATTTCGCCGCGATGATTTCGTAAAGCTTCCCAATCTGTGCGTCAACTTGCATGTACCGTCCTTTCATAGGGATTCGCACGACGGAAACTGAAGAGTAGTAGTGTTCCAACAGATCCTTGGTATTTGAAACATGCTTTCCCAACGACGCAAGGTGGGAAATGACCTTTTGCAGCGCTGGGGACTGTTTCGCCGCATCCTCGTAGTTGGTGAGAAGCTCCTGGACCATCGTTTCTGGATCCCATTGGCTATCATCAACCCCGTGATCGGTAGCGTTCAGCACGATGACAACGTGAGGAAGAGTGGGCTGATTTAATGATTTATCAATAGACACAGCCGCCCAGTCAATCAACTTCTTCAGGACCTCCGTTTGGAATGTTCTATAATTTGGTTGGTTAGCTTGGCGTTGGCTCTTCTCTCCAAACCGGCAGTTTTTTCTTACCTTGCTTCGCGCAGCACGAAGACGACAACATCCGAGAAGGTGTATAGAATCCTTGGGAACAGTGTTTCCACAGCAAATTGGCGCGACTGGCGGTCAGCTGTGTTTGCCCAGGCAATGGGTTTGCTCCTAGAAAACTGCGCCGATTCCCTTTCAACGGCCTTTTGATCCTGGCACTCCAGACCTTTGGGTGTATTTTCACCAGCAGCCATGCCCTCGCAATCGGCATACAGAATTGGGCTTTGGGAAAAGCATGTGGCAGGGTCTGAATAGAGATGCACATCTCCCGTTGTAGATGTGAGGTCAGTCGCACGACCAGGAATAGGAGTTGGATAATCGCTGCCGCTGGTAGCCGATAGCCCCGCGCGTCGGATCAACAATTTCAGAACTGTACTTTTACCCGCGCCTGTAATCCAAATTGCTGTCCGTTATTAAATGTCACGGATAATCAGATATTCGACACGTACCTGTCTGGCCAACAAATGAAACGATGTTGGGGAACTGTTCAGGGAACTCCCCAGTCTGGCTTCCGTACAGTATCTCTGCGAGTCGGTTTGAGTAATGCAGATGCAGCTGGTTCGCTTCCTTTGCCACCCCAAACCATGTGGTATGTGTATCCTTACTATGCCGCTTCGTCTGCTCGTTCGGGGTTGTTTCGCGGAAGGCCTCTTCTAGTATTTTATAAACATCTTCGTTGACCTTTTCGTGGATGACTCCTGATCTTCCTGGCTAATGAGGGCGTCAGCACGGTGACCGAAAATGAAGATCGATGTGGGGATATCGACAGCCCAAGCACTAAGTCAGAGCTTGGGCCAAGGTGACAAACTTGGTGAGGACGAGCTTTTTCCCAGCAAGCGTCACATAATGAATCACCACACTGAGGGCACTTGGATGTGCTGTTGCTCCAATTGTTGCACTCGTCGCATTTTCTTGGTTTCCGGGGGGGAGGCTTGGGTTGTTTGGGCGCAAGGAATTCCGGCTTCCTCGGTTTTGGAGGAGCAAACAATTGTTTTTTGGGCTTTGGCGAGGATGCGGACGGGGATTCAATCGTCGGACTCCGCAATATCCCGAGAGGTGGCGATGGAGGCAGCGGTGCGGGCTTGGTTGGAGGTGGCGGCGAGGTCTGGGACAACGGCGAGCTTCGCAACCTGGCTGAAGCTGGCGGCAACGGCGGAGGTGATTTTGGCGATGTAGATGGGGGCAACGGCGGAGCTTTCGTCGGAGGCAATGGTGGTGGCACTGGCGGGGGACGTTTTATCGCGCCGACTTTGACAGTCTTGGGGCGCGGAGGTATCTTGGGGTGATTTTGTGGCGGAGGCATTTTGTTTGAAGAGCGCAAAATTGAAACTCACACTTGCGACAGAGGACGGTATGCATTTTCTTTTGTAATTTTGCGAACTAGCTTTACTCTGTCAAAAATGCAGGTCGGCTGACCTGGCTGCAGTGGTTCGCCAGGTTGGTCTCTGCTTTCAGACGAGGCTCTGAAAATTCCAATGGTGTGACATGGTGTGTCACTGCAAGGACCGGCCTTATGTCGGACGCAGGAAACATGATTAAAGGGCTGCACATGTGCTATGGCCCCCAATGCTCAATGGCATAGTCATTGGATGCCTGTTGCGGCTGTGGCATAGCTGAAAGGCAAGCTGCTGGCAATCATGCAAGCCAAGCCGCAAGAGGGATCAACCTTGCACAAGGCCACCAATGATGCAATCATGCGGGCGCCATCCACCAACCATTCCCGTCACTGCGTGCAGAAGTGTCGCGCAAGTCTCGGGCCAATACGGCGACTTGTCCCCGACCGATTGGGTGCACTTTCGCAATGTGCTGATCGATTTTGGGGGCCGAGAGCTTTGTCTCTCCATCTGATGTGAGAATCACGTTACAGTTTTGCTTAACTGAGTACTTACGCTGCGGCTGTTCCTCCTGCGAGGACAGGGGCGCCAACAAAGGTACGACGCTAGAATGGACATTCGTTCTTCCACTGGAACACTTTTGTCGCCTTGACTAGAATCTGTGCATCAACCCGTTTGGCCGGTCGTCGGATGCCCCCAACTGCCAGAAATGGAGTTGAAATGGGAAGCCGAAGGCTAAACCACAGTCTCGTCACTAACTTCATTGTATGCTTCTCTAATATCCCCAAGTCAAGAGATGAATTTTTTAAAAGGATTTGGGATGAGGGGTGGTTGCCCGCACCGTGGAAGATGCACAAGCCGTAAATCAGGTTCAAAGTCAAGCAACGCACAGCGGTGGCCATAGCTTATAAGAGGCTCCCGTTGACATGTGGGCAGTTCGTCAGAATAGAAACACTACCCTTAATACCAAGAATAGAAAAAGGCTTTTGTTTCTTTGCCTTCAAAACACTATCGGGTCCTCTTCTAACTGTCGATGCTCGCTAGTCAAAGCTGCAGACGGCAGCCGCCTTTGGGTTTAAGCTACCCAAACCTGGTTCCTGCAAGTTGGCAATCGCGTTAATGGCCGGTTTTGGTTAGGTCTTTTGAAGCCAAACAAGCTAGTTGTGACAGCGCGTGTGATTCGTACAAACACTGGCCTGTCAATCACATGATTGGATGCGACGTAGACTCTTGGATATTTTATGCGATCCATTCTCTCAGAAAATTATTTGTGAGCGCTTGGTCAACGCTTGTGCCAGCATGCACGTTGTGGGGCCTCCAGCTTCAGAAAAAAAGTGGTTGTCACCCTTTGGCTACTAGCGCTATCAAAGTCTAGCTAATCAGATACAGGCGAGGAACATCATACTGAAAATGCAAGATGTTAACGTCAAAATTGTGGGGAGCTACGTTGGTGGCTGTGGTCATGGCGTGCATTCGAAGCGACAAGGCAGATTGGCGTTGGGTGAGCCCGTCAGCAACCTGTCCAGGGTAGTTGGGCGTCCAACGTAGCCAGAACTGACTGCCTTGCACAGATCCCCACTTGCATTCAAATTGCATTTGTATACACCCATTTCATCAAGGAAATCATGTTACGCTGGGTTAGAGCGACTCAAGCCACAGCCGAGTGCGATGGTGAGGTTTCCGGATGAGATTGGAGCGCGTACCAGGCGCCACGTCACTTAAATTGTGAGCAAACTGATGGCGCTAGAGTCTGTAGGAGGATGAGAAAAAAAGACATCGCTCCTTTACCACCCATTGCAATCCAGCTTTCGAGCATACAGGCCACTCCAATTCTTTCATACTTGATGTCGTCCCTTTTATTAGAAACTTGGGCAACAACTAGGACATAGCACATTTTCGACTCCGCAGCCGAGCCGGTCCTTGGCTTTTGACGTCCAATTACAACGCATTTAATAAATCGACCTTGGGGCTGAAATGTTCTATCGTAAATAATTCCTTGATTGGCAAGTGCGACATTGATACTTCTCACCCTGGCCATCCGGTAGTTGCTGGACATTGCATCTCCAGTGTGCCAGGCTGAGTCATGCGTCTTATCGATAGCCCACGGTAGACGGATTTCGGATTGATGCTCCCACTCTATCGCATCAAATGGCAGATGCATGAACGTGATGGGCCCTTCATATGCCATCCAAGACCATGTTGGCACATGATATTGCTGCGATGGAAATCTGATGGGCTTCAGCGGTTGGTCGCTTACGTGGCTATCGCGTTTCCATAGTAGGCTTCTCCCCAGGTAACGGTCAAAAACACCAAACCCTCCATGCGTGCCAAATGCTCGGATCAGCCTCTGCTCTATTCCCGCTATGGCGATTGGTCTGTCATAAGACTTTGAGAATTGAAGGTTTGAGTATTGCTTGTACAGGGATTCATAGAGGTGAATCTGACCACCTCTGGTTGAGGAAGCCGCAACGTTCGGGAAGTTTGGGTCGCCAAGAAATGAAGCCTTGTTGCTGATTATAAAGTCAGCATCGGAAATTGGCGTCATAGCCATAAAAGTATGGACTTACTTTCTCATTTTGGCAAATGTTTCGCATCGAACACCCTCCCCACATTCCCAATAAACCTGGTTGTCTGTAAAGTAAATCGTCCGTCGGGCCAGCGCTCGCTCCTGTAGCACCCAACCCCGTTGATTTAGCGCCCCATCGATCACATCGCCCTGGAAGTTGTCTATAGACTTGCAGACATAAAATGGTTTCCCTGATGACGATTTAAACTGCACACATTGTCGTTCATGCCGCTGGTTCAAGAAGCCTGTCGAAGTACCCCTGGCAGAGCTGGCCGCGATTACGCAGAAAGCAAAGCTAAAAATGGTCTCCATGCGTTTTGCCTCCTCGTCAAAGTCACCCCCTTCTCCTTGAACAATGCAAATGGAATCAATCCAGAGATATTTAATCCCTATTTCGCGGGTGACCTTTACCGCATCCTTGAACGTCGCTGGGAGATTGTCAAACATCATACCCAGTTCGAGACGCTCTTTCAGGTTGGTTTTCATGGTTTTGAAGTGATTATGGAACTTTGAATCGCCCCACGGGTGTGACAAGGCCATGTATTCTGGGCAGGCTTGGGAATCCAGGTTCCATTCCTGTGTGTCGCAAAGGTGTAAGTGAGGAGACTTGCTCTTGCCTACGTCGATTAGTCTCTTCGGTAGTGTCGGGTATCCCGTTGAGATTGCCTGTAGTGAACATGTGCTACGAGTGTCGCAGTCTTCAATCCAAGCCCGAAGAATATCGTAGTATGTACGGCTCTCGACCCTTGGGAGGAACGGAAATCCAAGCTGCGTAAACTTAGACTTTGCATCTAACACGTACGAAGGAATTATTATGATGTCGATCTAAGATTAAAACTATCATAATAAAATGACACACCTTTAACCCCGTAAAGGGATAACCCCCAAGGAGGCGTATGGTTGGTTGTAGCAGCTGGCCGAATTTGATGAAATTCGACCTCATCCGGTCCATACGTTTGCTCATCACTAATAGCACATTGAGTATGGTAGGTGTCGTAAAGGAGGTTGCAAAAATCGCATTGGGATTTCATTTCCTTTAGTTGTGATAGATTGTCCCGTATCACAAAGTTCGGCGCTTCGAAATCTAGCTCACGACATCTTGTACACCTCCTGGGAGTAGGATTGACATTGAGCTGAGGAAGATGAATTTCTCTGTGATGGAAGAAGCGTACGGCAAAGTCATTATCGTTTATCAACTTCCATTTGTCGTCAAGCTATAACCATGAGCCTCGGTTGGTTCCCGCGAAATAAGTAGCCTTCAATAGCATACCGGCTATGAGTCAATGGTTGTCAGTTAAAAGTTTTGTTGTTGAAGAAAACTGGGCTGGGCCTAGCATAGCTGTTTTTCTACAGCGACCATTCATACTTACATGCTGACCGGATATTAGCAACCGGAAATTGATCAGAGTAGCCTCAACTCCCGTAGACTCACGCTCTAAAAATTCAATGTTCTTAGTAAATAAGGCCATATTAATGTGGGTGTGCCGTACGTACATACTAAACAGGAATTAACCTTGAAGTATGTTTTTGTTTTGTTCCACTTACTGTCTATAAGTGCATGTTTGCAAATAGTTAGAGCATCTTCGTTGACTCATGTGGGGAATTGCATACGAACGTTCTGGGTTAACAGCCTTGATTAGTTCTAATTTTCACTCACATTTACCAGATCAATGATTAAGTCAACCAACAAGATTTTGAGGCGTATTAAGTTGTTTAGCCTCAACATGCTTTTCGTTTCTTGGTGTTTGTGGTTGTTGCTTGTTGTTGCGAGACAGAGTCTCAGGTCTCTTGGCACCTCGCCAGCTCATTCCTGTAAATAGATAGCTGCTTTTGTTTTCAGCAGTTTTCCAAATCTTCAGTACCTCCTCTTCCAATGCTTGTGCGCTCACGCGACATGTCCCAGTTCTATCACTGGGCAAGTCAACCACCAATAATTTGTTCTTTACCAACCTCAGAAGGTCGCCGATGACGGTCGATTCTCGGCACTCTAGGTCCTGATCAAGCATCTCATTGATCAACCTTTCGAATGATGGCCTTATCTGAGCTATTTTTCGTTCTCCGAGGGTGTTGAGAATGCTGAAATAAAGCGAGAAATGTTGCCCAGTTGGGCTACTAAAGAATACCTCAAGTGCGTCATACCCATAAAGCATCCATACAATGGATTCAAATATTATGCAACCCATAGACCAAACATCGTATCTCCTTGACCTTGGTCGAGCTGGATGAGTCACAACCTCAGGTGCCTCGTAGTGAAGGGTTGTGTGATGTGTGTCGGTAGGGGCAACCCTCTGGTGAGTAGCGTACTTGTGTTGCTTGGCTAACCCCACATCTGCGATCTTCAAGGTTCCAAGCCAACTATTCTGAGCGAAACAAAGAATATTATCCGGCTTCAGGTCGCCGTGGCGCCAATGCTCCTCGACGCCGGGATCATCAGCCTCCGCATCATCGCCGTGATGCACATTGTGACTTTGGGCCTGATCAGGGACAGGAATGGATAGGGTATTGCCTCTATCACTTAAGCCTGTTCTGGTCCGGTCATTAGTGCCGTGAAGCTGTGCAAGAGCTTCTGTGAGGCCAAGCAATTGAGCCAAAAAACATTGAACATGTTCTGCATCCAGTTGTTGATGGGATTGGCCTTTTCTTCTCCAAATATCCCGTAAAGTACCTCCATTAGCCCACTCAAATAAAATATAGTACTTTTGTTTTCTTTTGAATGCAGAGATGCGGCGTATCAAGTGTGGATGCTCAATTCGATTGATCTCATTCAGAGCTGCGACTTCAAGCTTCCAAGCTGTCTCAGCATTGTATTTGGGTTCAGATTCCAAGGACTTGAACTCTTTTATGGCAACCTGAACTTCCTATTGAAAATTATCAGTACGAATGCTCGTATCTATTGAGTGTTTATGTCTCTCACCCTTTTGAAGTCAGCCTGGTGATCTTGATGTAGCTCGGCCTTCCGAACAAAGCTAAAATGCCCATCATTTATCTTGGGATCCACTGATGTAAAAGGTAGAATAAAATCATCAGGGAATGCTTTCGGGAGCTCAGCATTTTCTTTTCGGAACACCGGGGACGTAAAGTGATATTGATTAGTGATAAAATTGTTTACGTCGCTACGATGCCAGTCATCAAAAACACTTGAAATATCAGAATCGGAGAAGCCGAAGGCTCCGGAATCTTTCCGACGGCTACATAATTCCGAATTGGTCTTGCTATTGTGATCACTATGGGCCAGCAGCTGTTCAATTGGCAATAACGCATCAGTCACTCCGTGTGCTCTCAAGGCCTGACCCTGCGAAGCTAGCTCCTCTGAATCCGTATATGTTAGCGCAAGCGTTAGGAATACCCGCCGTGCCTTGGTTGAAAAATAATTGCATAGGTCCTCCTTAGCTTTTGGCAGGACCTTCTTAACTTTATCTTTCGTGGTCAGTTTGGCGACTAGGCTTTCAGGGAGAAAGCGTCGGGGGTGGTCCAATTGACTGCACACCAATGCATCATTTATCTCGACCTGATAGTCCTTGACTGGAAACGACTTTCGGCAGTTCGGCATTTCCTCAAAGCAGGTATGCGAAGAAAGGAGATTCCCCATAGAGAAATGCTGGTCTATTCGTATAGATATGTGTGAATTGTGACGAGAAAAAGGCGGCTATAGCACTAGGTTCAAAAGTTTGAATTTGAAAACCAACCAATGTGTCTCTCGAGGAGACAAAGCAGTAATATTTGTACCAAGTCTGCTTGGTTGCCTGTTTTAAAGTGCGGACTGGTTCGCAACTCCATTTCTTCTATACAAAATTTCCCGACGTACCAACACGTGGTACTTTGTCCTTTTTCGCTCCTTATCATGATGAATACAATGGTGGGATAATGCATGTAGTAAGCAGCCACCTGTCGCTACAACAAGACGGAAAGCCCCGGAATGAGCGGGGTAGTACTTGGAATGAACCTAATCCCAATATTGTACAGTCACTAGTCTGAATCAGGTTTCTGTTGGTTGCCATGTGCCAGAATCCTACTTGAGTAGAATGTCAGCCTGCAGCAGCACGTTGTTTGTTACAGGCTGGTCAATGAAGAGCTGAAAATCAGGCTCTGTGTTAGTTCAAATTGGGAAAGTTGGGTATTCCTTGTGCATCACAAGCAAGGATGTCTGAAAGCAAAATTTGGCGCTCAAGACGCACATTGACATTTACGGCAAACACCAACATGATAAATGACGTAAATGATTGGCCGTCATTGTCAATTGATTTTCAAATTTTCAATGCTACCCATAATATTGTCGTGCCTATCACGCAAAGGATAGGAGGAGACGCTAAAGCTCCGAATCGCCCGTGGTTTGAAAGGCTGCATGTAGTACGCGTGTGAGGGCCCATATTGGCATGAAAATGGCGCGGACGAAACCTCGCCTACGCACATCCGCTTCTACATTGAATGTTACCTCATATTATTTCCCTTTATACGCTGCAGTCCCTATACACTGCCATGAACAATATTATTAAAAGCCAGCTTTCCACTGACCAAATGACCCTTTTCCAGAAGATAACCAAGTGTGAAGTTACTTGCACACTCGGAAATAAAGAATTTATACCGATAAACGACTTGGAGAATATAATTACTAAGAGTACCATCAACGAACATCTGCCTTGGTATCGCACCCTGCGCCGCCCTGGCCTACTAGACAAAGCATATCGAGAAGGCAAGAAAATATTTACCATTCTTGTCCTCATCGGGAAGGAGCGGTCAATCTATCAACTCGTTCGGGAAGGGTTGACCGACGAGCATCTACCTCTCTCACGCCAAGGAAGCAACGGCTCCAACATTCTTCAATCAGGAAATGGCCATACCTTTAAAACATTTGCTTCTTGGAAGGATGAAAGCCGTACTCGAGAATTTCTGAAATCACAATGGGTGGTCTTGACGCCAATTTTCCATAAACCTGGCCAGCATCTGGTTTTGGATGAATCCTGCGCGTTTCCACTTATCAATAACACTGACGTAGCAGGTAAAGGCGTGTGTATTGTTTATAAGGGAACAATACACTCGTCGCATCACCCGGGCTTTAAGGTATTCTAAGCCTCAATAAATGCGAACTGGAAGACGACTGCTAACTATTGCAGACAGACGGAAGGGATCTAGAAGTCGCCGTTAAGGAACTCAGAATTGAGGCGGACTTCGACAAAGAGCGAGATAATTTGAAGCTAATACAGCCACTCGACCATAGTCATCTTATCAAACTACTTGCCACTTGTCAACGAGGTTCAAACTACTACATTTTCTTTCCTTGGGCCGACGGTGGAAATCTTAGGGAATTCTGGGCACAAAATAATTCAAAAAGAGATCAGAAGATGATCCACTGGTGTCTACGTCAAATGCTTGGCCTCTCCGATAGCCTCAGAGCACTTCACGAGCAGAATTGCCGCCATGGCGACCTTAAACCAGAAAATATTCTCCATTTCACGGACGCAAGTCATAATTCAGGCTCAACTCAAGGGGCTGTCCTGGTCATTGCGGACGTCGGCATCTCGAAGTTTCACGAGAAAGTAACAAGTCTAAGGACCAAACCAACAGATACGATGGCCACCACGAAGGCATATGAACCCCCGGAGGTCCAAATAGAAACGAATGGTCCCAGATCACGTCGATACGACTCGTGGTCCTTGGGATGCATTTTTCTAGAATTCTCAGTGTGGCTCTTGTACGGCTTTGACGCCGTGACCAGCTTTTACAAGTCAAGAAAGTCTGAAGATCCATGGATAGAAAATGGTAGCTTCTATATACGAAATCACCAAGGTGAAATATCAGTGCATCAGGAGGTTTCGAAGAAGCTTGAAAAGATTCAGGGTGATCCAAGATGTCCAGCTCAAACAGCGCTCCATGATCTCATTAGTCTCATTGCTAAAGATCTTTTGGTTGAGGAATCAAAACGAGCGGACGCAACAAGTCTAGTTAAAAGGTTGGAGGGAATTGTTCGTGAAGCCGATCGGAGACCAGAGTACCTACTTTGTAAAGAAGATTCTAGGCCGGAACCTACTACGAGACATTGATCATATTGGCTTCATTTTATATACAAAGGTCTTTCAGATTTTTATCCTTTTGCCAACTACCTATTGGGCATGAGAATATTGCATCAACAGAATCAACAGAACTATAACCTTCCAACAGGCCTTGAAGTATTCCACATGTTAAAATATTCTCCCCACGATGAACGATGTATGTCTTATTTTCACCTTCTCCAAACTGCCCTTTCGGGACTGCCTCCAGGGTAGTTGCGTCTGTGTGGGAGAGCATTCGATTCGCCATAAATTTAGTGACTAGCGAAAGAATGGATTTCATAATAGGTGCCATCATGATTGAGCAATCCATAATGTATTTAGAAATTACTGCACCAACATCCCCATCCCAGTTAAACTTATACAGGCATCATTAATTACTTTTCCAAGGCGGCATATTCAGGGGGATACCCCGAAATGTAATTTTGCAAACCAAGCGACCTCGACTCGTTTGTCCCATCCGAATCTGCGGTAGTGGAGCAGCTATGGCGATGAAGTGTGGTTGTAATTCTCACCCCACCCTCCTTGACCTTGCCCGAATCCGATTTTACATCAACCAGCGCAATCTCATCTGTGCCCCTCGAAGGCGGAGAAGACTCAGTGTTCTTTCGATGGTGATAGGAAGTGTTGGTGCCCCGCGCATGACTGTTGATCTCGGGGCGGGAGTTGGGACCGGTGCTGCTCGCATTTGCCGAGTTGGAGTTGTCCTGGGAAGTGACCCACTGGATAACAAGAGCAGAGAAGAGGACTGTGGAATTAGCGAGACTTCAAGGCCTTTGGGAGTAGATGAGTAGCTACCGTCTGAATTGCAGCAAATGAGGCAAATCCAGCCAGGTTCCCCTTCAAGAACCGCCAAGATGGTCAGATTGCTAGATCACGTTAGCCAGATGGGCCATCTGTCGCAGTCGAGGTTTTCATACACAATACTACTAACAAGGGTGCAGCAGGACCCAACGAATGTGCGCATGGCGACGTTTCGGAGGCGCTCGTTTGCAGTCGTCTTTGCAGCATTATTAAAAGCGCGCAGTTCTGGTTCATATTAGTACAGGAAGCTTTTGGTGTGTTGCTTGGCCTACTCTTCAGAGGAATAAGAAACAAGATGGTCAAATAAATGTTGACTGCGCCATCAAAAGAAATAAGCGGCATCATAACGTTCTTTTGCATACCAATGATACAGACGCCATTGTCATCAATCCGAATAATACGGCTTTGGTTGTTAGTAAAGGTTAAACTTCATTTGTCAGACATGAACTCACAAGATGAAGTTGAAAACGGCGATGATGGCATAGACCCCAATCATTGCAAATGAGTTGAAGCAATAAAGCTTGGACTGTAGCCTTCGCTTTCCGCTGCCTCTGATAATGTGCTATGCTCAGTCAGTTTGTTTCGAGCATTCAATATCAAAGAGAAGGACACATACAGCCTTTTCAACGAGGAACAGATAGATGAACTTGGAGCTGTTAATTTCCAACTTTGAACCACACGAGAAATCATGGCGCGTTATGGCTTACAATCTGTTTTGGTTAGTACACGGTCAACACGCCGCAAACCAGGGGACGAACCTTTGTGGTCACATAAGACCCAAGGCAGAGCCACATGGCAATGGTACATGCAGTGTAACTTGCGTTGACGCCAAAGGCTTGTTGTAGAATGGTGGTGAGAACAACAAAGGCCAGGGAGTCAAAATAAATTGCAAATGTGACTGTCATGTTCCTGTCATTATTTCATCGCTTCAAATCCCAAGGGAGGTTACTCACACCATACAACCAACGGTAAGTCGGACCATTTCTTAACGGCCAACAGTCTCTGGGCTGTTTTACAGCCTGGTTAGTGATACTCATTGAGGGGTGGTTGCAGGGATTGCTGCACAACTGATGGCTACTCACAGAGGCATATGGAGAGGGCTGAAATGGAGGCCATAGCAATCAATAGACTCATAAAGTGACCCGCAATTGGTACCGCAGCACCAGATACAACATGCGAGACCACGGGTCCATCGCGTCTCCACGCCTCGATCATGGCAAGGGATGCAGGCATAGTGGGCAGGTCCTTCCAGAAAGCCAAAGCAATCAAACGGGCGAATCTGAAAATTCGATCATGGGTGGGCGGGCGGAAATGTTAGAAATACCTGTGGGTGGCAAACGGCGGAGACGGGGAGCCATCCGTGCTGATGAGTTCTCAATCGGACGGTCTGGGCTCTCGGGGCCGTCTGGGATCCAGTAACCAACCCAATGGAGATAAGCATGCGGCTCATGGGTTTTGGACGCGAATAACCAGTGTGCCTGCCCACTTGCGCGACGGCTTCTGTAATTTACATAATGACTAATAAAACTGCGGTTGCATAATTCCATGAGCCAACTGGCAAAGACGATGCTCAGTCCATCGCAGGACAAACGTCTCCGCGTGACGGGGTACCCTGTCTGGACAAGCAGGGGCGAGATTTCGTTCTTCTTTTCACTAGAATTAGAGTTGAACATGGCGGAATTCTATCGGGACTGGCCTCGGCGGGGGTGGACCATGATTCGCTGTAAGTTGCCGAGGGGAAGCTAAATCGGTTTGAAAGCTGCATGCGTGACGTGTGGATGAAGCCACAGCGGCTCTGCACAGTGGTCATTTTTGGCGCTCCCTACTCTAGGTGAGCTCACTAGCTGTCATTTTTTCATCACGGACATGGCCTACAGCTGATCTTTTGCATATTGGGCAACGAGAGGGGTTCGTCGAGTCATTTGCTACACCAGGCCAGAGCGGGTCTGGTTTGGGTCTTGGCGCTGGAACCAACTTGATCAGTGATGGTGCCGATCTATTCGACGCTATTGTAAGGCGGCTTGTATTAGTCTATTACAGACGCGAGACCTCTAATGGAGCCATTGCGGCGTTCCACTGTAAAATGCTCATAATTCCACACAGTCTAGATCAGCCACGAGCTAACTGGGCTCTGGACTGCAAGCTCCTCGGGCCCTATTCTCCGCCACACAGTGAATCAAAGACTTTGTATTTATTGAAGTGAATATTGCGGGGCGTTTAATCAAAGAATTTGATAATAAAAATAGTGTAAAATACTCTTTTCGCCGCTGCGGCTCTGATAATATGATGAATATTCCCAAGAAAACAATCTACAATAATATACAACAATTCAGCCTAGGTCTGATAGCAGAGGGATATGGTGGCTACCATACGAAATATCCAGAAACAGTGAGTAAAACATTAAAATGCATCTCGAGGTGAATTTCTCAAACCCGCTTCCAGTTCGCTCTCAACCACTGGTGATAATGCGATGACACTGAGTACCAGACACATACGACCATAGCTCTTAGAAAGTACGGGATCCCGTCCGCTCTCCCATAGTCAAGCTGNNTGTTGTATGTTTTTTTGGGGGTTTGGAGCTCCATTTATTTTTGTCTGTCCCCATTCATGTGGGTCGTTCTTGTAGTGCATAATAGCTTGGTAGTTGACAAAGTAATTAAGAATCAGGCATATGTATTTCCAATCGCTATCCTACTCTTCATTTCAGCCCGATCCTAGCACATACAGGTGTGTATTGAAGTTTGGACAGAGTACTAGGGTAATGAATTCCGGTACGTGGAACCTCAGGGAATATCGCCGTGAGCATAAAATTAGAATCGCCAGCATGTGTACGGTAAACTACATCCTCTCATGAACTGTTCTTGATCCATCAATGGATACATATAAAGAAGCTTTTTATTAGATATCAAAACTCAAGCCGGTTATGGTCATGTTGTAGGTGATGGTGTTCATCCTCCCAACAGTACTTACGGTTCTGTTGTATATTTCTGAAGATCTCTGCCAAACTTCTAGCAACTCGTTATCGATGCGATATTCATATAACTCCAAATTAGAGTGTTGTTGCCGCCGGCGACCTGCTTCTCTCGGTACTTCAGTGCAGGCTTACGACAAATCCCTTTGACTGCCGTAAGCCTGCAATTGGGTCACGGGCAAGGGTTTGGGCCAACTAGGGATTGAGAAAATCCAGGTACTTTGTTGCTCACCAAAATATAGCAGGAATAAAAGTCATTCAAATACAAGTGGCAATGTCGATACTGATGGACATTATAACCGTATTTGGCAATGCGACCTCCATGGACGTACATTTATTGGAGGACTTTTAAGCTCTTGATGTAGCAACGTGGAGCTCAATTAACGTGGGTACCGGTACTGAGTTGCAGGCTTACAGCAGTCAAAGGGATAGGTAAAACACCGCTTAGAGGGTGTGTTTGGTCGGTGGCAATCTGGCCCGGTAAATTACTACTGTCAAACTGGTAGAGCGTTGGCCTCAACAGTATTGGCTTCATTATTGATGGAATCTGTACGTAGAAAGCCACCGTAAGAGAGAATTTACAAATCTAAGCCTGTACGCCATTATATCCAGATACGCCATGAAAACTTCCATCCACGCAAAATGAAATTGTGAATACGAGGTTGTGTGACATGGCGGACGTGCAGTGAGGCAGCTGGTTGCCTTGCCGCCACTCACGTGAATGAGGCTGAGTATCAGCCACCTTCCCATTTCTGCCGGAACAGCCTGATGACAATTCCCAACCATTCTTCCATCAATGAGGTAGACTTCTTTCTCTTCCTGGTAAGTTGTGTCAGACCGTGCATCACCTGAACATGCTTCTAACTGGGCTTTCTGGTCTAGGTTTCTCTGGGAGCGATGGCCTCCCCCCCTGCCACCCGAGATGGATTCGAAATCGCGATAATTTGTGCCTTGCCGATCGAGTACGATGCCGTGTCGCTTGTCATCGACCACCACTGGGACCAAAACGGCTATCAATATGGCAGGGCCGTGGGGGATTTCAATACATATTCAACGGGACGCATTGGGAATTTCGATGTCGTGCTGGTCTTGCTCTCCAGCATGGGCAAGGTCAGCGCGTCCAGCTCGGCAGCAAGCATTCGATCTAGTTTTCCTGGTCTAAAGCTCGCACTGCTGACCGGAATCTGTGGCGGTGTGCCCAGCGTGGGGACTGATAAAGAAATCCTTCTGGGGGATGTAGTGATTAGCGAGGCTGTTATCCATTATGACTATGGTAGACGTTATCCCGACGACTTTATAATGAAAGACTGTCTTGAGGATAGACACGGCCGACAGACGAAGGATATCCGAAATTTTCTTGCCTTGTTCAAAACGCATTCGGCGCGCGAACAGGTTGAGGGACGAGCCGTATACTTTCTGGAACACCTCCAAGTTAAAGCGATTGGGAAACGCCACAGTCCGAACTACCACTATCCAGGAACTGCCCGCGATGTGCTCTTCCCGTCACACTTTCGCCACAAACATCATGTTTCCTTGGAGTGCGAATGCGCGCGTTGCCATGGAGGCTCCGATCCTGTTTGTGGTGTTTCTCGCCAACTATCATGCGATGAGCTTGGATGCGATAACAAGTATTCCGTGGCTCGATCACGACTCGAAATAAAGAAACGTCTAGAGCGTGAAGGAAATTTCAAAGAGGTCCAGACTCCATCAATATTTCTCGGTCGGATTGGGTCTGGCGACATGGTGCTAAAATCAGGCGAGGACCGTGACGAGATTGCTGGGCGGCATGGAATCCTAGCATTTGAAATGGAGGGTGTTGGTATCTGGGACGAAGTGCCCTGCGTCATTGTCAAAGGGGTTTGCGACTATGCAGATAGTCACAAGAATAAAGAGTGGCAGGCATTCGCGGCCGGGATAGCCGCTTCCACTATGAAAGCCCTGCTGGAGCGTTACAATCAAACCGACAGGCCACCAAACAATTGGCGTATCGCCCAGCCATCACAGTCACATCTTCAATACATTTCGCACAATCCAGGTAATCCTGATCATCTTTTGAGAAGAAAGACGCCCAGTGGAATCATTGAAAGAGGATATCTTAGTTCTCCGAACCACAGTCTCCCATCGCCAAAACGCACAGATTGTTCTTCATTAGATATCCATGATCAGGATGTTAGATTCAACGAGAGCCAAGCAGGATGTCCCAGAAATCAGACGAATAACTCTTCAAATGAACAAGGGTCTGCCAGTACTAGCCATGCGCAGATGGGATCATACTCCATAGACTCAACCACAAAGCAAGCTCTATTAGAGCTTCTCTATTTCTCCAAAATTGATGAACGAATCACAAACCTAACACCGGCTCAAGGCAGCACGTGTCGTTGGTTTCTCAGTAAACCCGAATACACAAATTGGTACCACGCTCGGCACTCAGAAAAGGGCGGCTTTCTCTGGATCAAAGGCAAGCCTGGGACTGGAAAGTCGACCTTGATGAAACTCTTGTTCAGTGAGGCGCGTTCTAAGGCGGGAAGTAGCGGAATCACGGTCGTCTTATCCTTCTTCTTCCTTGCGCGAGGCACCATCGAGGAAAAATCAACAAAAGGCCTTTACCGGGCTCTCCTTCATCAACTTTTCCAGACGCTGCCAGATCTCACAGAGAGCCTAGAGTGGATCACAATCGATGGGGCAAGAGTGATTCAAGAAAGCGGGTGGTCTGAGCAAGCATTGAAGCAAACGTTGATCAATGTAGCCCAGAAGCTTGGAGGTAGATCCCTGATGATATTTATTGATGCCCTAGACGAGTGCGAGGACAAACAGGCCAAAGATATGGTTGGATTTCTTGAAGACCTTTGCAGCTCCACACCAAAACTGCAGATTTGTTTCTCTAGTCGACACTACCCGCATATCGAAATCAGGGCAGGTGCTGAGCTTATTCTCGAGTGCGAAGAGGGGCATCGAGACGACATGCGACACTACATCAAGTCGAAACTGAGGCTTCGCAATAATAAGCAGTCAGAATCATTGCAACTGGATATTCTGAACAAATCATGCCACATTTTCCTTTGGGCTGTTTTGGTCATCGATCTCCTCAACTCTGAATATCCCACCAAGCCGATAGACAAGATGCGAAAACGCCTCAAGGAGATTCCGGAAGAATTAAGTGACCTTTTTGAAATGATAATTACACGAGATGGAGATAACCTCAATCAATTGGACATTTGTCTCAAATGGATTCTCTTTGCTAGTCGTTCTCTGAGGCCGGAAGAGTTGTACTTTGCAATTCAACTTGGTCTTGACAGGGAGTGCTCTACATACTGGGACAAGGAAAACGTGGATTTGGATTATATGAAAGCTTTTGTGGGAAGTTCGTCCAAAGGATTGGCTGAGGTCACGCGCAACAAAGCTGCCGAAGTTCAGTTCATCCATGAATCCGTTCGGGATTTCTTACTCGCCAAGTACAAAGACCAACCGTCCCAATGCCCTGGAAGTTTCGAGGGCCGTGGCCATGAGGCTTTGAGAGATTGCTGTTTGGCTCAGTTAAATGCTCCAATAAGCCAGTATTTGGAGCTGCCAGACCCTCTACCAGATGCCCCCAAGATGAAGGAATTTCGCGAATCGCTGACTTCTGGGTTTCCATTTCTTGCATATGCCACTCTTAATGTTCTTTACCATTCCGACAATGCTCAACGAGAGAAGTTGACACAGAGAAACTTCATTTCAAATTTCCCTTTTCAGCACTGGGTGCTTCTTAACAATGCTCTTGAAAGGTATACCATTCGAAGATACCGGAGCTCCGTCACCGTACTCTATATTCTTGGGGAAAGGAATCTGTCCCATCTCATCCAAATCCTTCCTCACGCACATTCATGTTTTGATGTTGAAGATGGGCGTTATGGCCTACCTATTTTCGCGGCTAGAGCTACTGGGAGTCATGAAGCAGTAATCGCGTTATTAGAACGAGAGGCCCAAATTTACCCACCAGAGGCAACCATTCATGGGGTTTTGAAACGGCAATCCGGATACAGTCGCATGATAAACTTTGGTCAGAATTTCACCTACATTCCTACAAAAGGACCTGTCTTTCACATTATGGATCATGGGGATGAATTTCTGGTTGATATCTTTATCGTCGCAGGCAGACTTCGTGTTTGGTGCGATTCCAATAGAGCCGAAAGAAATGTGATCCTCTTTCATCAGGCCATCCACAAACAGTGTGAGCCAATTTTTAGAGCCCTTCTTGATGCTGGGGCAAATCTTAATTCAACAGATAATCAGGGATGGACTCCACTACATTTCGCAACAAACGGGAAATCCGAGGCTATTGTTCAGGCCCTTCTCGATGCTGGGGCAAATCTTAATTCAACAGATAATCAGGGATGCACTCCACTACATCTTGCAGCAACCGGGAAACCCAAAGCAATTGTTCAGGCCCTTCTTAATACTGGGGCAAATCCTAATTCAAAATCTAATCAGGGACGGACTCCGTTACATTTGGCAGTAAACTGGAAATCCGAAGCTATTGTTAAAGCTCTTCTTAATGCCGGCGCAGATGTTAATCTAATCGATAATAAGGGACAGTCACCGTTACATCTTTCTGCAACTTACAGATCTGAGACTATTACGAAAGCCCTTCTTAATGCTGGTGCGAATTTCAATTCAATGGATATCAAGGGATTGACACCATTACACGTCGCAGCATCGACTGGAGATGCGCTTGCTATTGAAGCCCTTCTTAATGCTGGGGCAGATGCTGGTTTAAAAGACAATAACGGACAGGTACCATTGCATCTGGCAGCAGCTAGATCTGAGGTTATTGTCAAAATTCTTCTTGATGCTGGGGCAGATGTTGGTGTAAAAGACAATAATGAGCAAGCACCATTGCATTATGCAATACCGACTAGATCTGAGGCTCTTGTCAAAGCTCTTCTTGATGCTGGGGCAGATGTTGGTTTAAAAGACAATATCGGGAAGGCACCCTTGCATTATGCAATATTGACTGGATCTGAGGCTCTTGTCAAAGCTCTTCTTGATGCTGGGGCAGATGTTGGTTCAAACACCATCGGGGAGACACCATTATATCTCGCAGTATCAGTTAGGTCTCAGGCTATTGTCAAACATCTTCTTGATGCTAAAGCAGATGTGAATTCACAAGACATTAGGGGATTGACGCCGCTACACCTTGCAGCACAGGCTGGACTTTCTGTCATTGCCAAGTTACTTGTTGATGCGGTCGACGTTGATGTTAATCTGAAAGATGAACAGGGGCGGTCGGCGCTCTTGATAGCAGCACAGAGGGGTGATCCTTTTATGATAGAGCTATTGCTCAAAAGCGACAAAATCGAGATTGAGTCCAAGGACCTACATGGATTTACGCCACTGGCTCAGGCGGCGGGGGTTGGACCTGCGGCAGCAGTCAGGCTACTACTTGCCGATTTGGCGGAGGGAAAAGACACCAACACCCAAGCACCCACCACGGTAGCTTACTTGGATAAGACTGACTGAGGAAGGAAAATAGGTTGGATGTAAATGACGGCAACCGTACGATCAGATGGTTGCAGTTAAAATCGTCGGGCTAAGAATGGAATAAGGGTAATAAAAGAAGGTCATGAATGTCAAATATCTTGTGAGCCTGCACTCTTAATTCTTGGGACTTGAGGGGTGAACAAAAGGCTGTTGCCGAAGTTGTTGTTTTTAATTCTCTACCTAAAAGACCATAATTTATATGATCAGAAACCCCTTCTTACTAATGGTTGCAACCCGCAGCCACTAAAGCCCACCAGCCACCGCCACACCGATAGCCGAGTAAACAGAAATACCAAAGACAACTATGGGCGAACGGCTCGGTATTTCGCAGAGACCTCTTCGTATTTGGATGATCAAACAAAAAAAGCAATTGTTGGGTTATTCGAAGCATTTACACCTGGCGTATGAGCTTAGATAACGATAGCACCGAGATAAGATAGAAAGCATCATTTGAGCCATCACAAGTAGGATTTCAAAAACTAATAGTTCAACTACCACTATGTAATGCCATGATTGAGACAGATTATCCTTTATGATTCCTGACCCCAAGCTGCATATTCCGGAGCAGTGATACCATCACAAGAGTACTGGATGAGGTAAGGGGAGTCTTCGGTACTGGAGCTCAAGAATACCGTGCCGTCGGGAGCAGCAATAGAGACCTGGAAAATTGCATTCCCCTGTGCCTGAGCAAACATGATTCTTATGGGCAGGTATTCGCCTTCCACCAGGTCGACAGATGCACTGCCGCTGCCGGGTCCGCCGTTGTAGGTAATTGAAGCATCGGCATTAGCCCTGGTCCACCCCGAATAAGCATCAGAACCCAGCCAGAAGAATGCAGCATCGTCAACACCAGACACGGTGATGGTGTAGGACCCGTTCAGAGCAGCAAACAGGTAACCGCGGTGGTCCAAGACAAAGTAGTCGCTGGTAAACTGGTAGCTTGTTCCGTACACGCTAATGGTTTTACCCCCAGCAACATTGATACCGCCAGCTGTGGATTTGATGCCTGAATAGTTGGGGGTTTTGGTCTTGTAGAGAGCCGGGTTGAACTGGCTGTAGGTGCGGTCGTTGTTACCGCCCTGGCTGTTGGTGTACTCGGCAAACTGGAGACCTTGGTTGTCGCACTGGCTGGGGGTAGGGCAGACGATGTCGGTAGATGTGGCGGTAACGGTGACGGTAGTTGTAGCTGTCACCTCGGTCGAGGCCGCAACATCTACAACGCTGGTGGCGGTCCCCGTTGTTGTGACAGTGGTGGTTACCGTGGTGCTCGGGGTGGGAATTGACAAGCAGCTGCATGCGGTTGAGATTTGCTTCGTGGCAAACGCCGACAGGACAGCAGGGATGTCTTTAATATCACGCTTCTTGTTTGAAGACAGGATGCAAGTCGTGACAGTTGTTGACCTGGAGTATTATCAGCGCCTATCGTCACCATTCATCAACGCTCTACTTACTCGGTCGCGGTACTGGTAACGGTGCCGACAGTAATGGTGTCAGTGCCAGTAGTTGTCGTGGTCGTGAGCGTGGTAGTCACGGAACTTGTTGCCGTTGCCGTTCTCGTAATTGTTGGGATTTGCAGGAAGGACGAGCAGAAGGGCGTCGCCGACGTGTAACCGGCCAAGGCCTTGGCAACAACCTCAACGCCAAGACATTGCAACTTCGAGACCGAGTTGACTGGTGAAGCGCTGACTTGGCTCACAGTGGTAAGGCCCAGAAGGGCAAGCTTGTGCAGCGAAAAGTGCATTGTTGAGGCAGGAGATTGTCGAATGTGCTTGAGGCTTGGGAGATGTAAAACTCAGTTGCCGCCATGGCCTGCCTTATAACATTCTTTTTTTGCCATGCGACCATATCAGTCAACTCGAAGAACAAGAAGATATCTCCATAATTTTTGAAGAAACTAACAAATGTCGCTTACAGTGGCTTCGAGGCTATTGGCAGACCCCATCGCGATTAAGCCATGTTGGGATCTGTGAGGTCCGAGACTATTGATGCGCGCTCAACCTTGATTGGCCAGTTATTGGACTGCGATGCCACCAACGGCTGTTTGACGCTAAAAGTGCCGAGTCAGGATGGAAGCGGTCAGCCCACGACATGCATTCAGCTGCGACGATTTTGAACTATTGATCTACTATTGAATCAGTCACGGATTTCGGCTGCAGAAATGATGCAATATTTTCACAAAATGAATGCCCTGAGTGATGCTTGCGTCATCTCATGTGGGGCGTGCATAGCGCGTCCATCATCGGCTCTCCTTCACACATTTCAATACAGCCCCCAGCATGTCCAATTCTCCGGATTCGCTGCCAACAGGGTATTGCAATTTTCGCTAATCAATTTCATATTGATCGATCACAATATTACTGTTTTGCACCTGGCATAGTCATGGGATGAACCACTAGGGCGTGAGGGTGGCCTCTGCGGTGGCTGAAAGGGAAAGTGTGTGTTATTTTTAGCTCTTCCATCCTAGCCACAACACCAGCTGTCGCATGCAGCTATATGAACGACAAGATACGTCAAGATTCCTCCCTTTTTCCGTCGCCAAGGGCAAAGAATGTTCGTTTCATAAAATGTCAAAATTTCCAAAGATTGCAATCAAATCCGAGTAGTTCTAAGAATACTTAGCTTCCTCACATTGAGTTCCTTCTAGGTTTCACGGCAGTATGTGTAGGGTAGCCAGGGCACGCTCCATGCTTCTTGCACGGGACGGAGTTGTAACCCGCGGATTAAAAACTCCGAGAAATTTAAGATTGGAGATTGGATCTTTTAGAGTTACTTGCAATATATCTTTTATGGAAGGTTTTGGAGATGGTTGAACACTTTGAATGCAATGCCTGATTTCGCTAGCAAAGTCCGCGGACATTCACAGACGTCCGCGGAAATACCCGCAAGTCCGCGGACATGCAATCATATTGATGTTTGTTGAAGCAAATGATTTGCTGGAGTTAGGAACCAAATATCCTTTAGCTCCGCAGTCTGCGTCTTCCCAACGCTCTTCTCATTAGGGTATCATACTCGGACGGGATATCGGTCGACCCCACCCCCAAGCATGGCAATCCCCAAGACCTATCCTATCACGTACGAGGTAATGTTGCTTTTTTAGTTTTACTCAACTACCGCCCGAAGCAAATGCCATGCCAAGGCCCCCACAACAATTAAGCAGGGGACATTTGCAACATCATCTACAACTGAAACAGCTAGCGGTCAGAGCATCCAGGTGAGAGTTCGGGCGCTAGGAGAATGTATTGGATCGGAAACAGTTCCTTTCTGTTACTGAGCATCATCAAATAGATAGAGGTGCTAATACGGATGCTCAATCATGGCGACTCTGAGTTCCCAATTATATTCCAACGTTTTTATATGGGTACCACCATTCATTTCCAGTGGATAAGATAGTTCCTGCAGTATCGAAAATATGAATTCATTCTTCTCGGTCTTACTTACGGTTGCGGGCCGTTTCCGCTATTATTTTGGTCGCGCCGGAATCCTTTGCGAAACCGAGCCGCCTGCATTGCAGATCGCTAGCATGCTACACCCTGTTTTGCATCCGTGACCGCTGGTGCATGATTTTTGGTAGCATCTACTCCACCATGTGGATTCTGCACTGAATCGAGCACGCATGTAGAGGCAGCCCCTAGAATAAAAGCCATCGCCCTCGCACCCTCATGCAGTCTCTCAGAAGCCCAGTGTGCTCAAAGAAGATCACCTCAATTACTTATCTTATCTCCGCTTGATCGTCCACTGGCAAAATGCCGGCAGTATCACTCGGATTTATCGCCATTGGCGCAGTTCTCTCTGTATGTTGAGAAAAATCCATTCTTCCACTTCTTCTTTTATATCGAAAGCTCCATATTGCTCGTACAGTCGAGAGAAAATCTACTAATATTTGGAACATAGGTGACTTTGCTTATACTCATTCAAGCAGCATATCGCGCATTTTTCCATCCCCTGGCAAAGGTTCCAGGCCCAAAACTGTACTCTACTTCGGATGTATTTTATCTCTATTATACGGCTACCGGACAGTGGCCTCAGCTGCTGAAGAAGCTTCATGATAAATATGGCCCTGTGGTACGATATGCTCCGTCGGATGTTTCTTTCATCACAGCCGGGGCGTGGAAGCAGATTTACGGACACAAGCGCGCCGGAGAACTTTCCTTTCACAAAGACCGTCGGATTTATCGTGACCAATCAAAGACAGCCAACATCATCACTTCCAATGACGAGGATCACAAAAGAATGCGCCGACTTTTGTCCCACGCGTTTTCTGAGAAGGCGCTGCGCGAGCAGGAAGACATCATCTGCCAGTACATTGACCTGTTGATTTCTAAACTAGGAGGAATCTCGGAAAAGAAGGAAATCATTGACATTGTTCGCTGGTACAACTTTACCACGTTTGATTTGATTGGCGATCTGGCTTTTGGCCAACCATTTGGCTGTCTTGAAAGCGGCGGATACCACCCGTGGGTTGCCATGATCTTCGACTCGATTCGCCACGCGATATCTACTCAAATCGCCAAACGCATCCCGGCTGTCAAATCGATCCTGCCCTATTTGGTTCCAAAGGAGATTGTCAAGAACATGCGCGAACATCGGCAACTGAGCGAAGCGACTGCCATGCGGCGAATCCAAGACGAAAACACGGGCAGAAAGGACTTCATGACGGCCATTCTCCGCAACAACGACGAGAAGGGCATGACTGTGCCCGAGATCGTTGAGAATGCAAACGTTTTGATCTTGGCCGGCAGCGAAACTACCGCCACGCTGCTCAGCGGCGCCACCTTTAACCTTTTGACGAATCGCAGCGTCTATGACAAGTTGGTGGAGGAAATTCGGTCTACGTTCAAGTCCGAGGATGAAATCACACTCACGAGCGTCAACGGCCTGCGCTACATGCTTGCCGTCTTGGATGAAAGCCTCCGAATGTGTAGGTGGTACCTCTGATGGTGTCTTGGCGTAGCCGCGCTAAAAAAGAGCAATAGATCCGCCCGTGCCCGTTGGCCTCCCCAGATTGGTCCCCAAAGGCGGCGAATACATCGAAGGCTACTGGGTACCCGAAAATGCGAGTAATCCCGCTCCCCAAATCAAAGAATATCAAAAACTAATGTTTTTTTAGACGTCTGTTTCTGTCGCACAGTGGGCGGCTTACCACTCTTCCCAAAACTGGGTGGAGCCGGAAAGCTTCGCCCCAGAGCGGTGGCTTGGCGATGCGCGTTTCGCGGGCGACGTGAAGGATGTTTTGAATCCCTTTTCGACCGGACCTCGAAACTGCATTGGCAAAAAGTAAGTCGGCCAATTTCTATTCTTGTTTTTTTTTTTTGGGTCTAACCGGCGACTGTTTCTTAGCCTTGCCTACGCTGAGATGCGCGTCATCCTAGCGCGTATCCTGTGGAACTTTGACCTGGAAATCATGCCTGAAAGCAAAAACTGGAACGAACAACAAATCTTTTTGTTTTGGAACAAGGGCAAGCTCAATGTCAAAATTCATCGGGTCGAAAGGGAATGCAAGGCGTAATTCTAGGCCGCTTGAGTCATTGGTGAGGATCCCATGATCCCATCAGGTTGGTCCGCCTTCTCCTCTCAATCATGGTCACATCTGACCTTGTACCGGCCAAAGACTATTTGATCCGTGCACACGTCTGGGCCATGTACTTGTGTTCGACCCAGGAAGAGTTCAGCTATGCTATTGCAGAGGTCTTTAGCGTGCGATGGTGGTTTGATTGACGGAGGATTGGATAAGTTGTAATTACAATGCTCGATCATTTTTCCGAACTTCCCTGTGCGCATCACCATGTACCGCAGCTGTAGTTAGATTGCAATGATTCAGTTCAGCTGCTCGTCTGATGCTCAGCTCAGTCATCTCGGTCTCGCAAAGCAAACGGGGCCGCGCTAGACTGTCCGGAGTTTACGGTGCGGGGCAAGCACGTTTGTGTAACATGAGTCGGACCCTTTTCCTCGTTGACCCGTTGATATGTGGGATCGAGCTGACAGCTTCGTATGCAGCTGTCAGTGCTCGGTCGGGGAGGAGGTGGTGCTTAGTGCGAACCCAGGTTAATGTAGCGGAGCTTGCCGTTACTACGAAGGCTTAGCGCATGGGGAGTCCGGGTATGGTTACGCGGTAGCAATGTTGATCAGGCACAGCTCAAAGGTAATTCGTCGGCACGGCAAGTCAATTTGGGCGCTAGGGAAGCTTAACAGTTGCGATGCAGCTCGCCGGCCACCCACAAGTGTGTTGATAATGGAAGATGCGAGCAAAGCCTCTGGTGCTGTGATGAATAGAGGTGGTAGCAATGGGACACATGGGATTAGGATTGGACCAACACCCAATCATTCAGCCAACGACCAAAAAATGATGATTCCCCGCGAAATCATGCCCTTTTACGCAGCAACTTGTCCCGGCCGGCTAGTGGGAACTTTGCAGTTGCGTGCCCGAAGTGGGTCCCCGAGTGGTCCCCGCAAGGTCCCCGCGAGGTCCCCGAGACATCCGCGTATACAAGGCAATCGGAGTCGTGCCCGGCCTGATAAAAAGCCCTTCGCCTTCGCCCCTTTGAAATGGAGCGCCATGTACACACTTGTTCGTGACCCAGGATATTTCTCCGAGTCTAGGGAATAAAGCCGAGAGCATCCTCTGCTGGGTCCCGCGGCAATCTTGCACCCACGAGCCTATCTTGATCACCGCAATGGCTGATTCAATTTACATGTTAGCTGGCTAGCCTGAGTATCTTCTTCGTATATTCATTTCATCTTTTCCGTACAGAGACAAGGTTAGGTGCTGCAAGACTACACATGTGTACCCTAACATCTCTGCAAACACAAACAGTGCAATGTCTAAAGCATAACATTATGTTATTTACATAAGAAATTATAACTGGTAGTCTGATCATTTACAAATGACATCTTTTAGAATTAGGGGCCATAGCTCGCAATGAATTTTGCGTTGCATCTCTATGAAGCCTTGCCGCACTGAAAGGGATATATATACACTGAAAAAGTCAGTAGTGCATTTGGCAGAATGGTAGCAGTGTGCTCGGCCCGGAAAATTCAAGTCTTGATCTGACGCGCCTCCTTCGCATGCAATCTCCAACCGATTCGCAATAAAACCCTCTGCCGACGGCAGTTGGCGATCTTGGACAACAATTTCAGCGCCAGTTCATGCCGGGCTACCCTTGCTGCAGCCGGGCGTTTCCCCCGAGCTGTGGACTTTTTTTTTTTCTTTTTCTTTTTGAATGCATGCAGAAGGAGGGCTCTTTGTAAGATGAGGGGGTTGTGATTGGGGCTCGTTTCTCGGATCGAGCAGTTTCATGATACGTGAGCGGGAAGCCAGCAAACTGAGTTTCGGAAAGGTCGATTGATTGCGTAGATCACTTCCAGGAGGGATGGTGGTGGCTGCTCGGCCCGGTCTATCACCCTTTTTACGCACCCCCCGCCATTCAATCAGTGTGTTCCAGTTGATAAACGAGTGGCGCCACGTAGTCTGGCGAAATTACATGGAGTGGCCTCATTCTGGACAATACGAGTGGATAACAAGTAGGCCAGCTTTGCTCGAGAAGCGCACAAATTCGCACTTTCGCATTTTGGTCAAAGGCCGAGCAAGCACATCCTGGGCGATGAAGGCGCTGTGAGGGTCCAATACAAACTCTAATCACCTCGAATGTTAGTTAGTAAGCGGATGGTCGATTGCGTATTTGTTTTGAGGGACGTGACATGCCAACTTGGCTAGGGGGGCGCGTCCCCCGAGATAGTGCTTCCCCTCTTTGTTTCACCCAACAGTTCGTCTCCACGCCGGGGGGGACATGCCGCTTTCATACCCTGGTCAGTCTATCCACACCTACTGCAGGAATAAATACTCAAAAGCTTCTCGCTCCTTGTCGGCGCCTCTGGCGTTGTTGTCAAGTCAATCCACCTTCGTAAGCGGCCACGACATATGCCTCCCGCTGAGGTGATGGTAACGGCCTCTCAACGCCATGGATCTTGACTCGCCCGCCCTTTCGCCACCAGCGGGTACAACGGCCAATTTCGACAACCCCAGTAATCAAAATGGCCTGGCAACGGGAGTCATCATTTCGTGCTCTGTATTTTCGACCATCTGCGTCGTTTTGCGACTATACAGCCGATTGTTTTTACTTCGAAAGTTGCAGGCCGAGGAAGGTGAGTCGGATGTTGTTATATTGAACTAAACATGTGACTAATCGATGATTAATCTAGCCCTTACAATCATTGCCTACGTACGTCACCTCTTCCAAATAAAATACGACATTCTAACACCCAACCAATAGGGCGGCTTCTGGGGGTGCATGTATGCAATGATCGAGTTCAGGGACACTCCAGGATACTTTGTGCACCAGTGGGATATATATTATCGAGACCTGCTACAAGCTCAACATGTAGGTCTGTCGAGATACGTCCCGGAATTCATTCCTGTTAACAGGTGGTAGTGGATGATCATCTTTGGCATGTGCTTTGCCGTGGTTCTGCCTGCGTTGAAAGCCGCCATTCTCGTGGAATGGTGCCGCTTATTCATCGTCAGCAGCATTCTGAAAAGCCCCTTTTGGTGGATCAGTGTTACCGTCATATTTCTCCAGGTATCCGCCAGCATCGTCATCATGGTGTCGTTGAATACACAATGTGCTGTGTCAGGGAGTACCATGACCCAGCTATGCTGGAACTTATATTCCATTCAGATAACCGTGGCATGCGTCAACTTTGCGGGTGATGTTGCCATCTTTCTCTTGCCGCAACAGAAAATTTGGCGGTTGAACATGACATCAAGATCGCGATTAGGAGTTTCCATCGTCTTCAGTTTAGGTTTGATGTAGGTTCTTTTTTCGTTTCTCTTTTTTACCTACTGAATCTCCTCCACACATCAATCTTTAAATACTTAGCCAATGTTGAATCTAACAAAAAAACAAGCGCCTGTGTGTCCGCCGCGGCAAGATTGGCTGTCACGGTCGGGAACAATCACAACGATGACATGACTTATACGCTTACACCTCTACTCTTCTGGGCCTCATCTGAGACGGCCTGTGGCTTCTTCGTCCTGTGCATCCCCTCGGCCCCCAAGATTCTCAAGGAATGCGGAGTGATTCGAAAAATCAAGCGACGTCTCGGCATGCCAACCACCACGATCAAGTCTTACCCAACCGCTGGCGATGGATACGACGGCACAAGTGCTTCGAAAACCGGGAAGCTATCGACGGCGAACAGCAGGCCCTATGATAGGTTGACCGAAGAAGGTTACCGGATGGAAAGCATAATGGGTGACGATTCTCAAGAGCGATTGCAGAATCACCCTCAGCGACAGTCGCAATCATACGAGCTCGCCAAGTTCGGCGCCACGAGCGTTTCGATTACCGCGGCAACCCAGTCAAAAAGCCGTTACAAAAACAGTAGCGAAGCATACGCCAGATACCCTGGGGACTTTGGAGATGCGCAAGATGTTGAAGCTCACGCTATGGATCATATCATGAAAAAGTAAACATGTCAACAATTATGAGGTTTTCAATTTCGTCTACAAATATTTAGATGATTCCTCTCACACCAACGAACGAAATGCCTCGGAGGCTCTCTCTCGTCAACAATTCGCACATCCAATACAGAAACATTCATCAACTAGTTGCGCCACAACACATTATAAGACTAATAGAGTTCATTACGGCCTCGATCAATCCATATGACTGGAACAATGCAACACGCAATGGCAGAGGGTGTGATGGCTGTGAGCTTCAACGTTAGCCTCGGACAACCTAGTCGAAACTATATTATGTGAGCAGTCTGTGATATGGACTGCGGACAACTGAGGTCATGATACGAAGCATTTATGAAAATTCAACCGTCTGTGTTCCGGCTTGATCAAAAGTAGCTGCGAAGGCCTCTAAGAACTTCTGTGTGCTACAGTAATGGCGGCAATAGCCATTATGGACATATACTTTGCCCCGTGGTACAGTGGTCAATAGCATAATAGTTACACTCTGGCCTGATTAACAACTCATCGCTATGTATCAATCAGCTTTGGGAGCCTAATATACCTAACAACTAATTCAAGAGATAAACTGATACCTGCCAAGTGTGTTCTTATAATGGTGCGAGATTGCTGTTAGTTGTCAAGGAAAAGTAGATATAATGTGATAAAAGGTTGTACGTTTAGGAAAACAGGGTCCTGCAGATGGTATGACTTGTGTACATACCTCCACATACCTCCAACCAAGACACGCGTCTGAGTTGTACTTTCGACCTAGCGCGATACCGCGATTATCTCGCTTCTCTACGTAGAGTGTACAGCTGGGGCGCAAAAGTTCCGCTCAGTTCATGATTCTAGATCCAAACTCAACACATGTAGAATGGGGTGAAATAAATAAAAAAAAGAATAATAATAAAATAAAATAATGAGTTTTATATAGTATACTAATTCTTTTTAGATTTTACATAAACTTTCTAAAGATCGCTATGGCATAAAATCACCAACTGAGCGGAATTTTTGCGCCCCCACTGTAAGATGGAAGCCATCAGCAAGCCACGGCTGCTCAGCCCCAGCTAAACGACCAGGCAACAGAGCTCAGCCTGACACTGGATAAAGATGCAGACAGGAACGCCCGCCAAGGAAGTCAGCATCGCGGGATGGTAATAATAACCAATCCGATACATGGCCTATCTAAAGGGCCTCATCCCACTATCGCACCGCACATCGCACTGCAGGATGTCTCAGACACGTATGCGCTTGATGCCCTGTTAAGAATGTGAAAGCAATGCCCCCGTCCCTTTGATCCAACGATTCACATTTCGGTTTGGCGTAAAAGTGAGATTTGCAATGCGGGTAAACAAAATCAGGCTTAGCAGCCTCCACAAGAACAACAGCCTGATGCAATGCCATACAAGGTCCCAGCTAACGCTGTCTTTTGGGAGTTGACGGGAATAAGACGGACCATGACACGGGCTGCCTGCCAAGGTTGGAAATTTGCAGGGATGGTGGCGACACGGCTTTTTAAGCGCACATTTTTACACGTTTCAATCTCATGTTTGAGGCACCTATACCTAACCTTGAACAAAATCACTCACCTCTAACATGAATAGCTTCCAGGAATAAGGACATGGTAAATTGCTAATCATGATTGTTCATTTAGACCAAGG
This sequence comes from Calonectria leucothoes, assembly GCA_002179835.1. NCBI lineage: Eukaryota > Fungi > Ascomycota > Sordariomycetes > Hypocreales > Nectriaceae > Calonectria > Calonectria leucothoes. The sequence goes on from NAJI01000056.1 coordinate 118,386, forward strand.
TCCCTTATCGGAAAGCATGCATGCTTCACACAGCCGAGCGTTGCCAGTGTTTTCGCAAAAGTCTTCACAGTAAAGCTCCTGTACTCATTTGGCCCTGGACCTATCTCCCATCCATTGTGGACCCGCTTAATATTCAGTAGCTAAAAATAGGCTAGACGGATCCACGTAAGCAAATATCTGCACCTTGCCAACAGTTCGGGCCGTCCTTTTCCCTTCTCGCCCCCGCAGCCAATCTACTACGTCTGACCCAGACGATGCCAACAGCTCACCCTGGAAAGGAACCGGCTGCACTGGGCGTCATGCAGCACAGTGGGCGAACAAAGAAGCCGCACACCAGGAGCCGACTCGGCTGCCTTCCGTGCAGAAAGTCCCACGTCCGGTGCGATGGGGGCCAACCATTCTGGTATGTTTGCAATTTTTGAGTTTAATAGGCTCAGCCTTATGCAGGCAGTGTTGGGAAATACTATCGGTCGGCTAATAATATGCGGGTAGTGCAAGATGCCGTAAGACAGGCAAACCCTGTGAATATGTGCAAAATATCCCACTCCGAGACCGCAAAGCAGCGTGGCTGCCCGGCGAGGCAGTGATGAGTACAGTGGGAATTAAAGCCGCCAAAATGACCAAGATGTTGGATCAAAGTCCCGTGGATCCCTTTGACTCGTTGCCGATTCAGATGCCATTGCAGTCGAACCAGCTCCTCCGTTACTGTATGGCATCGATCACCCCAGTTGGGAATTGACTGTTGACGCGCTTGCTAGTCACTCATGTTGGCGAATCCTTTGACATGTCCAGCCGGGGAGCTTTTGCCAACATGTACGATCACCACGTTGACGCCTGCAAACATATAATGACTGACTTTGCAGACTACCATCTATCACGCGGAATAAGGCCACGCTGCAAAATGCCATGCTTGTGGCTGGACTACACTACATGTGGCAAACAGGTAACACTCAGACTTTCAAATCGACATGGTTATGGCACAAGGGGAAGACTATTCAATCGTTAAATAAAGGGCTTGATAACCCATTGCTGGTGGATGTTGCGCCGACGGTATCCCATATCACCACGCTCAGTCTGATAGAGGTAAGCTGCGAATGTTTTTTAATTCATATTTGCGTCTAGTCAAATGTATTAATGATCGTCTACAGTGCGCCTTGGGGAGTGTGGGTATCGCCCAAACTCATCTGGACGGTCTTGCAAGCCTCCTGGATATTTGTCGACCTTTGCACGAAAGCATTTATATGCCCATGGATTTTGATGAGGAGCTCTCCTATCGTTATTTTATTCTGCAAGTAGCTTACAACCCATGCCAAATCCCCAACTGGCTAACATGTGCCCCAGAGCCACCACTCGCGTTCAATCGATGCGGAGTCGCATACAGGCACTCAAGTCTCTCAGGGACATGGTGGGAGAATCTGGCAACATGGATTACGAGAGATACCTGAACTTGGTGTATAAGCGTTTTTCTCGTGACCCCAACTCACTCCACAAACAACTAGGTTCCTTGGGAATGATGTCGTTTTATTTCGCGGTGCCTCAGTCGGCAAAAAGGTTTTATGAGATTGATGCTTTGCCGCAAATCAGCTGTGTCAAAGAGTTGACACAGGCGTTTGAGCTCGACAGCTCCAATCCTAGCCAAGTATGGGGTCAGCATTCCACCGAACTGTTCATGGCAAAAGTGCATCTTGAAATTTCAACATCTCATGTCGCCTCACTTGCCGAGACTGTCACTGTATTAGGACGCCCACGAAGGCAAATCTTGGCTACGTGGTGCGGCGTGACAGTTACTTGTTGTGCTTACTTGAATGAAGTACTGGGCATCTGGAATGGAGGCCGACCGCTCAGTGACGCAATCTTTCGGCGCATGGTAATAATATTGATGCGAGACCTTGCCCAGACAGGACCCAAATTGAAAGACTTTGAGGCATCTCGCTTCTGGTTCTGGGAGCATTTTGTCGGGGCATTCTGCTTGACGAGGTATCAGATACGGAATTATGATGAAACTTTGAAGCCGATTGAAAGCTATTTCATCCGACAGCTTCGAATCTGGGGTCAAGAGATGGACATTGGCCAATGGGAGAATGCTAAAATGCACCTCGAGGACGTTGCCTGGCCCTCGAAGAAAGGAAAAGCTGTAGGACAGTGGATATGGGCTCGAGTAATTGGACAGTACGAATTCATTTTTGATGATGATCCGTCCAAAATAGGCATCTTGGTTAATGTGTTAAGAGAGGGCAGAACATAAATTTAGACCTGTTGGAAAGAAACCTTTAATGCTTTTAGATTACGGTTCAGTATCTTACATAATAGACAGGAATACGCACGCTCCATAGCGATGAAGAGTTGCCAGCGAGTGATGAATCAGCCAAGATGACATAGTATTTGGTTTGTAATCTTTGGGCTCATTTTCACCGTTGAATACTTACTAAAAAACCAAGATTGATTCTGTCGTGTTGCGAGGGGTGGCTCACTCGGGCGAGCCAGCATAAAAAGCCAAGGAGCACGGAGATGTGTGTAAATGGCTGCAGTGGGGACAACCCCAACCTCCGCATTACTCCCCCAGCTTTTTACGTAACCGCCATTGATGCATATCGCAGCATTTACCATGACAGCGGAGACCAACCAATTTGACTTGCAGTGTAAGCGAAGAGAAATGGATGGTGGCTAAACGTCGACCGCGATGCGAGATATCCCAGCGTTGGCCTTAGTGGTCCGCGCGTCTGGGTCCTACTTCATAAAGTTAGATTAGCCGTGGCTAGCCGTGTCCAAGATTTCGCGCCTCCAGCTTGGACAAGTTACAAGGAGTGAGCAACCATTTTGATGATGGAAGACGTCTTCTTGCTCAATCATTTCCTTCTTAAATGGTAGCCAGCATACAAAGGTAAAAGATATCAGATACAAAACCTGTGTACGCGCTGACGTTTGCATCCGACAAATCATGACCAAAAACCATCACAAACAATCGGTCGACTCTTTGCTTTGGGCGTTTGGAGGTGTGCCGCCTCGAATTTCCTGGAGGGCTGCGGCTCGAGCTGCCTGCCCAGGACATTGAGCAGTGGATCTAAACTGGGGAAAAGCGCGGCCACCTAATTGGCCGCTCACGATAAAACTCTCCGGGCCGACCATTTTGTTACGTGTGGGCAACCGGCTTGTGGCCTCGTCTCGCGAAATGCCGGCCTGGCTTCGTGGTGATGACTGGGAATTTGTCCCTGGCAAGACTAGCTCGCTCTCTTGCTTGTCCTACAAACCGGCTGATCCATTTCCATTCCGTAACAATGCGACGGACCATTTCCCAGGGCGCAGGGCGTTTAGTTCCTCGGGGCCCACTCCGACGCGCCCTGTCACCGGCGTCCTTGTTCGCGAGCTTCTGCAGCTCAAACGACTGGGGAACCACAGCATGGGATGCGCATTCCAGCTCTCGGATTCTGTTGAGTGTGGAGTGAGAACCCAGGAGCCATAATGGGACCACGTATGGGGAAGTCTTGTCGCCCCCCGTGTCCGGGGTAAAAATCAGTGCTGTTCGCCGGCCGAGTTGCTCAAACGTATAAAACCGACGAGAGGTGAGACGGTATTCCATCTGACCTTCCACACACTCCCCAACCTGCCCTTTTCTTTCCCCTCTCTCTATTTCTCCCTGCGTTGAACGCGCCTAATTTCATCATGGGCTCTGATGGCCAATTCCATGGCAAAGCTAATGCCGAAAAATCAAGCCGCAATAACCGTGACGATGCCATCGCCGACGTCGACCTCGCCGTTGGCATCATGGACCAAGTCGACGGCGAAAAAGGCGGCCGCGATGTCGAAACCCAAAAGACGCTCGAGGGCACGGCGCATTTCAACCGGCTCGGCTGGAAGCGCCTCACCGTCGTCCTCATTGTCGAGGCCGTCGCCCTGGGCAGTCTGGGCTTGCCCTCTGCGTTTGCGACTCTCGGCATGGTTTTGGGCGTCATCCTCACTATTGGCGTCGGTCTCATCGCCATCTACGCGAGCTACATGCTTGGCCAGGTCATCCTAAAGTACCCCGACATTGCCCACTACGCCGATATAGGGAGGCTGATGTGGGGGAAGTTTGGGTACGCATTGTTCAGCGCCATTTTCGTCTCGCAGTTGACGCTCGTTGTCAGCTCGCACTGCCTAACGGGTACCATCGCCTTTACCACTATTACGCAAAGCGATGTCTGCGCTATTGCATTTGGTGTCGTATCCATGATTATCCTGTGGATACTTGCTATCCCGCCGTCCTTTGCCGAAATTGCCATTCTTGGATACGTCGACTTTGCTTCCATTATCCTAGCCATTGGCGTGACCATGGTTGCGACTGGTGTACAGAGCGCGGACAATCCGGGTGGATTGGCTGCATCCAATTGGTCTGCCTGGCCAAAAGAGGATTTGACCTTCTCAGAGGCTTTCATCTCCGTCAACAGTATCGTCTTTGCCTATGCATTTGCAGGCGCCCAACCGTCATTCATGGACGAGATGCACACTCCAAAAGACTATACTAAATCCATCTGGGCTCTAGGCATCTTTGAGATTGTTGTTTACACACTGACAGGTGCCATCATCTATGCATTTGTGGGTCAAGATGTCCAGTCTCCAGCATTGCTATCCGCTGGGTCCCTTATCTCCCGAATTGTATTTGGCATTGCCCTTCCAGTCATTTTCATTTCTGGGTCCATCAACACGACCGCCGTTTGTCGTTATATGCATGGTGAGGTGTACAAGAATTCGATTGTGCGGTTTGTCAATACAAGGAAGGGTTGGGTTACTTGGCTGGGCTTTGTTGCTGCTGTTACCGTTGCCGCTTGGATTATTGCCGAGGCGATTCCATTCTTCTCGGAGCTTCTTTCCATCAGTGCATCGCTCTTTGTGTCCGGCCTCTCGTTTTACTGGCCTCCTGTAATGTGGTTCTTGCTGCTGAAAGAAGGACACTGGTACGACAAACACAACATTCGAACTGCCCTATGCAACGGCTTTGTATTCCTATTTGGAATAGCAATTTTAGTGTGCGGAACATATGCGAGCATTGTAGAGCTGGTAAGTATCTTTCATCTCTCATCTGTAGACAGCGGCACTAAGAATAATTTCAGATCCATAAATTTGAAGCAGGATCGATCAACAAGCCGTTTTCGTGCGCATCGAGGTAGTTATATTTTGATGGGAATTATTTCCCCGGGCGAGATTACAAGTAAAAAATTAAGACTTCAGATGAGAAGCAGATTGGTTCCATTTCACCTGATACTTGATTTGTTCAATCCTCTCTGTGTGCGAGTAAATCCGAAGTCGAGGCTAGCGCGGAGATGACGATATTGGCTTGTTTATGACTGAGTCATGGTTTTGCTTTGTATGTGTTGGCCAAACATGCGAGAGAGCCGCCAACGCATAACGCATTTCAAAAGTGAGGTATAAATTACATCAGATGAGTGTTTAATCTCCTCCATGGATGTCTGGCTCACTCGTCCGAATTAGTCGACTGACTCTATGCCAAAATAAAAATCAACATGGAGATGTAAATCTTAGATTTAAGATTAAAATATTTCATCATCAATTTTTTAAAAATTACTAAAATATGTACTAAAATTGTCGTTATCAAATTCCAATAATCACCTTACCATGGCCACTCCTTTTGAGATGCCATTCCAGCTAACCGACAGGCAGCTCAGTGCCATCTACTTGCGCTTTGAGAAAACAAGCGGGCATTCATCCTATCATAACAATTAGTCACTGTATCCTGATGGAGGTGAAACTCAAACATACCATTGGGAACAGCGTGGCAAACACTCTGATCTCCTCGGAGCGGCTCGTAGCGTGGTGCACCCAATCAAGCTCCAATGCTGCCTTTCCAATCATGGCCGCCATGGTCAGTGGCACATATTTTCGCGCAAGACAATCGTGTGCGCCGGTGCCAAAGACCAGCCAGTTCTTTGTTTTTGACTCGGCATCGCCGGTAATCCACCGGTCCGGGTTAAATCTGTCTGGGTCAGGGTAGACCTCAGGGTCGTGAAGGGCCGGGTAGCATGAGGGGATAATCATGGCGCCCTTGGGTACGGTGTAGTTGGGCGTGACTGGGAACTCCTTGAGAGCAAGATAGGGCACGAAAATGACAGGAGGACGGTGGCGAAGAAGCTCCTTGATGACGGCGTTGGTGTAGGTCAGCGAGTCGAACATGCCCAGCTCAAAGGGCCGGTCGCGGTCACCGCCTCTCACGGCAAGGTTCTCTTCTCGAAGGCGCTCCATGACATCGGGTCTCTGGGCGAGGATCTGGAAAAGCCAAGTGGTGGCGCTGCTCGAGGCATCTTGGGACGCGAACAGGAAGGTGAACATTGTCTGGCCAATTTCCTCGTTGGTGAACTCGCGGATGAGATTGCTGGGCTTCTCGATACCGACCTCTCCAGCAGCAATTCTCTCGCGATATCGCTTCGACTCCATCATGTGCAGGACCCATTGGTCGACGATGCATGTTGGCTGGGCACCAGTGGCCATATTCGCCTTGCATGCACCCGCGCATTTGGCAAACTCCTCCAGGACGGCATCCGCGATGCGCTTGCCCCACCAGCACTTGGAGTAGGGGATGTGGATGGAGAAGGGGACGTTGACGAGCTCAAGAGCAGCCGTGACCAGGTAAAAATCGTCGGCGATTTTCTTGACGGCATCCTGTGAGATGTAGTCTCCGAAAAAGGTTCGGCAGGAAAGAGCGCAGTTGATCTCTCTAAAGAATGCCATAAACTTCATCGGCTTGTTGCCTTTTTCCTCGCTGGCAGCGACAAATCTGCCAAAGTAGTCGGCATAGACCTTTTCCTGGACTGGCAAGTATGTGGCTAAAGCCTTGTTAGTGAACAGGCCATTGAGACCTCGCCGAAACTCGGCGTGCGCTTTTCCGTTTAGGAAGACCCATGCTGTCGGTCGCATAATCTCAATGGCAATGGGAACCAGGCATGGTCTCGTGTATGTCGGAGACTTGAAGACCTTGTGTGCGATATCACGGTCTGAAGCCAGGACCACAAATCTTTCGGTGGGTTAGTGCCAAGCCGTGGACCGGGGGATGTAAGGCGCTCACTTGTGAAAGACTGATACACAGCTCAGAGGCCCACTCGCCCATTGCTTCAGGTACGCATCAAACTTGGGGTAAAGTGCCTGCAGGAATGGTCCCGTCAGGGGAATCTTGAACATGGGTCCGGCGATGGGGCCTTTTCGTTTGATGTACATGACTAAAAATATGTCAGCCAGTATCAATCCGCTATTTTTAGCTGTTCGGGCATACACTGGTCGTAGGCAATCAGCAGTAGCAAGCCGGTGATTGCCATTTGGAAGCCAGTCAAGTCAGGAAAGTAAGTGGACAAGAGCCCGTCGACCTTGATACTGGATCCATTGGGCGAAAAGGAGGACTGGTTGCCCGCAGAAGGCGCAAGTGCGCCATCGACAACTGTCGCCATTATGGTGCACAGAGACTCGGATTGAAGAAGAGGAGAAATCAGCGCCTGGTGACTGGTCCATCAAACAAAGCCTGGCAACAGGACCTTCTTATAAGGATCGGGTGATTTGCAGGCGTATTCGGTTAGCCAAGGGGCACGCGTGTGCGAGTGTGTTGGCGTGCAGACGGGGCTGGGGCCATTTGGCTGAGGCGAGGAAGCATGGCGACTACCGGATCCTCCCGAGGCGGTATGACTGCTGGCAATGCCGTGGTTTCCAATCGCACGAGTTTTCCGCCGTGATGGTTCCCTCGATTCGAAGCAGATATCATGATCCGATTTGGACTAGACTCCGATGGAGCGACCGGGGGAACCTGATTTGTTGCGCCATGACCCATGCTGAGAAGCACCCCCATAATTCCCAGTGTCTTGGGTGCTGCGGAGTCTAGTCCTCATTAGGTCTAGACTCCGAACCCAGGTGCGATCCGAATAAGAGATGCTCGCTCCCGCACTCGAGCCATCCCAACGCGACCACCCGAGTTTCACGGACTCTTCGGTCAGCCGAAGCCGTGCGCACGCTGCCCTTGGGGTTGGTTCACCTTGGCCCCAGCTTCAATACTTGTTGCCACTGCTGTTGGAAGAGCTCGGTCTGCGGCGATGCCACCCACAGGATGCTCTCCAACCGGGAAAGGATCTGTTCCCACCGTCGCAAGCCAAGCGCTGCCGTGGCTACGTAGGCTTGGTCCCTGAACCACTGTCCATCTGTTGGGTCAAAGGCAGCTGCCATGCCAACCGAGAGGCACCAAATCCGCAGCGAGTCGTGGACGCCATCCAGAGCAGCCAACGCCGTAAAGTGTCGCCTGAGGTGGCTCACAAATGCAATGCTCAGGTGCATGTGGGAATAATACGTTGTTCCGTGGATGGTCAGCATGTAGAGTACGATTGCATATCGCAGGCACTCGGACAGGTCAGGCTGGCCCGACGTCATGGTGAGAGGTGGCAGCAGCAGCAGCTTGTGCAGAACGAAGCATGTTAAATCGTGGAATTCGGTGTTGGTGAGCTTTGCGGGCTGCGGTTGGTGGAATATGCTGCGCAGGCGACTCAAAGTACTTTTAACATCAGCGTCAATATCAAACTTGCCGAGCGTGTCCGGAGAAATTGGGTTGGCGAGCCGCCACTGCAAGATTGGGCTTAACCCTCGACCGAATCCCAAGTCATTTTGGATCTGGAACTGAGGAGTTCCTGTCACCAGCATAGAGACCCTAGGTCCATACAATTAGCGCCGCATAATCCCTTTAGAATTGAAATCTCACCAAGACACCATTCTCGCCGTCAGCGGGCTTGTTCGCTTCAATTCGTCAATGCCCCCCCTCACGCCGACCATTCGCTTGGCGCCTGCAATGTGCATCATGCTTGCTTCAATATTGCCTTTTCCGTGCTATCGAATTTCATGTTAGCTTCCTATAACGACAGGGAGGAACCAACAACATATGCTCACCTCAATTGCAGCCAGCGTGACGACGGCATTCAGCGTCTCGTCTCGGAACGCCGTCGTTGAGTCCACCACTTTTTGTCGAACCAGGGATACAGAATCGGCCATGAGAAGTTCCGATATAGGAAACCCCTTCTGGGCGCGCAACTCTTCGTCTAGGGATGCCGTTTGTAGCGAGACATGGAACAATGCCGGGTCAGCAAGGGTTAGCGGCCACCAGGACACAATGAAGGGATTGGAGTCGGCATTGAGGTCCAGAGGGTAGTACTGGAACGCAATGGAAGATAAAACTAGAAAACGTTAGCCATATATATCCACTGGAGGTGCGAATTGGCCAAGGAATTACAATGGTGTATCAGACGCTGGGCATGAGCGCGCGGGAGCCTCGTGGGCGGATAGGAATCGAAGGGATCGAAAGATGCGTCTGGCAAAGCGAACAGCAGGCCTGGCGAAGAATCCTGTGAGGGCGACGGCGTGGCAGATTTCTGATGCTCTCTTGGCGCAGAAAGTGCGCTGCTGGCGGGCGGCTTACAGGCCGGGGTCGAGGTCAAGGGCTCGTTTGCATATTTACAGCTGATTTTTCTCTTGGCGCAGCGGGAGCAGCGGGGAGTGGCGAGGTCGCACCCGTGCTTTGCCTTTGCGCAGGCGTTGCAGGACCTACGGAGAGTTGCGCGCATCTTTTTCTTGGTGGCGAAGACGGGGACTGAACTGAGGCGCGGAGACTCGATATAGACGGTCCAGAGAGAGAAGAGAGGTTGCTGACACGGCGCCTATAAGCACTTGTGGTTCGATGTCGCAGAGTGGAGGGGCTGCTTAATAACCGCTCCGGCCCACCCCGATCCACACCGAGGCGGCAGGCTTCGCGATACGAGCGAGCATTTCTTGGATTTACAAGTGTGGGAAAATGCCTCCTGCAGCTCGTGTGCTCAATGGCCGTCGCTGGTCCACTAGCCAAGCCGAGGATCGACCCGTCGAACCCGCAATTGCACGTCAATTAACTCTGTCCTTTGGCATGAACCATCACTCAATCTGGCGTCCCGGTTTTCCCACTGTCCCAGCCAATCAATCGGCTATCCATCCTGGCATGTGCCCAATCACATCTCTCCCGTCTATCTCCGGATGCAGCACGCCACTGATCATATCCCTGTCGTCCCTCGCGTCACAGGGGATTTAGGGCATCATCTCCGCCTACATATAGGAACCCTCCGGGACCGCGTTTTTTCCCGACCAAGAATGAAACGATTCAATTCCAGAGCGAAATTCTATGTCATTTCATTGGACTGCTTTCTTAGCCTCATCTCCACCTTCACCCGGACTAGTTCAGACAGGGTCAATTGATTCCGGTCCTTCCGCAGGTAATCCAGGCCCTGGTTCCACTATTTTAGTGGAAAATACAGCCACAGCTACCCTGTAGATGCCGGATGAGGGGCATTTGGCAACACAATCTGCATATCAATTGGACTAGTGGTTGAATGGCCTGTAAATCATCAATAAACTTATAAAGCTCTTGCAACTACATTATCCCCTGATCGGTGCGGCCAAAAATCGATTGTGCACATAAAGGTTGAGCGCTGTTAAGAACGTAATCACTGACAAACATCTGTTTGGCGCCGACTGAGTGCTACTTTCGGTTTTGGATTTTAGCAGCCTGGTGGATGAGAGCAATTTCCTCGGACCTCCAGGTGTCCGCCTCTAAATGAGGACCAGCACTCGCGTTGAAGACCATGTTCTGGGGATTACTAATATCGTATTTAGGCCACACTGTGGTAAAATTGGAAACTTGTTTACTGATGTTAGCATCTGGGATCCCGCATCAGTCATGGTCGTTGTACTTACCTCCATGCTCGTTTGGTGATCCCGTGGCGACGAAGCTGATCCACATACGGCTCACCAGGCTGCTCAGTTCAAGATATTTCTGCCTCAGCGGAAGTGCGACGTCGAACGGGTTCGCTTCATATCCCGTTCCTTCAGTGTTCTGGAAGACAAATGCTATGTCTAGAAAATGGCAGGAGCCCAACGTCTCGGCCGAGATCCCGTTGACCAGTGTATCGAACCGGTAGCTGTACACGTCTAAACCTTGCTGAGCCCAGGTCTCAGCAGAGATGCGGCGTCCACTAACGAAAGCAAAGTCGCCGAGAGCGAGGGACATGGATCCGTACCAGGAGCCATAGGGAGCTCCCGGGTCGTTCAGGACAGTACCGAGCTCTTTTTGAACCTGGGCCAGGCCAACGCCACGGTAGAGATACTCCAGACGGTTGAGCATATCATCGGGCAGCACGTGTCCGCCCCCAAACACGGTTAAGCCGCCGATAAAGTCACTGGAAGAGTTGACGCCTATGGTAGAAAAGGCTGGCACAAAGGAAGTACCCTCGTTAGTATTGGCACCGATAAGGAGCGGTACTCGCGCCAAATCACCATTCTCAAGTGCCGTCGAGCTCAGCTGCGTGACTAGGTCGTGGTCGATGACTGGGGCCCAAGTGATGTTCAGACTGGCGTTGATCAGGTCTGTGGCAGGGACGCTGCGCAGACATGCTATGGGATCTGGAGTGTCTGAACAGCCAGTTGCGTTGTATATCTGCTCGATGAACATGTCCTGAGTATTGTTGTCGAATAAGGATGCGTAGTAGAAGGGTCCGCCACTCTGTGCAATTGCAGCGTGGAACAAGTTCTCACCATGGCCTCCCTTTCCAAGTAGCTGGAACCCGACAGAAGCGGCGCCAGCGGACTCTCCTTGGATGGTGACTCGGGACTTGTCGCCGCCAAATGCAGCAATGTTCTCTTGCACCCAGTGTAGGGCGAGTCGCTGGTCATAGAGACCCAGGTTCAGCTGGTTCTGGTCTCGAAAGGCTTGGCCGGAGGGGAATCCCAGGATACTGAGGCGATAGTTGATGCTGACGGCAATGATGGGCTTGCCCATTTCGACAGATGTCTTGACGATGGCCGACATGTTATATCGAGCATCGTCGCCCCCTCCGTCTTGATACCCACCACCGGGAATCCAGAACAAAACCGGAAGTGAGTTACTCAGAGGGCCAGAAGGACGGACCACGCTGAGCGTCAGGCAGTCCTCGTCTTCGGGGTATGTGATGACAGATGGGTCAAATCCCGGTAGCTGCAGGCTCCTCCCGTTACAGAAACTTCCATGCCGGGTGGCTGAAAATGGCGATGACCAAGTAGTGTTCAGAGGCTTCGGTCGGGCGAAGCGGAGGCTGCCTACTGGTGGCTGAGCAAAGGGAATGCCGAGGAACATGTCCTGGTTGTAAGCCGAATTGTGTTGTCCCTTGACCGTGCCATTGGAAATAATGACCGTGGGCACTGGGTGTACAGCATCTGCCGAGCTTAGGAGAAGAGCACAAGATAAGAGTGACGCTGCTAACATGGTGGACCCCTTCAGTGTTCGTGGTGAAGGCAATGGCGATGGCGAGTTGACGAGGATGCGCGTTTAAATTAAGAATTGCCTTGCCTCGGTAATATATCTTATATTTTACGACGCCCGGCATGTTTCGATAATTCTTACGGTGCACAGTATCAGCAACAAGAGCAGAATAGCTCGGGGGTAGTGTGGGGAGGGGTACTTCCCATAGTTGATCGGCTTCCTCTTCACTGCTGCTTCTCAGGAACCTTGCAACTGCGGGGTTTTGATTCATCTCTTTCTCCCTTTGCCTGCCAGGCATTACCAGCTTATCAACCCGACTGAGTATGCAGCCACCATCGGAAACGTCCTACGTGATCCATAATCCCTTTGAGTCACTGGAGGTATAGAATGCCCTATCATTTGATGTATTCATTTCTAAGGACACGGAGAGATTTACACTACATGAGGCAATCTGAATTAAGGTTGCACTGAGCCCCTACATAATCTCCGCGTGCAGAAACCTAAAAGGTTACTCGGGTAGGTTGTGGGTCAATGCCCGAGCTGTCTTCTACGCACACATAACTAGCCCTCAGCCCCCTACCGTGTGGAAACTCGGCTTCGGCAGGGCCGTTGCCGGAAATACGGATATTTGAGGCCTCGGAGTTCTCGGAGATTGGCCGTGATTTCTGATTGGTGGCTCAGTGGAGGCTTGATGCGTATTTTTTATTCAGTTCACTACGTCATTGTGCTCGTTTGTGCTGCTCTTACTAGGATAAGGCATATGTAGGGTTAAATGTTTCCACCGTGCTGCCTGTAGACGTGTCCCGTTGGGCCCAAGGCAAGTTTAGGTTTGACAAGCCCGAATCCGGGTTGGCTTTCTGCCGACGCACTCAGCCTTCACCGTTCGGCGACCTCGACTACACAAGATATCCGCTCATATGAGGTACTTCCAAATGATGTTGTCACATCGACGGCTACGGCAAAAGTGAAGTGACACTCCGACAGTGCGTAGCGTAATGGTGCCTTATATCCCGTTTGACAGATGTTGTAGAAATTTTCGCGTAGATGGCAAAGTAAACTACTTCTGTTTGTCTGCGAGGTCAATCATGCTAGCTGGATGACTGATAAGGTCCGACTTGGCCTCCTCAGCACCGCTGTACTGCCGCTCCCAGCACTTTTGCGCCACGTCGCCGAGAAATCTACTCTCGAGAATAGGCCATTAGCCCCGCACATACATGTTGTGAGCCTCGCTTTGATCCTCAAACTGGTGTCCTGGCTTTAATGTGGTCATGAGTTGGTAGATGTTATTGCCCAAGAGAACCAAGTCAGTGGTCTCGGATGCACGGACATGTTGTTTGTCCGGCTCATACAGCGGATGGAAAGGATGCCAACACCAAGTTTTGCTTGGGAATCGTACAGGATATATGCCCCAGTGGAATGTCGCCGATGGGAACCCAACAATGCTAAGCTCAAGTGTATTTGAGAGCCAGAAGTTGCATAGATCAAAATGGCCAATGACGACGTCACGCGAGTGAATGAACTCTATGGCCGACGCTAAATGTAAAACCCACTGGTATATAATGGGTAAAAATGAAGGAGTCGGTCGGTTTTGCTCGTTCGAGTAGAATAGATCGCGGTGATGTTGGACAAAGATGTCGAGTGATGGGCCAGACGGCTTCCTAAAAAGAGGAAAGCCCGTCCATTCATCGGCGCCAATGAATCTGTAATTATATCAGAATAGGTATTGGAAAAACTAATCAAGCCAGCACGACATACTCAGCCACACGAGGATGAGTTGCCCCTATGAACTCATAAGCAACGCTCGTCTTCCAGCACCTCCAAGCCCCTGGACCATCTGGCCACTCACAATCGGCTTGCCTATCCCAGTTGTCATGGTAAGATTCAGGAATCATAATACTGGTATCGCTATCGTCGTTCCCATGGAGAAATTGTAGTCTATTTTGGAATATGCCTGCCCAACCACACAGGCCGAGATTGTCATGGGTGTTGGCCGTGGATCTGTCCGGCGGGGAGGTCTCAGCTCTGGAGCGGGAGACGCCATCCGAGCCATTTTGGATAGCTCAAAGGTTGTAAATATGTAGACAATCCAGAAAAATAGAATGAGAGAACAAGACCAAAGCGATGCAGGTTGGGAAGGCCAACCAACAAACAGGCAGTCGAACCCTCACGTGACAAGAGCTACTGTTTGGGCCGCTAAAACGTGGGCCAATCGCGACAATAAAGTGACAAGTAGTTGCCTAATCGACTCAATACACGCTACTCTGCTTCAAGAAATGAGGAGAGAGCCGTTGAGCATGATTTGGCCCCCAACACTGTACTCGTGGTCCAGGTTGATCCCATGACCGGGGGATAAATGTGGGCTGATGCATTATTTCCCGGATAAGCTTGGTAGCATAGTGCTGACGGACCTTTCAGCTCCATTGCAGTCAAAATCAATGTCAACAACAAATCATGCGAGTAATTGAATGCCGCCAACTCCCAATTTCGTTACGATGCCTCTCAAGCCAGGCATTCGGACCGAATAAATAACAGGGGATCGGCGAGATTGATTGTCATGTAGCAATTGGCCCTTCTCACCGCATCAATATTTGGCCCCCAACGGTTGTTGCGTATTCAAAAAGCGCATATCCATCCCCTTTCGGGCTGTTGTGTGGGTGTCCTGATATCAAGGCGAGATTGATCACGCTGTAAATTGCCGCAACTTGCACAGCATGAAACGCTGCGGCTTATTTTCGTCTGTTACCGTGTTAGTGCTTATCCGTTTGCTTCAGCCCTAGGACCTTTCGCTCGCAAAAAAAAAACATTACAATCCAATAGGTATGAGTTCATCCTGGTCAGGTTGTATCGGCCAGGTGATGGGACCTAACGGTGCTGACGCACTTTGCATGGATGTAGCAGAGATGGTATATTTCCGACCAAGAATTCCGAATGATAACCAGTGATAAAAGGGTGCGAGTAAGGCGGATACTTTTCTTGGTTTGTTTTGAACACAAGTCTCGCAAACCGCAGCCTTTGAATCAAATTAAAAGCTTTATCCTGCCAATACAGTCTTTCTCCACTTACCTTGCTCACCATGGCGTCTCCGAACCTCTTCCAAGATTGGTTTCCAAGCTACAGAGGTGGAATAGAGGATATTCTGAATGGAGTCTGCCAGAGAGAACTCCAAAACTACAGAAACGGAACCAGTGTAAGTTGCGTGGATGTCGATTGGCCCAAGAACTGCATCGCGGGTGTGGTTGTTGATTGTATATTGGAAAACATGAAAGAGACGTGGAAGGCCGCTAGTATGTATTCCCGCCCATCTTGTAATTGCTGGTCCGCCATGCTAACCAAACTTAACTTTGCAGTCGCCGGCTCCAGTGTTCTACTCGGCGTTCTCCCTACCCTGATATCCTTGCTTGGTTGTAGCACAATCGAACTGGGGCTTTTGTCGTTGCGACGGCCGTTTCTTGCATTCTTGTTGTCCATCGGGACGCCCTCAGTCGGTCAAATCCGCGCGCTTGACTACAAAGATGTGCCGGAACTGCTCGAAAAAGGCAAAGATTCGGTAGTGTGGCCGCGAATGTCAAACTCGACTGCTGTTATCGTAAGCGCCGTTGAGTACATTGTTGTATGTGCTTGCATAGCCAACGTTGCTTTGACGAATTGGCAGCTATGCATCGCTACCATCAGCAGTATCGCTCCTGCAACGCAGTTCATGCCGGCTTTGTGGCATTTCACGGGTCTTATTGTCTATGCCATTGGCACCGCGGCCATGTTCATTCGTTTTCGAGTGCTTCCAGCAGAGAAGACGGCAGAGCAAAAGGGAACAGAGAAAAAGGAAGGAAAACGCAATCATCCCCTCCTCCGTGCGCTGCAGCCCTGTCGCCAACATCCTCAGACCACTCTGCAACCACAAAAGGAATCCTACTTGTTCATATTTGTGGCTTGGCTTGCATATGTGGGCGGCATTGCCCATATAGTCATAGCAACATTACTGCTTTCTGGCATCTTGTTCATCGGCGTCGCAGATGCAGCTATTGTTGCCACTAGATACTGTGTATCTACAGCCGTTTGCAGAATAATATTTGAGTTTGAGTTGACTGGTATGAAGGAAACAATCAATGCTGATGACAAGGACATTGATGAAAGCATAGACGGGGTGGTGGTCAATCGCACTGTTGATTAATGTTGCGGCCTGATCTACTGCAACTGCCTTTGTGCGGGCTGATTACTTGTATGGGTTCTCAAAGGCTGTCAGATGCGGCGGTAAGTGCTAGGGTGTCGATTATTTATCAATAATTTGCCTCACGTTGCAACAGTCTAGCACGACTGTCTGGGCGCTGTGAGCCTTTCATGGAATGAATGCCAGTTTAGATGTGGAATGGATGTTTTTGTAACTTGGAATTTTACTCTGACAAGGTAGTTCGTGGCATTTCGCTACATCCTTAGCCTGGTGGTTTGGCTGGGCGAGACCATCTTTTAAGTGGAGAAGGAATCGAAACCAAATAGCAATAAACGCTACCATTTCTAACATAACCATCGGATATACCAACTCTATCACTGAGCCACTGCCTGCACAAAGCACTACACGTCACCTAAGACCCTCGGCAAAAGTTCCCAATGTTGCTGCTAGGATGCAAATGTACGCCGGAACGTTGACCAGCAATGTTCGCTTATGATGGTGAGGAAACCAAGATTCCATCTCCTTCTCGGCCGCTGGCCCGGCATTCTTGGGATCCTCAATCCGGTGCAGCTTAGCCATCATGAGAGGGCCCCAGTAAAAGTGAGCACCACTCAGAGCAGCCGCTCCAAAATAAAGAGTGCGAACTTCTTGGCTTTGATTGCTGAAGCCGTTGGCAACTGAAAGAAGCATGGTCGGAGGATAGGTGAATAGGATGCCCCGGAGCGCGCGCTTCAGGACCACACGCATGTAGGCCGGAAGGTACTTGCCGCTTGGATGAGCTTCATCCTTGCTCAACTCGAGATGCAGAAAGGCTCCAAAGAAGACATCTTGGGCCCAGCAGTACATAAGGGATGCTGATGAGAGAATGAGAGGCGTCACGCGGATGAGAGCGGTGCCCAATTGCGGGAAGTTGGCTGTGCTGAAGGTGGATGAAGCGGACATGTTGTGGGGAGACAAAGACATGGAGAAATCTTTAGGGAGCTGATCTTTTGAAAGAACGGGTGATGGAATGGCTTGTTTAAATAACTTGATGTCTCATGCGCATGGCTTTCTCTCAGCCGAAATGGCTTATGTCTAAGACTCTGAGGTGTATGCTGCCATGCCTTTGACGTAAGAATACGGAATAAATCTATGGCAGGTACGTCAGACTGCGCAATGTGTTTGATAACACCGGATATCCAATCCCGCAGCCAGTGGGCTGGCTGAAAATGACGATGCAACAGCAAAAATACCTCATTGGGATTTGCAGTCGTTCGTTTTTAACAATCCATGCGAGCCATAGCGTCATTGTCAGCTTGGCTGCAACGCTGCTGCAGGCTTGGACCTATTCTAATTGGTGCTGGATTGTCGTTTCGGTAATACGTCCGACATTGAATGCAATGAATGGGTAAGTTGTGGCGTAACAATGTCCAATGGATGCGCTGGGGTGGGCAGAGAGATGGTTCAGCTGCCAAACAAAAAAGAAATGTATTGTTATTTTTTTCTTGGCTCATGCAACAAGCATCGAAAGTTCATGTAAAATGGTAATAATTTATTTTCGTTATTTTTGGCTACATATTTAAAAAGTAGTGTTGCAAATAACTTGACTGAACCAAAAAGTACCCAAGGGTTGCGACAAAGTCAAGGATCGATTGCGCATCCATTTCAGCTACGTTGAGAGATGCAGGCTACCAAGATGGGTTTCTGCGTTGCGTGTGTGCCAGGAGATGATGCACCTAGGTTAACAGTATGGGGCAGGGTTTCTGAGGGTTGATGGTAGAATAATGGCAAAGACATGCCCGTGCACCGTCATCTCTTCTATGCATCGAACTAGCCCCGGGGGAAGATGTATAAGCCAAGGCCGTCTTTGACGTCGTGCGGCGGTGGAGTTGGATCGAGCGTGGAGAAGCATGTCGATGGAAGCCGTTTGTGGAAACTGTGTCTGTCTTGGTGGCAACGTTAGCGCTCGGCATAAACGCGCATGGCCTCGCAAGACCAGACAAGAGAAGAAGCGATAGTCTCGGGTGGTTCCTTATCTATAGCATACACTTCAAGTAGGCTCAGGTAGTCGAGGACTTGTTGGTCGGGGCATCCAAGGCGGAGATTTTCATCTTGGGTGAGATGGTTGGGCTTGAGCCTACTATGCAACTGGTCCGGATGTCAGCCGGGCATACTCCCGTATTTCTCGTACAAAACACAATCTCAGACGTCACTTTAGTTGCCTTTGGACCACCCCCTGCTGCAGTTGATGCACCCCAGCCCTATCAACGTGGCCTATCCGTCCAAGGTTGCATTGGAACCAACGAACGACAGGGCCCCGCTTCTCTCGCAGGATCGAATGTGCGAGGTTTTTCTGCCGTCACCGCAATTCCATTCCTGCTTGCTTCCCAAGGTTGTATCTGAAACCTAATTGACTAGAATTCCGCATTCAGCCGCCGACATGTCTAGTGAGACCTTCTCATGCACAGGCGACAGCGAGGATACGCGACTGACTTGACTCGGCAGCATCTCCACCACAGGCCGTGTCCCCACCAGCTGAAGAGCCCGCGCCGCCAGCTCAATCTCCTCCCGCTCAGGCTGCGAATGAAGGCGAGAACCCGGCCAATTTGCACACGGCCCAGCACTGGGCTCAGCTGGGAGAGGCGAGTCGCAAACCCGCACAAACGCGATACAATTGTTAACCCAGCCCAGGAAGCCGAACCCGAGGACGACAATGACTCCACCTTGGGAGACGATGCTGTCAGCTCAACCGCTTCCATCACATCCAGCATCCTTCGCTACAGGACCATCAATGGCCGAACCTACCACTCGGAAAGAGGCGACGCGCAGTACTGGTAAGGCGACGCGAGCACCCGAGAGTCTTTCTCGCCATGCTGATTGTGTGCATCAGGACGCCCAACGATGAACACCACAATGAATCCATGGACATTAAGTGAGCCTGACGTCCTGATCTGTCAAAGGGGGAATTTACTGAACAACTTAGCCACCACCTCTTGTCGCTCTGTCTTGGAGGTAAACTCTTCCTTGCTCCTTTAGAGAAGGAAAAGATCAAGGTCGGTCTTTTTTTGTCGCGTATTATCCTGTCTCTGACAAGTGGAATAGAAAGTCCTAGATATTGGAACTGGAACAGGTTTGCCAAGCCCTTTCCCACCAACCCAACGCCATCGCTAATGCATTTGCGCCACAGGCATTTGGGCCATGTAAGCGCTCCCGCCACCGTCATTGTACGCTCTCAATTGAAACTTGTTTAGTGACTTTGCCGACGAATTTCCCAACGCTGAAGTCGTGGGAACGGATCTGTCTCCCATCCAGCCAGAATGGGTGCCCCCCAACGTGGTCTTGTAAGAGCTTCCGCCGCATTGGTTCAATGTGCACCAAGCTGACGCGCGCAAAAGTGAAATCGACGACTGCATGCAGGAATGGACATTCAAGCCCGACTCGATCGACTACGTCCACATGCGCTACCTGTACGGCAGCATCGGCGACTGGTACGATCTGCTCAAGCAGGCGTACCGAGTGTGCAAGCCCGGCGGTTGGGTCGAGAGCTACGAGGCGTCTCCCATGATGGAAAGCGACGACGGGACCGTGACGGAGACGTGCGCCATCAACGAGTGGGGAAAGTTCTTCATTGAAGGCGGCAAGAAGCTGAACCGCACCTTTACCATTATCGACGACGACTTGCAGCGCAAGGCCATGGAGAAGGCTGGCTTTGTCGACATTCAAGTCTGGGATCTCAAGGTAATTGTCCCCTTGGAGAGATGAATCGCAGTGGCTAATCGGTGTGGAATGATACAGGCGCCCATCAGTGGCTGGGCCAAGGACCCCAAGCTCAAGGAGATTGGCCAGTTTTCCCAGGCCGCGCTGGAGCAGGACTACGAAGGCTACGTCCTGTTCATGGCCAGCATGATCCTCGGGTGGACAAAGGAGGAGGTTTCCGTGTACTGCGCCCAGCTCCGCCGAGAGATTCGCTCGGGCAAGTTCCACCCGTACTACCGACAGCGAGTTGTGTGGGCGCGGAAGCCCGAGTAGGAACCTGGTTCTACGCATGCAAGACTAGTCAATCAATGGCAGCAGCAATGAGTTGAAGAGTAAATTTCACAACTTTGATAATATTCATTCTACAAGTTCCAACAAGATTCTATGCCAGTGTTGCCTTCACCATCGGGATGAGAGACTGCTCGACGTAGTCTGCGTTCCTCCAGGTCGACCAGTCGTGGCTGAGCACGCCCCACGTCTCGTCAAAGTCCTGCGTTCCCTGCCTCGTGTAGTAGCTGCCCACCTGGACCCAGATCATCCAGCCAGCGCTGCCCTGGGGCAGGAACTGGGCCAGACACGAGGTGTACGTCTTTTGCCAGGTGCTGTCCGTCATGAGGAAGCCCCACTCGGTCATCAGGACGGGGAAGACGTTCTTGGTGCTCGACTCGGTGGCGTTCATGGCCTGGAACCCCTTGGCGTAAATGTCCGACACCAGGCCGGAGCAGCTGGAGGCCGAGTTGGAGTAGTTGTGCAGCTCGAGCACCAGCTTGTCGCCGTATCCGACAAAGTCGTCGCGGTTGAACACCTCGGTGCCGGGTGTCAGAGCCGTGCCCTGCACAACGGGCGCCAGAGTCGTGTCGTAGTTGAGCCCCGAAAGGAAGATGAGCGTGTCGGCGTTGGCGGCGTTGATGGCATTCGACGCTTGCTTGATGTACGTGTACCACGTCTGCCAGTTGTACGGCTCCGTCGCGGCGCCGCTCGTGGGCTCTCGCAGCTCATTGCGCAGCGACATGGACATCATGTTGGGCCAGGATTTTCCCTGGAGAGAATTAGCACGAGAAAGAATGCAAAATGGCAGCTTCGCTTACGTGAGTCGCCATGTACGCAAGACCTCGCACCCAGTTGTCGACTGGGAATTCCGTGTCGCCGAACCAAGCATTGCCATCGGCTCCACCACAGCACCACTCGCCCTTGGAAATGTGGTTGTCAAGGTGCACATAGATCTGCTGGCTGGCCAATTCAGCCGCGACCGCATCGTAGACCTATTTTTGTTACTATTTAAAGCCCGCATCTGTCAGATAGTTTGCTCATTCAACTTACTTGCAGTCTAGTCGTGGACGCTGTGAATGAAGGGTTGTTTGCCAAAACCTGGCTCAAAACCTTGGTTCCGTTGGCTGTGCCAAGCGCCGCCGTAAACGCCGTCTCCAACGAAACGTCGGCTCCGTTGTTGTCGTAAATTTGGTCCACCATCTCAATGGCATACGTGAGACGGACGACGTTCATTCCGAGGCTCTTAATGTCCGAGACAATTTTGCTGATGGACTGAAACTGGAGACCCTCGGGAACCATGGCCTCTCCATGGCCGGGCCAGTTGGTGCCAGCATATTTGATATTGTTTCCGGAGTTATCGACAATCTGGCTGCCCTTGCTGAAGAACGGGCCGTTGGGCCACGATTGTCTGGGGGTTGGCGAAGCCGTACCGAGCGACAAAGCACCCAGGGCAACCGCGAGGTAGGAAAGAATCTTGGTCATCTTTTCGGGATAATTGGATGTCGACCTTGAGGGGACACCTTTCTCGCGCATCCCACAATGGACCGCACTCGGTCTTTGTCTTTATATGTAAGTCATGTCCGGTTAGCACGTGAATGGCGACGTAATTTCATGCAGGTCCAACACGAGGTGGTCGGATCGAATACACCCGAGGGGAGGGGAAGCGCAATTGTTGGTGCAAACCCATGGGCGCGGAATGACACTCTCCGCAAGGTACCGCGCTCGAGGGAAACCGAGGTTGATTGGCATGGCCATGAGGAGTCAGGGGTGTTGGCCAGGTCTCATTGGTGCGCCTTTTTGGACGCTGTCGATCCGTCGTCCTCACCCAGTCCCCCGCATTTTGGCCCCTGGAGACTCCGCACAGGGCGGGAGACCATACGACGCATCATCTAGAAAAACTCTCTTTTTTACCATCAATCGTTTGCTCGGCCCGTATCGGCCCGCAGGTCATGCGCCGTGGCGTGTCAGTGCGAGTGGAGTTGCAGCAAGACTTGTCCCACGCCAAGCTTTAAACTCAAATGGAAGGCGTCTTGGCCTGCGAGCAATCGGGAAATGGTTTAGTTTCTTGGGGTCCTCTTTCGACTCAGAAGCCGTTTTTTTCTTGGGGGCTGAGCACCAAACAGCCCGCGCGTTCATGATTTACGCTTTATTTCTCAATATTCGCCTCGTAACAATGCAAGCATTAAAATTCTTTCCATCTTGAACCATAACTGTCAGCAGCAACTTGCCATTGTCTATCCACTTGAGGGGTTATATGTCAGGTCATATATTCACGGCGGGGCTACCCTTCGCGCGAATTTCGATCACGGGACGGACGAACAGCTGATTGTGCATGGTTGATACATTGTCTATGCATGCCCAAACCAAACCACACCCCGCGCTCGCCACTCTCTAAACCCAGAGTGGTAGCCGAAAGCTGCCAGGGTTGGCTGCCGTGGATCCCGTGTATTCTAGATGCCTTACTCGTCGGTATCCACATCCGGAACTAGATTTTACGGGTTAGCCAAACTCGAATAGTTTGTTCAAACATGCCACATACGAGCATCGACAGAGCTTCCATTTCTAATTTGTGTCTTTTGTATTCCCTGATCGATTCGTTAGTGAAACAACCCGATGCTCCTTGGCTCCCAAAGAGCTTACCAGCGTGATATACCCAAAGATGCCGTTGGCGTAATCTTTACCATCAAGAGGCTCCGTGTCCATTAGGGTCATGGCACCAGCTTCAAAAAAGTGTCAGTGCGTATTTTAAACCTTACTGCAGTAATCGCTTACTAGCAGACTCGTGTGTGTAAATTCCATCATCGTCATTCTTCACGCGATCAATCTCGGTGTGGCTGGCGTATGGCTCAAGCTGCATAATCTCTTCCGATAGAGCTTCACCCGCAAATATCTGACCAGTACTCACTATGGAGCCATGGAGTAACGTTCCGTTGGATTGAACCGTCCAGTTGGTGTGCACCTGGACGTGAATGTGGATTGCTCTTTGTACCTATCGTCATTGTCAATGTTTATGATGGCGGATGTTTTGAGGACCTTTTTTGGGGTATAAAACGAACATAGAAGCCAGGGAATACAGTGGTGAATGATGTAACGCCCTCCTTGTCGGTTGGCCACATGCCGCGCTGGATTCATCAGCCATCTTGCTCCACTCTTGAGATGACGATTATCTCACCAAAAACGTGGAATTATCCGTCGATAACCACTGAAGGTCTGTTAGATGAGTCGCACTGGGATGATTGGGGGATGCTATAATTACAGAAAGGTCCGGTAGCCCGGAGTGAAGATTGATGCTACTGCCATTCGTCTGCTCGCTGTACAAGTCCAAAAACTGCGTGTTGGGTGAAAGACCAGTGAAGGAGCTATAAGATCCGGTAGCGTTGCAATGCTAAATTTCTCTTGATCAATTTCAAACTTTGACACATTTTCCCAATTCTCTTACCCAAATATCCACGAGAACGTCATCAAGCGGCTCGCAAGTATCAATGTCTATAACGCCAATTTCCAGCGATAAAGGTACTCCAGGCTCACCCTCACGAATATCCTGCCTCAGAGTTTGGCTTCGTGGGAGAAAGTAAGGGCCATTGCTAGTCTCTGGCGTGAGAATATTGGTCCAATTCTGGATTTTGTTATACTTTGGAGCCACCGCATGAATCACGTAGTCCGTTGCTCCGGAGCCTGCGTCAACGGATTCTGCTCGTCGGCGAAGCGCTCGGCGGGCCATTTTCATCTGAGCAACGCGACCACCACAGCGCTCAAGAACCTCGCGATGGGCCTTGATTGACCGCTCACCAGGAGCTTCATGAGGGTGGGCTAATAAGTGTCAGCCGTCAGTTGGACAAGTTGAATGTATCAAACCAACATACCAGTAATCGCCACGAGGAGAAGACTCAGAACACTGAAAACTGCCAAGTTCATGGTGGTTGTCTGATATGAATTGCTGTGATATCGCTAGGTATTGACCTTCACGCCGTTCTCTAGCAGTTTATATAGTCTCAAGCTCTCGCACGCAGCATTATTGTCATCGTCAGCTCCCCGCTCATTATTTCGCCGAGGTAATTGAGACAGAATTGAGACAATGGCTCTATCACAGGCCAATGCCTGAAATTCTCCAATCAATGCACGGCAATTTATTCCTTCGGCTGTATGGTTACGTGCTAGCATGAGGTCTGTGAGCATCATCGTGATCAGCTACTCCAATGGAATGCCCGTGTTCTGAGACAAGACGGCTGGAAGTGGGCTCCCGCGCGGGAATCTCCACATCTTTCAAGATCCCGCGTCTGAAAAGTTGAGGATATACGGAAATATGCGATTTGCCGCAGCAGAACTTGCGGTAGAATATGCAAGGGCCCACTGTGCCGTCAGCAAATCTCCCTCACGGATGTGTCTGTGCAAAACCGGATCGTGATTTAGGGCCACATGACAAATGGATGACAAGCAATTGGCTGCGGCAGATACGGTAAAGCTTTTAGTCGATGCAATGGTGTAAAGGTTTCTCTGAACACTTTGCAGGGCATAGTGCATCATGCTGCATTGATTAGGAAAAATTCTGACGCGGTGTCTCGGCTGCATTGTATAGCAATAACTCAACGATGTAAAGAATATTCATTTGGGTCATCGTTTAAAGGATGAATACTTAATAATTTAATTTCATTTGTCTTATTTTTATGATAATATTTCGTCCCTTTGTTCAGGAGAGATGCCCAATGAGCACTGATAAGCACGCTGAAATCGAGGGCGAAACCGCAAAAGACAACCACATGAAACAACTATCATGAATTGAGAAACATATGCCGTGCTACCATGTTACTCCTATAATGCTATTGCTGTCGCGTATTTTCAGTGTTTTGCGTTAAAAAGCAGAAGACCCTTCAATATTATCGTAATACAGCCTCGATATGTGAAACCCAAGATTGGCCGCGATGGCCGCCTCATACTGCTTGACTATGGGATTGAGCCATCTCGTATCCTTCTTGGTGTTCACTGTGCTCACTCCTTGACCGTCCTTCGAGATAAGACGAGACCAAAATACCAATGGGGCCGGATTGTAGACCCGGGTCTTCCTTTTCCTCCTCTTCGCGCGCTTGGGCCTCAAGCATTGCGCGCTCGGGGCCGTACTTGTTCAAGTCCTTGTTGAACTGGTAGTATTGCACACCCTTGTGGAACAGCTCGACAATGACAGTGGCCAGGAGCAGCATGGCGGTAGTTTGACCGAAATCCCAATCATCCTCGCTCTCTTCGCCCTCTAGATACGAGGTATTCGCGTGGCGCAGTGTGATCATGAAATAAAGATGCAGCGGGAACTGCAAGATGCTCAAGATGAGTAACGGCTTTCGCAAATTGATGCTGCTGAAAATGGTAGCCAACATGACGGCAAGGAGCCAAATAGCCGTGAAGGCGACGTATATCTGATCGGACCTCGGGTGATTGGCTCCTGATGGGGCTATCCCCTCGGTTCTGAAACAATAGCCCGTCTCTTCGTGAGTTAAAGACCACTTAGACAAGTTAATCTCGAGCATGACCGCAAGAATGAAGAAGAGTATGGCGTATGCGCATGTGGCGCGAAAACGAGGAGTAAGATGCTGTAGGCGGCTGAAGCCCCTGCGACGTTTTTCCGGCATCAGAGATGAGCCGTGTGCGAGCCTCTTTGCTCTGATAAGTTTGTAACACACTAGAGCGGCACAGTTGGAAATGCTGTAATCAATTATCAGTAATGAATTCTTAGGACGCGGACGAAGGTACACACCCGACGAAACAGACTGTGTCATACACTAGGTGCATGTGATATAGATCTAGCTTGGTTCCAGAGGAGTACGCAGTGATGATAAGAGCAGTTCCTTCATTGAGGTTAGCGCAAGTTTTCAGAAATACAACCCCCCAACTATTTCTTTTTTACCTGTTAGCATTTGGACATCATTTCCAACCATCAGAATGCTTGATATGAGGCTCAGGCGCTTTTGCTCGCTTTCGTATTCTGCAGTGCCCTCATCATGCTGGACATCAATCCGCCCGAGCTTGGACAGAAAGAAAACCCAGATGGCAAGGACTAAGGAAATGAAGGCCTGCGCGCTGAATCCTAGCAGAATCTAGTGGCCAATATTTTAGCCATCCGCAATTCAGAAGAAAATGAGGGCAAATATGGAGTCCTTACACCAATTCCTGCGATATCAGGCATAGGCTCCGCAATCCTCTCGCATACCAGCGACTCGGTCCCATCGCCTTCCGATGACATGATGACAGATGCTCAAGAAAGAAAAGTAATACGCTCTGAAATGAAGGCCGTGTGTCTGTGTGGAAACAGATGAAAGAAAGAATGGCACGACAAGTAAGACAGCCGACTTCTTGTATTTAAGCTTGATAAATAAAGCGGCCGCCAGGAAGGCTGAGTCCGGGTCGGGCTGAATCGCCTGGTGGGGCTGAGGAAACGATTGACCTTGGGCATTTAAAGATGCCCCATAAATATGTAACACTCTTGATATCGAGCATGCATTTCTGACATCTTCATGACATCTTGCCATCGCATTCAGCTGTGTTAGGGCTGATGGCTGTGTCGACCAAAGATAAGTACATCCCAAAAGGGTTAGCCTTTCGAGCTTTGCGCCTCTGCCCATTGACCCCTGTGGCTCATGCGACCGTTGTCAGGCGGCTATTGGCTCAATGGCCTAAGAGACCCACCTTTCCTAGCACTACCGCCAAATCAAGCTAGCCTTTCGAAATTTCGTAATATCAGCCTCGCTTTGAATGCCGATCAGGTCAGATCTAATGGAGCGTAAAGGCCAGCTAGGAATGGAAAATACACCAAAGTCCCCATTATTGAAACAGGTAGCCACTGACGAAGCTATTGCGCCTAATGAATGCAAAAGGAACTGACCATTGGGTTGTTGCTTTTTGGTTGGGCCACATCCCTGGCTGTAGCCCAATTGTGAGCCAACCATAAGCCTCATTGCCATGCAACTAGGTACGCGTGCGGCCGAAGAAATCATGCAGGATCTCCCACAACACAACTAGCCAGGGGCGGGGTAAATATCTCGGTGGCAGCCTTGAAGCGTAAGTCAACGCGAATAATTGATTGACAAATCTAGTCGACAGGCTTGCATCGATGCGTGTGTATATTATTTGGTATTGATATCGCTCTTTAAACGGTTGCAGGGTAAGCAAGGTTGATAAACACCATAGCGTCAATGCACGCCACACCCGTGTCGCATCATGAATAGAATGTCGCCCTACGATGACAAGACTGAATGGGAAGAGGCTACAGCCGTGTTTGACTCGAAACCCCTGGAGACCCCCAAAATATTGGTTATCAATACGAAAGCTAGCAAACCATCGAAAGACTGGTCACGGTATTTTCGCGGGAGAATCAAATCGACACCAACAGATGAACCGAGCGCTTCTTCCGAAAAGGTCAATACCAAAGGACCACTCGGCTTGCATTTGCTACATCCTTCACCACAGCCATTAATACATCTGATATTTGTCCACGGACTCGGTGGTGATTCGATAAAAACGTGGCGAAAACATGGCGATCCGTCTTTGTTTTGGCCCCAGCGATGGCTTCCTATGGAGGCCGAGTTCCATCACACAAGTATACACAGCTTCGGATATGATAGCGATTGGAAAGCCTCCGAGCATAGCATACTAAACATCAATGATTTTGGCCAAGCTTTATATGCAGAGATTAAGGCAGCGCCTCATTTACGCCAAAACTGCGAAGTGAGACTATGGATACAGGCCCATGATTCAATAATACGAAAGTGATGCTAATAAATATCTTAGAGTCCGATCATACTCATTGGGCACTCGATGGGGGGTTTGGTTATTAAAAAGGTAGGATCAACTCCTCAGATCAGATATGGAACATCGCCATCATAAAGTCATTTTCATGAAACGCTTCATCGTGCTTATTGTTCATCAGGCATTTATTCTCGCGCACCAAGATAGCACAGCGCCTGAAGTGGCTAAAAGAATACGGGGCATCGTCTTTTTGGCGACGCCTCACAGAGGATCTGATTATGCAGCGATTCTGAATAGAGTATTAAAGTACGGAAGAATTGTTGGTATGACCTCGTCACGGGACTATATCAATGACCTCAAAAAGGGTTCAGAAAGTGCACAGAATATCAATGATGAGTTCAGGAGATACGCTAAAGACGTCCCCATTCACTCATTTTTCGAGTCTCTGGAAACGAATCTTGGACCTTATTCCACCCTGCTTGTCGAAAGGCAATCAGCAGTTCTAGGTATTTGCACCGGATTTTTCAATTGACCACATGCTCATCAAAGCTCCAGGAACCGGTTTCACGATGGAAACCAGCAGATATATGAATGCTAACCACCGAGATATGTGCAAGTTCGAGAGCCCAGAAGACTCAAACTACCAAGTGCTGCGGGACAGTTTGGGCAGCATGGTCCAAATGCTGTTGAAAGACGGTATGGTGACAATAAATTCCGCAAGACTATGCCATCCTTGCTGATAGAATTGAAGTCATCTCAAAGCACGAAGCCGAATCAAAATCACAATTGCAAACTGTGAAAGTAGGACTGGGCATCGCAAATCTCCCGGAAGAGCACTACGAGAAGGTCTCCGGCTCATGTGAGTGGATTGACGAACGAGATGATTTCAGAGGTTGGAGAGACACTCCTTCTAATCTGCAAATGGATGAAACGGCGAGCTTTGCACCTCGTATTTACTGGGTGGCCGCTAGCCCTGGTGCTGGTAAAACGATTCTGGCAGCCTATGTGGCTTCTCAACTGGCTGAATTTAACGTACAGAATGCCGTCCACTTTTTTCACATTGGAAAGAGTAGCGCCCAGTCCCTTGCCAGTTGCCTGAGATCAATAGCCTTTCAAATGGCGACTAGTAATGATATAGTCCGTGGTGCTCTGGCAGAGATATTCAACAATGGCTTCGAATATGACCAAGATGACCCTGAAGCAATTTGGCGAAGGATTTTCAAAGCTGGCATTCTTCGGGTTGGTATCCTCAAAATTCTACTCATCAACACTGTATTGCGAACTAATACTAGTTCAATAGATACCAATGCTTGTCACTCAATACTGGGTCCTAGATGCACTTGACGAATGCGTCAGCTACTCCAAACTATTCACCTTACTCCGCGGGGTTCAATGTCGATTCCCCTTGCGAATATTTATAACTAGTAGGAAGCTGCGTGATATGCAAAAGATGGCGTATCAAGTTGAAGACTGCATCACTGTTGAGATACCTCACCCGAACACAATACGAGACATAGAACTTTTTGTTCAAAGCCGAGTCAGGTTTCTGCAGATTGATAACGATGACCAGCTACAAGAGCTGGAAGAAGAAATAATACATCGATCCGATGCTTCTTTCCTTTGGGTTAGGCTGGTAACGGATGAGCTCGAGACTGTTTATGGTTACGAGACCATGGTGGAAGTCCTTCGTGGTATTCCTCAAGGAATGATGTCGTATTATCGACGTATAGTTGACGAAATGACCGAAAACACTCGGGAAAAGCACATAATGAAAGCCATTTTGGCATGGGCAGTGTTAGCGTCGCGGCCGCTATCCATGTCAGAGATTTCGGAAGCACTCAAACTGAGCGTAAAAGTGCAACTTCCCAACCCTAGGGCGGCTATCGAAGGGCTCTGCGGGCAACTGGTCTCCGTGGACAAGCACACAGAATTAGTTCACGTTGTGCACACGACTGCGCGAGAGTTTTTAATGTCTGACGAGGCAGGCGAGTTCCGAATTTGCTCTACAGAGTCCCATGGGCAGATGGCGCTGACTTGCCTTGGATTGCTCATTGGTCCATCGATGCAGCGCCCGAGGCATAGAGCTCTGGTCTCTCAGAAACGCCCAGGGCAGCAGTCTTCCATTCTGCTAGATTACGCCATCAGCGAGTTCTCAGACCATCTTTTGGGCGCTTCTGCAAAATGTACAAAGCTTCTAGCTGCATTGCATAAATTCTTCGTCACGACTGTATTGACTTGGATAGATCGTATTGCTTCCAAGGGAGTATTGTATCACTTGATCCGTTTAGCAAGAAATCTCAGAGGCTACATCAATAATCGAGAGATGTTAGATTTACCTCTGGATCAACACGTTAAATGTTTTGGGGGTTGGGAAACAGACCTCAGGCGGTTGGTCACGAAGTTCAGTGGTGCTCTGACCGCACAGCCTCATTCAATCTATTTCCTCATCCCGCCTCTTTGTCCTACTGAGTCGACAATCTACAAACAGTTTGCAAAGTCTTCTGATGGATTAGCTTGCTCAGGGTTGGATAACTCCAAGTGGGCCGACTGCATCGCAACTGTGTCCTTTGGAGATGAAGGCCTGTCTGCCGTGTCTTGTAATAACGGTTACATCGCAGCTGGGTTCGATTCTGGGAATATCCATCTGTACAACCAAGCTAGCTGTGAAAGGGAGCAGGAGATTTCCCAATGCTCCTACATTGATCGGTTACTTCTTGACCCCCTTGGCTCATTTATTGCCGCAGCAGACATAAGGTATCTCACTCTCTACGACCGCCAAGGGAAAATGGTGTGGAAAAATCGGATACGAAGCCGCTGCATTCTTCTCACCTCTACCTCGACGCATATTGTTGGTATTACAATGTCCGCTCGCCGCTATCACTGGGATATCACAACAGGTGAACAGACAGAAGAACATCGCTACCCATACCAACCTTTCCATGGAGCGTCCGATTCGAGCTCAGGTGGATCGAAGGCCCCATTCACCGCCTCTATTTCATCGAATATGGAGCTACTAGCACTCGGATATCAGTTAGCTCCTATTGCTATATACGAACTGCAGTCAGATACTCTAATCTCATGGGTTGTTGATGAGAACTCTAGAAATGTAGAACAGCTCATTTTCAATCCTAATCCAGAGATGAGCTCTTTGCTTGTCGCATATGACGAGGGTGATTTGGCCCTGTATGACGCGTGGTCCGGAGGTCTCCTCCAATCAAGATCGTCCGAAACACGCAGCGTCTACATATCATTATCCTGTTCTGTAGACGGGAGAACTTTTGCCACGGTTGATGCCAAGGGTAATTTGGGAATATGGGATTTCGAGTCCTTGAATCTCCTCTTTTGCGTTATTACACCTAGCCACTCATTCCGACGCTTGAAATTTGGCTCTGATGGGCTCAATTTAGTTGATGCCATGGAGCATGAGATGAAGATATGGTCGCCTCTAGTTCTCGATAGAAAGGCAATAGAGGAAGAGGAAAGCCTCAAAGGACAATCGGCGCTCATGTCGATTACGAAAGATCAAGGCGATGTTTTTCAGTTTGCGAAAATCCGGTCCATGATGCCGCACGAGAATCTGCCGGCAGTGTTCAGCGGACATCATAACGGAGATGTGCGGGTCAATCAGGCTGCGGATGGATACATCGGTCGAGTTCTTTATTCGCACAAGAATGAAGTTGTTAAATGTCTTGCCATTGCAAAAGGAAACTTGATTGCCTCTGCTGATACGGCTGCCACTATTCAAGTCCGACAAATCAATACTGAAAAGCCTACTGCCATCACTGTTGAGCAGATCTCATTTCAAATCAGTCTAAACAGCCCAATACATCAAATGCTATTTGATGATAGCGGAAAGTTTTTGCTTGTCTCGACCCGGGACTCAGATCACGTTTTCGATACAAATTCTGGGACATTGATTGGGTCACTTCTAGCTTGCACAGAACGACGTGTTTGGAGATGGCTAAGGACTAGGGGAAATGAAGGATCTAGTTTATTTGTGTTGGTCTGTTGCCACAAAATGGTTTCATATTCTGTTGATCTCTTCCCCCAAGCCTCCGACGATCCATCCGTCGAACTGGATTATGATGTTGAAGATGGATTTGGGGAAGTTGCCATGGATTTTGCTGCTTTTGACAAACACACAGATTCTTTGATTTTGCAGATCCGCCAGCAGAACAATTTCGTTCGTCATTCGCTCACCCTTATCTTCAAACTTGGAAATATACGTGGTGAAACATCATCCCCAAAGCTCCAGCCGACTCGCACGCTAGAGGCGGAATTTTGCTCTCATGTGGTAGGAATCAGTCAGTCAGATCACAGATTGCTGTTCCTTAATCAGAGCTCCTGGGTTTGTTCCATCGACTTGCTGACAATGGAAAATCCCGAATACATCCGACACTTTTTCGTTCCCAACGAATTCGTCAGCAAGAGCAACGATGTCTTCCCTATGAAAGCAATGGATGATGATATTGTCTTCTGCGTATATGACAAGCTGGCTGTTATACAAAACGGTCTCAAGTTCCAGGAGAGAAAGGGTACTCAATGATTAAGATGTGGCTTTCTATCAAATCATCAACTCCATTCACCTGCATCACCTTATATTCCCGCAATCCTACTCTGAGTTATGCACACTTGCAGCTTCAGCTTTTCTTTGAATGTTGACCATAGCGTTCGATGTAGAGCTTCTCCAACAGGAATGTTTAGTACAATTCTCATCATCAGCGACCACCCACAAAGAGCCTTATTAGCTTAATCCTTGAAGATATTTGAAGGCGAATTTTAGAATTACGCATCATATCTATCACGGGCTCGTGGCTTGTCTTGGCGGTTAGACACCCGGGCCCAGCCACATCCCATCCATCGTCAGTGTCGGGTGTTGTGTGGAGTATCGCCATCATCTAACTTGATTGGTCCATCAATATAATAGAATGGAGAACAACGTGTTGTCCTCGATATGTGCTAGAATTGCAGTGCAGCGCCATCATTGCGTAGGCGAGGTAAACAAACGAGCCTATTTATTGATTGGAATTGCCTTGGAAGCTTGTCTGATCCGTAAAGAATATACGCACCGTGGTGCAGGGTGATTTGCACAACAGCCGCCGATTTGCGGACTCGACCGACACCCAAGTTTGAGGCTAGATCCTAGCATGATTGAATCCTACCAACACAGCCGCAGTTTTAGTGCTAGCCACAATACAGCTAGTGCTTATATCAAACAAAAATCCATGGCGAGGCTCGCACTGTTCCCCTCGATTTTGGCTTGGCAGTACTCAACGTGCTACCCAACAGGAATTAGACCGAGAGACTCTTCCAATGGTGGCGACCTTGGGTTGGGCTTGGGCCTAGGCCGTTCTGTAGCTGCCTCTACCATCCATTCACAGTGTCTCACGCCTCACCGTGCTGCTGTTGGTGGGCGCATGGTGTGTCTCTGCCACAATATCGTGCTTACGGAACCCCGCAGTCTGTCGCCAGGTTGGAAGTTGTGCTGATGGTGGGCTGCAGCTGGCAGCGGCATGCATGCATACACCTGTTCCTCGTACCGAATCTCTTTGGCTGGCTCCTGATCCATATGGCACATGACGCGAGATGATTCTCAAACGCCAAGGCAGATTTGATAAGAAAAAAGAAAAAAGACAAACATGCCAAGAGCCGCAAGCCATCTAGACTCAAACGGCTGAAGCTGGCATTAACAGTCGGCTGCAAAGGATAAGCCACAAGCATAAGCAGCCAAGTCGTCCAAAATTCTTATGCAGCGCACATTATTTCCAACCTTTGGGCTGGTGACCGTCGGGCCTTGACCCAATGAGAAAAAAACAGGGATGAACACCCTGACTGCCATTTTCTCTACTTGCAATAGGTCATAGCCCTGGGGCTTGCATGAGATCGTTCGAACGGCTTGCTGCAAACACAGCTGAGCATCGCATCCTGTGTCTGCAAGGTTTCATTTAAGCGTAAATACACTCGTTTTGACTAGATGAGTTGGGCCTCCACAAGGCTGACTTAAAAGCACATAAACTTGCAGCCGGTCGCGGGGGAAATGGAGCTTATTGCGGCTCCAAGTTTGCATCTCCTGATCCACACTGAAAGCTAGGCCGGGTCATCGCCCGGTATTGAGATGTTTGTTTCAGAGACCATCCTCGTACCCGCCTGTTTGTGGCTACCATTGGTGGGCATCCCACCGGAGCCTCTCCGAGAGCTTCAATCTAAGAGACCTGCACCTGTCCACAATTGGGATCATCTGTGCGTGGCACCCATCAAAAAGCAAAATTGTTGTAAATGGTTGGTGAAACTTCAAATCCTGGCTTTTGAAAATGAGACGGAAGCATCCATAACCGAGGTTCTTGTCCAGCGGGGATTTCCGGGCCTTAAGACCGAGCCATGATTGATTCTATTTGCTCTCATTTTTCGGCACTGGATGTTGTTTTGGCAGCAAACGGTGGCTTGTACAAGGAGATCCGTAGTGTTCGGGCTGTTAGCACTGGGGATCAGACATGGTGGCTGTCTCGGCAATGCATGCACGACGCATCTCGTTTTCAGCTCGCCAACAACCACAACATGCGTGTCTCTTAGGTTGTGGTATAATTGGAAGAACTTTTGTAGTTTCCACGGCACCTAGGTCGGTGGCTTTTCCACGGACCGGTGTCAACCAGTCCAGCACTGGCAGCGTGTTCAGCCAGGCCGCGAGGGGCTTGCTCAAAATGTCAGCTCTCCCAGAATGCGCTGGTTGCAATATCCCTCATGCTTGATACTTCCTCATATTTTTGGTAGAGAGGTCCGACAGAGAATTCGATCGGGAACATGTCAGCCTTTATTCATGTCAAGAATTTGCTAGGCAGTCAAAAACAAGCCTTGTTTTTATTATCATTATTCACGCTACGATGTCTCGCTGCCAATAATCCCAAAGACAACTTCTGCCGGAGATTTTCCCACCAGTCGACCGTTATTGACAATAAATTGTACATTGATGGTGGCTGGGTGACGTATAAAGATGACTACAAAACAGAACACGACAGTGAGTGGTAACGCTTGGTCAGATTATAATTCAGTCTAACTTGGTACTTAATTTACCAATGCAGATACTTGGCTAATCTATCACGATCTTGACGACACTATTTCATCGGAAAATCAGGACTGGCCCAAATTCAAGTACTTGAGTAAGGATGAAAAGTAAGCCAGCCATTTTGCCTTCCAAACTTGTGCCCTGACTCTTGGATCTGCAGCATGGTCCCAACGGTGGCCGGCGGTGTTCTATGGCCCGACTCTGTCGAAAAGAAATTCTACCTCTACGGCGGCGAGCGGACATCGGGGCTCGCAGACACCTACAAAGTCCTTGCGTACGACATCGAAAACAAAAAATGGGAGGACCTGGGGGTGCCTGGCAATGCACCCAACGTTGCTGCTTTCGGGGCTGGCGTCGGTGTATCAGAGACGGGCGTCGGGTATTACTACGGAGGCTGGGTCAGCAACAAGTCAATGGTGCAATGGCCTAACGAACGCGAAATGATACCCGAGCTATACACTTACAGATACGGCGAGAAGAAGTTTGGCACGGCAAACAAGCCAGACGACAACTTTGCAAGAGCCGAAGGCGCAATGGTGTGGATCCCGGCTGGCGATAATGGTCTGCTGGTATACATGGGAGGCCTTGTCAGTCCATACGACAACGGCACCGTGGTCCCCCAAGAGCTTGATGAAATTCTCGTCTACGATACTGTAGGAGATACATGGTATACGCAAAAGGCAACTGGAGATGTACCCGAAAACAGACGGCAGTTCTGCATTGATGTCGCGTGGTCGCCCGACGACGAGAAAACAAGCTTCAACATGTAAGTCCTCAACGCCGCCCCACGCATCGGATAAAACAAAAAAGGCTTAACAAGAAAACAGCTACCTTTGGGGGGGCCACTCGGCGGACATGGATAATGTTGCGCATACTGACGTGTACATCCTAACTCTGCCCTCGTTCGAATGGGTCAAAATCTATCCTCCCAACAATGGCGTGGAGGCCTCTAACAACCTCAAATACGGCTCCACGTGCAACATGGTCAAAGACATGTCGCAAATGATTGTCATCGGTGGCAACTACACACACAGCAGCGACTGCGACGTCTCAAAAATTTGGGGGCAGCACAACCTCTGGACCGGCACGAACCAGAACAAGGGCGACGATGATGTGTACTGGGCGGCATACGACAGCAACGTGACCAGCAACGTCGTTCCCTTTGCCGTGTACAACATCACGGGCGGAAACAAGGACGGCCACGCGACGCGTACAGAGCCCGAGGACAAGTTCTCCAGCTCGGCGCTGTCCGTCTTGATGGGACGGAGGCCGACCTTTAACAGAAAGGCCAGTAGCGACGACGCCGGCGATACGGGCTCGTCGTCCGGGAACAAGTCGAAGCTCGCCACCGGGGCCATCGTCGGCATCGCAATCGGCGGCGCCGTAGCCCTCGGACTCGTCGTCTTTGCGTGGTACCACTTTGGCAAGCGCATTGTCCAGCGCCGCGAGCAGAGACGCAAGGCAGAGGTTGCGCAGCAGGCGCAGCAGATGCAGCAAGAGCAGCAAGCACAGCTAGCTGCTGCTCAGCACACGCAGCAGGCTCACCAATCCTTTTACGGCGGCAGCACCGTGGGCGGCCAGAGCATCACCTCGCCCCAGTCGGCCGTATTCCACTGGGAAGTCCCCGGCAGCCCAGACATGAACCCCCCAGTCGCGCCAACAGAGCTGCCCGCCAACCACAGCGGTGCTGGCGTGAACAAGAAGCCCCCTGCATCTCCAGGAAACCACTCTTCGCATTAGTGAGATGCTGCTGAGGGTGCTCCAGTCCAAGGCTGGGAACTCTCCGGGTGGAAAGTCTTGTCCGTGCATGGTGGTCATGATCAATATCTTTTACATGTCACACAATAGTTGCAAATGAAAATGCAAAAATTGGCAGCGAGGGAATTATGAGATTTTACGTTGGGTGTTTTCACGTCGGGAACCGTTGAGGGGGTCGTAATTGCGCTGATGAGGGCTAGATATAATAAACGGGCTTTTAGAAAGAAGACCCTGATTGGCAGATCCCGTTGGAGATTTATTGAACTTTTGTAGTGTTTCATCTTGGTCTCTCTGTTGCCTCAGTTACCTGTGACATGGCATGTTTTCCACAAAGACCATGTCTTGCAAGGGATGTCATTCTGGACGGTTCTGTTGATGTACCGTGACGAAAGCTGAGAATGATAATTTTGCACCAGCCTTATGAAAATCTTTGCCAACATCTTTACATTATGACATGCGACCATGATCCCTCGTCGCTTGTTTGAATGCGATCGCTTTTCATTGGGCAAGCCACCTGATTTCTTCGACTACTACCCTAAACTCCAAGTTGGACATCAGTGACATCAGCATGACGAAACCGGCACGCATAGATAAAATGACGAAGGCAACAAGTTTCACATCAACGAGATTTGGAATTGACATAATTGTCCCGGTCCCAAATCAAATTTTCCGACAATGGGAATCGAAATCAATGGCAGGTGTATTTGCGGGAAGCTGCAGTACACCATCTCCTTACAGTGCCTTGACGATGCTAGAACTTCCCTATGCCACTGCTCTCGCTGCCGCAAGGCATTCGGCACAAATTATGGCCTCACAGCCAAGGTTAGGGTACCAATTGATTCACAAGGAGCGCCATGCTGACATACGACTGCCGTAGGTTCCGATCGCGTGCTTCCAGTATCGCGCAGGGGCACCAAAAGCCTTCAGGCAAGATACCGGCGTGACGAGAGAGTTTTGTGACAACTGCGGCGTCTTCATTTGCGAATACGGAGTAAGATTCGGGTTACGTGTGAGGTATAGGTAGCCTGCTAAGCTTGCAACCAGGAACAAGCGGCCGACAAGTTTCGTTATGTCATGTGGGGTACCATGGATGAACCGGAAAAAGTGCCCCCCAAGGGAGAGTTCTTTTGCAAGAATCGCGCATCGTGGATGCCAGAGGTCCCTGGTTTGTGTTGTTAATATTACTTGTGTCGAAATGCTCATGGTTTCGCAGGGATATTCCACAAAGCAGAAATCAAAACATGATGGCGGAGCTAATCGGAAGCTGAAGGCACTTCTTTGACTTGGCTCCGAGACTTTTCATCAACACAAACCACAGGGAGCGGCTTTTAATCGGGACTGGAGGATTGGATTGTTTTTCGATGACGCCATGGGAAGATTATTTGAGAATACAGAGACTAATAGATGCGAAGGGACTGGTCTGGCTGCACAAGTTCAAAGATGGTAGATATGACAATGGAATTAAGTCTTTTGTTTCGGGCCTGAAGCGACGTATTCTATCTACCAACATGACATACACCTTAAGGCTTCCTTCCCCAAACAAAGTACACAGGGAGGTAAAGATGGATGGACGGGTCTCTGAGATTTCGCTTGGCCTTGGCCATGAGCACCTGCATCTCCTTCTCGTCCCAGCCGAGCACGCGCGTAAAGATGGCGGGCGTGTAAGAGTCAATGACCTGCAACTCCTGAATGGCCTGGTACCTTCCAATCTCCTTCAGAAGCGGGTCCTTGGGCCATGGGCCAATGGGGATCTGTTGATTTCTTGTTAGTCCTCAACTTGAGAGCTGGTGGCGCTTGCTATGTATTCATTTGGAATGGAATCAACGCACCTTGAGAACCTTTTCCTGCACGTCGACGAATCCTGCGTCAATCAGCTTATCCTTCCAGCCAGGCGCGCCGTCGACGGGCTTGCCAAACTTGGCTCCTCCTCTGCACAGCTCCGTCATCCAGCGCACGGCGTCCGTGGCCAATGAAACCGTGTCGTCGTCAGACACAAACTTTGCGTAAACACCCTTGATCTCAAAGTATCCGCCGGATTCCAAATGGTCAAAGGCCTGTTGGTACAGTCGGTTGTCGTCGGGGATGCATCCCTCCAGCTCTCGAGCGTGGATGAAAGAAAATGGCGTGCGGTAGAGCCACTCTGCCTCAAAGTCGTCGACCTCGAAAATGCAGTTTGGTGGGGTCCTAAATAGATGATGGTTGGTATTGCGTTTCTCTCTTATTCAACAGTCAGAATACATACCATTTGGGCTGAATAGGGCTCAGATCTGTTCCGATGACCTCTGCTGATGGGTGGTCACTTGTTACGAGTATTAGAAACATTGCCCTAGTCTTGAGGCAGAGAATATTTCAAGGGGAGCTCACTCAGCAAAGTCAATTGCCCAGATACCAGTGCCAGTTCCAATGTCCAGGACGCGCTTAACCTTGTCGCCGAGGGGGGCCATGTGAAGCTTTCCTCCCTGGAGCAAAGAGTAGATGTGGTGAACCATGTCCATTCTATCCTGCTCCTCGTCATCGTTGGGCTGGAAATGGTTAGCTTTACCAGAACTTGAAGTCTATTTTGGTACATGCCAGAATGTAAGTGCCTTCTCGGAAAGCGTGGTATCGTCGTCCATTCTGTTACTGGGTTAGATTTTAACAATTTGACAGCCTTAGTAAAAAACCAACTTCGTATCTAAGTAAGTGGTTTGTTAGTTGACATCATCCGCAACGACCTGTGGTTGGTTGACAAACTTGTAGTTCATAATACTTGAGTTTAGCGACGACAAGTAGCTACGGGATGCCTCTCTGCAAAATGTTAAACATATTGTCGATTGTCTTGCCGGATATTCCGTCACTTACGAAGCATTGTAGGCTGAGTCGGCTTCGTCCAAGGTGTCCTAAAATGTTAACGCGATGACAAATAGGCCGGGTAAATAGCGTTGCTCACGTCAACCTGCACAGGGTTCTCGGCCAATGTAGCCAGAGTCTCCTCGCGACGGTCTGCAGGAGCTTCTGGAGAAGCCGGGGCCTCGGAAGAGACCGGGGCCTCTGGCGAAGCTGCTGTCACGGGTGCTGGTTCGGCCATGGCTACTAGGGTTGACGGAAAACGGCACTGAAAGGTGGTATAGTATATTCTGGTACTTTGCCAAAAAAAAAAATATTAAGTTCTGACGATTGTGCACCACCTTTTTATCGACAGGTATCACAAGTCAAGCCTGTAAGTCATGTGACCACAGCTCACTAAGCTATAGTCAGGCTATGGGGCAGTACACACATAGCTCAAATTGGGCTTAGGACTAAAAGAGGAAAACCAGGCCTAAGAAACAAGGCTCTTACAATAGACCAAGCCCCACTAAGGGCTTACACTTAGAACCCTCTATTTTACAACATATAGCTATAAAAGTTAGGCATAATTAGCTATTTTATTTATAATATTTAAGGCTTATTTTATCCCTTTTTTTGGCACCTAATATAAGTATAATATATAATAATTATAAACCTAGATAAATT
This sequence comes from Calonectria leucothoes, assembly GCA_002179835.1. Lineage (NCBI taxonomy): Eukaryota > Fungi > Ascomycota > Sordariomycetes > Hypocreales > Nectriaceae > Calonectria > Calonectria leucothoes. Next base: position 158,871 of record NAJI01000056.1, read on the forward strand.
TTAATATTATATAATATTATAAAACCCAATAACTTTTATTATTTACCTTAATTAAAATTATACTTAGAAATAATAGATACTAAGTATAAGCTATAGGAATTAAGCTTATAATAAACTAACCTATATCCTAACTTTAAATAATCTTATTATTAAAACTTATAACCAAAGATAATTAATAAATATAATTTATAATCTTAAAAAACCATACTTAAAACCTAGATATCTAGGCCTTAGTAGATTTTAAATAAGAGGAATAGCCTAATAATACTCTTAAAGCTTTAACTAAGCCTATAATAATAATAGCCAAAGTAAAAATTAACTTAAAAAACCTAAAAACCCTTAGCCTTACCTTTACTAAATATTACTTAGTCTTTATTAAAGAATACTAAGTTATCTAGGTTAAAAAAATTAAAAATAAATAAAAAGCTTAGCTCCTATAAAGCTAAATATAATTAATAGTTAAATTAAATATCTATTAAGTATATATTAAGAAATTATAAGGAAATAATATAAAAAAGAAGATTATACTAAGGTAGCTTCTTAAAAAACTTAAAAAAAGAATAGCTCCTAATAATATAAGCTTAAAAGAATAAATTTAAAGGAACTATTAAACTATCCTTAAGAATACTATACACATAAATACCAATCCTAAGCTTTAGTTCCTAAACTAGACCAAGGTATATATAAAAATATAAGAATATAAGATTTCTAAGATCAAAGGGAATATAATATTATATAACTTTTTAAGCATAATTAAAACTAGATTTAAGTCTACCTAGGCAAAAACTAAGCTTAATAATCTTATTATAAAAAAGGCACTTAAAAAGCTAATTATAAAAATATTTAGTAATTATAGAAATATATTTAATATAATAAGCTTAATCTATTATACTAAGTATTATAAATATAATAATATTTATACTATATTAAATAAATACTTAAATAATAAAAACTAAGCTATAAAATACTATTACCTATATATAAAAGATAAAGTAATAATATATAGCTAGACCCCATAATAATATACTATCTTTTAATATATAATTAATAAAAAAAAAATTAAAAATCTTAGGTCTTAGCTAAAAGAATCTAAATATAAGAGCATAAAAGAATATTATAATAGTAGAAAATAATAAAGCTTAAAAATAATAATAGAAAAAAAGAAGGCCAAAAAGGAAAGCTTAAGTAATACTTTAACTATTTAATTTCTAAACTTAAATATTATTATAATTTATATTAATCCCTTATTTATATAAACCAATAATAAACCTTTTAGTATTTATATTATAATTAAGAAAAGAAAATATATATTATTAAAGAATATACTCTATAATAATTATAGTATACTTTATTTAATTAATAATAAGAGATTCTTAATTCCAGACTCTTATACTAAGTACAAGAAAAAAAAATAAATAAAGATAGAAATAATATTATTTCCAATAAGCAAAAGAAGAACCTAAGTTATTCCTAATCTTCTAAATAAAAGTAAGAAACTTTATATAATTAATCTTATACTTAAAAATATTACTTTTATTAAAGGATTTTATATAAACATAATATCTATAGCATAATTAAAGAAGATTAAAGTTTAATACCTAGGTCTTAATAGCTTACTATAATTTAAAACATTAAAATTAAATATAATATTAGCTAAATTAAAGACTAAATATAACCTAACCTTCCTTTAATATAAGCCTCTTTACTCTTATCTCTCTATAATTCTAAAAATAATCAATTTACCTATTTTATATAAAATACTAATAATCCTAAATATATACTAAGCCTATATCCAAGCATTCCTAAGCATAATATACCTAAGACCATTAAGGGACCTACTACTACCTTATAAAAATAAAAAAAAACTCTAATATTTATAGTTAGATTACCTAGGCATAAAGGTACTTAAGAACCTTACTTTTAATACTTAAAATATTAAAATTAATAAGATAAAGTACAAAAATTATAAAGTCTATATACAAATATATATAGTAACTATTATATTATAAAGGCCTCTATATTATAAATCTCTAAGACTATTCTAGAAAATCTATTGGGATCTTTAGAACTATCCCAAAAGCTATAATAGAATAAGGTATTTCCTAATATTTAAGAAAGAATATAATAAAATATTATATATATTTCTAATTCTAAATAAGAAATATAATACTATATTTAATACTATAATTTACTTTAAATAATAAATAAAAAAATAATTTAGGCTATCTATATATAAGCTAAAGCACAATAATAAAAAGATAATAATACCTATCTAAGATATTATAAAATATTAATAATAAGCTATTACTAAAGGTATTAATCTTAAGCTTATACTATAAATAATCCATAAACCTAATAATAAAATAAAAAAAATAAACTAAGAAATTATTATAAGATTAATAAAAATATTCTATAATATAGGTCTCCCTAGAGAGCTATGATTAAAAAGTATAAGGTATATTATATACTTATATAATATAAGCCCAAATAAAGCTTTAAAAATAAAATCTCTAATATAGGCTTTTAAAAAGTAATTTAAGTAATATATAAAATTACTAATAATACTATATATAATTAATCTTAAGCCTAACTAAAGTAAAATCTATATATATAAATATAGAGCCTACCTATTAAAAGTAAATAAAAAAGCCAATAAAAACAAAAAATTCTTTAAAATAAGCCCTAAAGAATATATTAAATATTTAATTAATTATTTTACTAATAACCTTTACTAAATATAGATTCCTTACCTTAAAAAGATTATTACTATATAAAATATTATATTTAATAAAAAGATCTTCTATATTAAATCAAAGAAAGCAATAAATATATTACTAATCACAAAATTAGAAAAATAATCTAAATAATTATAAATTAATAACTTAAAAAAAATATAAGAATTATCTTTATTAATATTATTAAGTAAAGATAATATACTAATAATTAAAGAAAATATTAAGGATTTAAATTTAAAAATAAGCTTAGGAATACTAGTAACATACTTAAAAGCCTTTACTCCTAAGCCTACCAAGCAATAAAATACTAATAAAGAAAATCTATATAAACTTTAAATACCTTAATAAATACCTAAATTACAAATTATACCTAAAATATAAATAAATATACCTAGGTCTTAGGATAAGAAAATATAATTATACTTAGAACTATTAAAGAAAAACTAATCCTAACCAAAGAAATAGGATCTTATAATATTAATTCTAAGGAAATAAATCTTAATATCTTATAAAAATAATCTAAGTTAATTAAATATAAGTAATTAGTTAATAATTAAGAAAAAAGATTTATAATTATAAATTACTAAATTAATTCTAAAAAAGGATTTTTTACTAAATATCTTTAAATAAGGACAAAGCAAAAAACTATTAACTAGACTATAAAGAAGTTCTAGGATTAATAAAAAAAGAATCTAAAACTAGGATATCCTAAGAAAATACTAACCTAATCTATATATATTAAATATACTATAAAAAGCTCTAATAATAAGAATCTTACTTAATTAATTAGACTTTTATATGCCTAAAGAAAAGAGCTATAAAATGATATTTATAATTATAGTTATGGCCTACTTAAAGAAAGCTAAAGCTTAAAATAGCCTAATTATACTAGGGAAATAAATATACTAAAAAGATCTAATTAAGCCTTCTCTATATAATTAAAAGAAAATATTATTCTATTTACTTAAGAAATGATTTATTAAAGTAATATACAAAGAAATAAACTTGCTCTCTAAAAAAAGGATCTAAAGTATAATTGAATATATAAATATATATTCTAAATTACTCCTATTAAAATGGGTTTTTATATATAAGTTTAATAATAATAATTACCTTAATTATTATAAAGTATAAATATATATATAAGGTAATTTATAGAAAAGCTTAATACTTAAGAGTATTTATATAATAATATTAACTATATATATATTTTATATATTTATAGTAATAATAGTAGTATTTAATCTAGAGCTAAAATAATTTAATATTAAAAATATATTTCTTAATATTCTTATTGGTAATAAAGAAAATCTAATAATATATAAATTACTAAATAGATTTAAATAGAAAGGGATATATATAAAGCTTAAAAAGGTATTTTATAGGCTTAGGGATTTATTATAATTATAGTTTAAAGAGCTTAAGGCAAAGCTTAATAAGCTTAGCCTTAAAGCTTATCTAAAAGAACCCTATTTCTTTTATTCCAAAAAATAAATTATACTTTTAATTTTTTTTATAGATAATATTATTATAGGATACTATAAGTAAGATTAATAAGCTATAGAAATAATAATTAAAGGCTTATATTAAGCTTATAAACTATATAAGCAAGGCAAGATTTAATTCTTCCTTGGAATATAAATTATAAGAAATAAAGTATAGCAAAAAGTCTATTTAATTTATAAAGCTTATATTAATAAAATTATATATAAATTTAAGATTAATAAGAAAAGCTTATTTCTAATAATTCTAATCCTAGTAATAAAGCTTTTAAAGTATATTAACTAAGTATTTAAGCTTAAGATTAAATATTATTAAGAGAAGGTTAGATTAATCCTTTATATAGTAATTATAATAAGACTAGATATTATATTTATAGCAATAAGATTATTATAATTTTTTATTAACCTAGGACCTAAGTATATAAAGATAGTAAATTAAGTACTTTATTACTTATTTTTTATAAATAAAATTATATTATAATATGGTTTAAGCTTAGAAATATAAGCCCTAAGAATTGTAAGTAATACATTATTTATAAACAATACTATAATAAAAAAGTTATTACAAAAATATCTTATTAGTCTTTTTGGAGGACCTATAATTTAAAAAGTTATCTATTAAGTAATTATAATAATATTTATAATTAAAGTAAAATTACTTACTTTAAATTAAATAGTAAAGAAGATAATAGATTTATAGTATCTTTTTAAGGAATTATATCTATAAATACTAATAGACTTTAATATTAATTATAATAACTAATAAACTATATACTTAATTATAAAAAAAAATAAATATATAAATATATATCTATAGTATATTAATATTTATAATTTATAGCTATAATAGAAATATTAAAAGGGATTATTTAAAATATTATACTTACTAACCTTAGAAATACCTATAAATAGATTAATAAAGGCCCTACTAAGATAATACTTTAAATACTTTAAAGTAATACTTAACTTAGTCAATCTATATATAATAATATTATAATAAAGACATAGCAAAAAAAGGATATTAAATTAATTACCCTAAATATAAATATATAGCCCCCCCCTCTTAAAGTAAAATACCCTAAGAAATAAATATAATAAAATGCTAAAATACTAAACTCCTAATATTAAATACCTAATACCTAAATAAAATTAATATTAAAAGCAATATAAAAAAATAAATATAAAAATATAAACTTTTAAAGAAAATTTATACCCTTACTAAGAAAAGCAAGACCCTCCTTAAGAAATTACTTAGCCCAAGGGTATTACTCCTTCTTAATCTTATTATTAAAAGACCTAAGAGCTCCCTCTAAAATATTAATAATACTAAATAAAAAGATAAAATTAAGCTCTACTAAAAAATTAAAATAAAAATATAATATTATATAATATTAATTATATATTTATATAATTATTAATATTTAAGCTTTAAAATATAAGGGGTAAATAAAAAATAAACCTTCTTATTACTAATAATATTAACTAATAATATCTATTAAGTAAAGGGAATTATAACAAAGAAGCTAATAAGCTTATTAAAATATATCTTAAAGCTTAAAAATAATAAAATATAAGCTTACCAAAAAGTACAAATATAGCCTATACTCTTATATAAAAAGCAATAAAAAAAATATCCCTAACTTACATTAAAATAACAACCTTTATTATCCTTTCTAATAATTACTATTTAGATATAATACTTATATAATAAATCTCTAAGTAATTCCTAGTTAGAGAAAAAAGACTAGAAAAAGAAATTAATTAATTACTTATAAATTTAAAGCTTAGAAAAAAAAGTATTACTATTTACTTATACTTTTATTTAATCCCATAAAAAAGAGCCTCTAAAATTAAAACATCTAATAGCAAAGGACTTTTACTCTAAAAAATAAAAAAAAATAAATTATTACTAATACTAAAATAAGGCTTAAAGTAAAAATTAAAAAAAACTTCCAAAGAAAAAATAAAATTAACCTCCTTAAAAACTATTATCTTCTATTCTTATAGCAATGCCTATAAAGGCCCTAAATTATACAAAATAGGATTTAATAACTTAAAAGAAAGTTCCTTTTAGGTCTTAATATATAAAGAATAATTAAAATAAAATCCTATAGTAAATAAAATTATTACTAAATAATATTAATAAAAAAAAAAGAAAAAAGAAAGAATTCCTTAACCCAAAAGGCTAAGCTTAATAAACTAATATTAAGCCTACCTAGTACCTACTAAATACATAGCTAAATACTAATAATTCAAAAAAATAATCTATTATTTTATATTTAATTTAAAATTATAGCAATAAGCTTATAATTTAAATAAAAAAATTAATATAACTAAAAATAAGCAATTTAAAGCTTAAACTTATAAAATAATAATTTAAATCAATATAATAATATATATTATCCTTAGCCTAAGTAAACAATATAATAGAATTAGGCTTATTATCTAAATAAAAGACTATTTTCATAATTAAACATATAAAAAACTTACTAGTAAATATACCCAATTAAGGGATATATTATAAGTTAAGCCTATAAGTTATATAACTATAGCTTACTAAGCTATAATTAGGCTATAAGATAGTATATATATAGCTTAAATTGGGCTTAAGACTAAAGGAGGAAAACTAAGCCTAAAAAATAAGGCTCTTATAGTAGGCCAAGCCTTACTAAGGGCTTATACTTAGGACCCTCTATTTTGCAGTACATAGCTATAAAAGCTAGGCATNNAAGGCTTATTTTATCCCTCTTTTTGGCACCTAGTGCAAGCATAATGCATGACAACAGGCAAACCCCGTACCCAAGCGAAATTGTCATGTCATTCTATTCCCAAACCAGGACCCCGGTCGTGGCCGCGTGGGCGGACCGGGCCCGTCTTGAAGCACCCGCGAGGCGCGGCCCATTCAGTCAGCCAATGGGATCGTGCCCCGGCCGTCTTGACAGCTGCAATCAAGGTTTGAGCATTGTTGGCTGGGCGTTCGGACGGGACCATCACTTTGGTGAAGAATGTAACTGCGGGAATTCCGGATGATACCAGCCCCATCATGTCAATACCTACGACGTATGAGCCCATCTAGTTGTCGTCTTTTGGTCGTCATGAAGCTGCGCAAATAACGAGATGGACCCTAAAGGACCAGAGAAAAGAAATGGGATGTGGGGATGAGGAGCTTTTACCCGCACGTTCCAAGAAGTGGATGCCGTGAACTCCCTTGGCTCCCGTTCGGTTATCGTACGCTTGTATGTACAATCATGAACTCTTCCGGCCTCTCGGTCTAGATTATGAAACCGTCTCAGGTTGGAGTGGTCACCGATATTATAGCCTTCTTAATGGCTGCATCTCCCAATCCGTACCCACGCAGCAGGGGTAGTGCGGCACGGGGCACACCGCCACAATGCACGAACTCATGGGCGATCTAACTCGATAAATGCCATGTTGCGAGCTCCACTCTAGATATCTCGCTGATGTTCCCCATATTTGAGAAATCATCCATCACTCGGATGTGGTAAGCTTCTAGAACCAATGGAGCAGGTACCGAATACACAGGCACAGCAAACCAACTCTAAATTAACTGCAACAAAATGATTCAAGATATCCATCTCCTATTTGCAATAGGCTTTACCTCTTCTTGTTTCCTTTCCTTACTGAGATGCGATGTCAATACACCCAGGTTTGTGACCGCGTCAAGTGTCCAGAGCCCTATCTTGAACGTGTACGGATCAACAGAGTGGAGATGCTTAATCTAACGTGATCTTTGGAGGTAAAAAGAAATCTCATCAGCTTTCCTTGCTCAATAAAGCTTCTTTTCCAATCCGATTCAGGTCATCATTGTGGAGCGTGTGCTTTTCAAACCCTCCAACTACCTGATCAATCAGAGCAGCTGCAAATACGTTTAGCCCAACATACGGTACACCGACACTGGATCCAATGGAAACCAGAGTCCTTGACAGTATGCCAGAATTGTCTGTTTGGTTGACTAATCCCGGCTTTGCTACACATGATTCAACCTGCCCCTTAGAATTTTCGGCGTACTTCAAGATGGCAGACTCGGCTTCTCCCTAACAGACGATTATTTTAGTTTGTTCGTCCCCTACTTTTATACAAGTGACAACACTTACTCTCATGAGCGAATAGTCACCATGCACCCAGGGCTTCTTATGGGGATCTCGTTGCGCGTTGGCACCGCTTGCATAGACGAAACGGAAAGGCTCGGCCTTCTCGCTGCGACGCAATTGTGACAAGTTTTCGATTCCACTTACTGTGTACTCGAAGCAGATTTTTCGCACCTCGTTCCAATCCAGTAGCTTTGATCTCATAGGGGTTACCGCGAGGAGCCTGCATTGGACGTCAGTTTGCGACAGGCCTGATTTTCTGCATGCCAGTGAGACTTGGTGCGACAGGTGAGCTCACCAAATACAGCCATCGACGTCGGCGAGCTGATCTTTGACGGTGTCCGAGTAGTTGCAAAAGTCGTCGCATTTTACGGAACGAAATTTGGATGCATCAGAGCCAGGGCGGAGGTCTTCAGGGACAGATGTTTCTCGTCGCGCGAGAGCTATGACGGATGTGATGGCGTCGTGGGAGAGCGCCTGGCGAATGACCTCAGTTCCAACATAGCCGGTGGCGCCGGTCACGACAAGCTTCATTTTGGGCGCGTTTGCGGACAAGGAGATGATGGAAATGTTGGATGCTCATGCACGTAAATCCGGAGCAAGTTCAAGCAGCCAGCGCAAAGAGAGGAGAAGTGAAATGGCCCAGAGTAAGCAGTCAGCTAGCGGACGTCGATCGACAGTCCATGAGTAAGCACGCTAACCTTGGACGACATGAGTCTCGCGAGTCACATGATTTCTGCGCGGCGGCTAACCGTTTGACTAACACGAAAATAAATGGGAAAACGACTCGTCGACATTGTCGCAGGTGTCATGGTGAAGACGCAAATTTTGCCTCTCCACTCAATAAGGCTTGAGTATGCATTTTTGAGCAGCAGCTTTACTGTGCTGAGATTTTTTTCACAGTCAATCCATTCAAGAACTATTCACACACGATGAAATGCCATGAGTATGATTTCATCTGCGTGTGCAAAAGGGTGCAACGCAAACAATGCCATGTGCGTTTGCACCTGCCAACGGCTGTCAAAATGATTCACCCACTGCATGCACCCGCGCAAAACATTCTCGCATCTTCCCCGCTCACAACTCGCATCGCACTTTCGTTTTAATCTTTCGCCTCCTGTTCAACCTTCTCCGACAGTTCGTGTGGCATCTCCTTCCTTCCGTGGCACCGACTCTTTGCTTAGGAGATAGCTCAACTTTGCTTCATAACGCTGTCCCACCCATAAAGCGAGAAGCGCACGCATGTGCACACCGCCACACACATCCCACACGTCCATCACAATGGATTCTTCCGCAACTCACCGACGACCATCACTGGTAAGCCGCCCATCTTGCTCTGACGTGCATTTACCCTCTCTAACCCACAGTCTAGGCTACTACTGCGCCCCCGTACACCCCCGAACCAGCCGATAATTCTGCCCAAGATGAGATCGAGAAGGATGTGGTCGCGATGCTCCAGACACCTTGGGACAAGGTCTATGCTCTGAGCAAGGATGGTAGCTCGTACATCGCACCTCCCTCCCTGAAGGGCGTCCCAGTGGCTAAACTTTCTGAGTCCGACGCCTATTATGACAGGCCATGGTTCTCTCTCGACGACTTTCTCGCCCAGGAGGCTGCCGAAGAAGCCCTCAAGAAGGAATACCACGACCGCATCATCCGAAACCTGCACAGCAAGGACCTGAAGGACACGTACAAGAAGCACCAAGACAACGTCAGCAAGTTCCGCAAGATTCGCGAAATCTTCGGCCCCAGCACACCTTACCACCCAAACCAGCTCATGTCCAAGCACCACCTGCCGCACCGTGGCCTTTGCGAGAAGGAAGTCATGTACAAGCTGGCCTGCAAGATCTCCGACCTGCGCGTCCTTCACCAACGAGGAGAGCTCGCCATGGACCCCTGGGACTTTTTGCGCTGGCGCATCGCCAAAAAGGCGCACAACATCATGGGATCGACCTGGCAAAGCACCCACACCATCATCAGGAGCGTCGCCTACCAGATTTGCGACGACAGCGGCAAGGAGCAGCCGGGAAAGTTCGAGGACCAGCTTCTGCGCAAGGCCATTCTTCGATCGGCGCAGTTGCAGGGTCGTCTGGCCAGCTTCGGAGCCAGAAATACCTCCAAGTCACATGCCATGACTCGCCAAGCGGGCATTCGCAAATCTCGACCTCCGTCGGCTGCCACCATGTCGCGCACTGCCCATTCTATCGCCCAAGAGAGACGACAGCGTCGCGAAACACCATCTAGACCCTCTGAGTATCAGGGTGTGAATGCCTTCAGAGCCCAGAGAGGTCGTGTTGTCCGATGAACAGTTTGAACCTGAACATGGGTTTTTCTTGTTTTCTTTTCTTTATTTCACTGCAAGTAACGTACAAAATTTCTCCATCACTATGCTCCTTCTAACACCAGCCAGGCCTTTTATCATAGCCTCTGCGTGGCGCATCGGGTCCGAGAAGGGTCGAGTAGTTCAGGCCTGCTTTTGTCAACAGTGCGATTTTCTTCTCTTTTGGCGCGAGGTAAATATAGTGTGCCTGTCGCATTCTTCAACAGGAGGCACGCTTTATTTCTCTTAGTTATTCTTGAACAAACCACTTGGTATTATTGAATCCGCCCTTCCCCATAAATGACTCTCTGTGCTTGCTTAAGATTCACCATGGTGTGTGATTAATACTCCTGGCACAAGTTCCCAGACCTCGATCTGCTTTTTTGTTTCTCACTCAATCATTTGCCGCGACATGACTGGTGGCACTGATTCGCCGAGGTGACATGCTACTCGGCTCAATACGCGACCACCGAGGCCCATCGCCCCAACACCGTCTGCCTTCCTGTCCACATCTCGGAGCTATGTGCTCTAGCATCAGTGCTGAGCGCGGGCATTCATCTGGTTTCAAATAAGTGCCAAAAGCCTACCAAAAAATGTTGAGAACCCAAAATATGAAATCTACTTGCGCAAACACGCTCCAAGAACCCAGCCGACCGCGAGATTAGTGGGAGGAAGCTGGAAAGCTGAGTTCATTTCTAGGCGCTGACAACTAATTCATGGACCAAGGGCCTTAGGAAGTGAAAGCATGAACAGCTCCTATCTGGTCTCTTGCGCCTTGAGCAAAATTACAGTGGCGCGGTCTGAGTCACCGGATCGAGAAATTTAGAATTTCCGTGTTCCAAGTTACAAGGAATCGTCTCCTTATGCTGAAGGAATGTCGCCATGTATTCGGGACTCTGTGTGAGATCCATTTTCGCTTGCGCGTAAAGATGGCAAACCTGACTATTTGCTGCAGCATTTTGTCTGCCTTGCGTGTATCATACATAGGGCTTGAGTGTGTATTCCGCAGAGGAAGTGCAATTGGTCACGCAATCACAATAATGTAGCATCTTTCCAATAGGAACAGATACATATAGAATGCATGGCTGACTTTCTCTGGAAAGAAATTTCATCTGGATAGCTTTCCAATCGGATTAGCTGGGCCACCCTACGAAATCTATCAAGGCAAGCTCACCCTTGTTTCGGAGAGAGCTTACATCCGTCGCGACGCTCACGTGGGGAATTTAATGCAATACGAGGTGCGGTACGTGCTTGGCCAGGGCGTGACAAGGATCCGGGGCTAGTTACTTCGTATAACCTCGCTTAGTTGGTCTCCCCCACACACATCACACATCACATCTCGGCTCCGTCCGGAGGAGTGTTATTGTTGTTAGCTTTTTGAACAAGGGACCAGGAAGATGAAGAATGGTGGCCGTAACATTACGCGGATCGCAGTCCTCAAAATGACCAGATACGACACAGCGAAGGCGACGAATTGTTTCCGAGACATGACAAGGTGCAAAACAAACCATTCTATTCGAGTAAGTCGAATACGAAATATGATCAATATATAACCAGGTGCTGTTCTATACTTAATTTCAAGCTTAAAGGTTATAAATTCCAACTGTTTTGCTCGTGTAGATTATGGCAATTAATGACGGACGCGGGGCAGGACCACATTCATACCCGTATCACCCTTTCGCTATACGCGCGCGTGCAAGTCGTGGAATACAAAGATTAGCACCGAGCTGCATTGCTGATTATTAGCCCTGGTTCCAAAACATCAACTATGATTGTCAGGCACAATCATGACATCAATACGTCCCTTCTTAAAACTCGACTATAAATAGCTTCGCCGAAGTTCTGACGCTAGCTAGATAGAGTTGGCACCCGAAACTAGCTTGTAGGGGGCATTTTGCAGGTGCAAGTCACCCCTGTGCAGCGGTGGGGTACCATCCACTGTGATATTTGCACAGCCGACGTAGAAAGTCGACAAAGATGATTAAATCATGTATAGGCCACTATATGAATGTCTGTATGACATTAGAAGACAAGATCCTCAAAGAGCTTGGCCATGTCTATTTACAGTGGACCTGCTTTTCCTCCCTTGTCATTCAAAGGCCAAAGGCTCCTGCTGAGCTTTGAGCTGCAGTCAAGACTAAAAGCACTCTGGATAGACTTATATTTGCTAAGAGCTATACGTGCCCATTGTCCATTGCAAGCTTTTGGGCAATTTGCAGAAGTCGACCACCCCGTTGATGCACGTCTGCGGTGTCAGTTATCAAGTTTCACTGGCTATTCGGAAGTCTAAATATTATTATTCCGTATTGCAGAAGTAGCCTTCATTCTCCCAGAGCGACGCCCACTGTCGTGACGAGATGAACAAAACAAGCTTGAAAGCCTGGTTTGCCATGCCCATTAACTCATCAATTAAAGCATCGGATATCAATGTTTTGTTGTGTAGTAAACTAGATCTCATGCCAACATATAGGGGCTATTGTTCGGATGAATGCACAATTTTGACAAATACTCCGTCGGCAACATCCGACGACATCGACCGTTTTAAGTTCATGTAGTGCGGAGCTTCGGTCGTAATTTGCATCCCGGTGTACATCTTGAGTACGAGAGATGTGGGGCGGGATTGAGTGGAGGACGGGCCCTTGCGTCGATTCGCAACCTCAGAATAACGCAAAATGCGCATGTTGCGACTGGTCCAAGAGCGATTGCGCTCCTAATGATGATTCAATCAATGGGGGCGTGGCGGAGATGAGGAGACAAACAAACCTGCTCAAGCTAGAAATATTAGCGTGGGCATGAAGAACCGTAGAAGGGAAGCAACTTCGTGTTTATGGATCCCAACCACAAGAGGCAGGAGGAAATGCCAAGAACTGCCAAGACAATGAGCTACCCCGGTAATCTTAGTTGCAGTTGCTTAAGATTCAAAGACTTGATGGAGAAAGCATGTCCGCCGGCGATTCAGGACAATCGTATTGCTTCATATAAGACGATGTCTGCTCCCGACTGACAACCTACTATGCACGCAGTCCACACACGCCAACCAGCTAAGCCATTCCCATCAACAGCCACATCAACCACAATGCATCTTTCTTCGTTACTCGCTGGCTTAGCCCTCGCGGCAGTGTCAGCTGGAAACCCTTTGCCGCGTGCTGAGAGCACCTGCACCAACCCAGCTGTCCGAAAGGAGTGGCGCGAGCTCAGCAGCGCCGAGAAGTCCGAGTACATCCGCGCTGCCGTCTGCCTGCGCGGGCTGCCCAAGACGAGGTATCCCGACATCTCCGCCGTCACGACGCGCCTGGACGACTTGGTCTACACGCACTTTGCCCTCAACACCGAGATCCACTTTGTCGCAAACTTCCTCCCCTGGCACCGCTGGTACGTGCAGCTGCATGAAAACCTGCTGCGCACCGAGTGCGGCTTTACCGGCGTCACGCCGTACTGGGATTGGTCCATCGATAGCGATGCCAAGAATACGCGAAACTCGCCCGTATTCGATGCTGAAACCGGCTTTGGTGGTGACGGCAAGCGCACTGGAAACACCACACCTGGCTTTGAGCGTTGTGTGGTTGATGGGCCTTTTGCCAATACCAACCTGACTCTTGGTCAAGGTTGGCCTGACGTGAACACGCCTGGTAATCGCCAGCATTGCTTCACACGCGAGTTCAACAATGCCTCGGGCAATGACGAGAATGGCGACATGATTATCGGCGACATGCAGGCGAGCGCCTACAGCTCCAGTGTCATGAACACCATCTACGGCTTCGAGACCTTCCCTGAAATGGTCAATATGCTCGAGGGACTGCCCCACGCACAGAGTTTGTCTTGCAACCCCTCCTTTAACATTGCACGTACTAAAACCCTCTCAAGTTCACAGCATCATCTTTGGTGATATGGGCCCTGCTACCTCCCCAAATGAGCCCCTCTTCTTCTTGCACCACGCCAACGTCGATCGTGCTTGGGCCAAGGTAGAACTCATCCTCCCCATGGCTGTATGAGTGGAGCTCGATCCGCTAACCTTTTCTCAGTGGCAAGCTCGCAACGCAACTCGCCTGGCAGACTATGCCGGCTTCAACGACCCCGACAAGACTATTGCCGCTTCTATTGACGACAAGATGCCCATCCTGGGACTTGACGGCGATGCACCAGTAGTCAAGGATTACATGGATACTCTGGGCGGCCCCCTGTGCTATACCTACTCCTCCATGTAGAGGTTTGTGCAACTTGAATCGCTTCATTTACCTTGATATGTATGGTGGATTCACCAAGGCATCGACAAGACACGATCCGGATCATTTCCAAGTGCCTCGGACAGCAAGTTTCAGAAGATGAGAGCGCCAAAGTACATTAGAAACTCTTGTAATGTGGCAATGGAAACCATGTGTCGGTGGCTTTTACAGCCGTCTTGGCTGGCACGAGGTTTTAGCCGCTGATGATATCGGGAGCCAGGGTTGGGTTCATCTGCAGCCGTTGGACGCTTTGTCTGCCAAGTGCGATGGAATTTGTACAAGAAATCGCAACCTGAAGAGGTGCCGGCTAATGAATCGAATGTTTCATTGTTCTAGTTAGACTACTGGGCGGGGCTATGGAGTATAAAAAGGGGCGCTATTTCGTGTTTTACGCCGTGTCATTACTTTATATTCACTTCTAGTGAATGAAACAAGGGTAGTCTCAACTGGGTGGTTGGTCCAGGAACCAGGACGCAAAGGTGGCATGCAACCAGTGTTCAACAATACGTTTTGTTGTGTAAATATTTTTTCTGCTGGCTCAAAAAACAATGGGCTGTATTTTTGTACTCTCGATCCTCATCGCAATGCACGAAACCACTGACTTAACTATCATCGAAATTCTTGGCATGCCAATCCGTTCATGGGCCGAACGGTTGGGTAAGGACCAACAGGTGCTGGAGATATTCCAACGCTCAGCGAGAAAAGTCCGCAACCCAGTCATCACTTTCTCGACCAAGCATGGTTGATGAACAGGCCCAACACAGGTGCCAATGATAGAAGGCTCAAAGAACAAAGACAACGAAAGCGGGGCGAAGCCTCCAGCTTAAATACGTTGTTCGGGTGTTTGAAAGGCGACTCCCCAAACCACGCTAATGATTACAATGGCCCTCATACATATTCCTAGATTTCTAGGGGAATTGAAACCTCTCTATGATATAAGCTGTGAAAAGTCGTCATCAGATATATCGCGATCCTTCGCTGAGCAAAAGTGGCTATTGGGTACATGTGGCCGAATGGTTGCGTGTTAATCACTCAACAAAGGCCTAGAAACATGCTGGTTCTTTTCAGTTTCATTTGATATTCTCTACCGGTGGGCGCCGCCTCTTAATCTATAAAGATAGAATGAGTCCAATAAGGGGAAAATAATGTGTCAACATTGTCACCGACGCGTTTGCACCCAATTCACTCAACTGTTTAAATGAGAAATTTATGTGATTTGAGGTGTCAATCAGGTTCCAAAATAAACACAGGGATATTGTTTCATCATCAGGGTGAATTCAACATCCTTGTTCAAAGAAAATACCATGATGGGAATGTTGGCACACTTCTGTCCTATGATTTTAGTTGCCGGAAGTTCAAAAACCATGACAGCCTATGCGATGAGACTCATGCCCAGTCTTTCGGCAGTGAACCGGAATGACACGACTGCGATGAATCGCCTCCACCTCAAAGACTTCTCAAACTTTGACACCAGCCTGAGTCAACCACTGGGTTAGAATAAATTCGCATCACAATTCAGTTTGTGATGAGGTGTCAATTTCAGAATAGTGATCCGGGATGCCTCACCTCTTCGTAGCTGATGAAACGGTGGTCCGTTTTGGATTTCCTTAAATAGAGACTGAATCTTCTTCTTCTTGGTCAACTTCTCCTTCATCATCATCTCAACCAACCATTCAAAGTCACACCTCGTCTTTGCTACTCTTCCTTGTCTTCTTCGTCCTCCTCTCCCCCAAAACCTTTGCCTCTTACCAAGGGTTCACCCCGCCAACAATTGACCATGTGTAAGCGACAGTTCATAATCGGCATTTGTGGCCACAGACTCGACAAGGATCCCCTCTGGATCCCAAAACACCCGACCTACTGCCCCATTGCCCGTGACAGAGCAAACAGACTGGGTGGGGTGGCAGAAAGATGCTCCCCACCTCAAAAGATGGATGACAAAGTTGAACCCGACATCTGTGGTGCGGAGATTTGCCATGTACAGCAAATTATTCCTCAAGGCTTCATATGCTGTAAGTGTGGTCGCAAGAATGACGTGGGAGAGTGGTTTTGCGCCTGCGAGCATCCTGCATGTATTCGCTGTATTTAGCCGTCAGTTCGATAACATCGAAGAGAGGCGTGGTTTCCTGTGATTGATCCACCCAACAAACAAGGCGTGTGTACCTAGTAAATAAGACTCTCGATGATACAATGATGCAAGAACTATTAGAGCTATTTGATAGTCTATTATCGCAGAGGAGAAAATAGAATTGCGGGACGTCCGCCAAATGAAAGGATGGTTTACTACAGTGAACTCTGTCTATAGGGTAGGTGAAGTGGAGTCGCTTAACTCGCAATAGAGTCTTGTGATTGGTTTAGTAGTGCTCTCATTGAAATTCCTACAATGGGAATAGTGCCACAGCGTTGGCGAAAAACGTGCGGGGTTGGATGCAGTCGAAAGGGATGGACTCGACCTTGGGACAGCAAGAGCGGGTGGCTGCGTGGAGTCCAAGTTCTTTCAAAGAATCCTTGATATAACGGGCGGCGACAAATGCATGAACCGTGGTGTCATTCAGGTTTGGGATGGCCATAATATCGCCCTGGCATCATGGCCCGGAGAAAGCGGCCCTACATTCCAAAGGTGAAAGGTGCGTCGACGAGATTGGCTGCTGGACTTACCACAGCCAAGTCTAGCTTTGCAGGCGCAAACGAATAAAAAGTTGCTCATTACATTACAGGATGCCCCGAGTGTTCGCAGCGTCGAATCAACTGTGATGGAACACGCCCAAGCTGCCAGAAATGCGCCTCCAAAGGCATCCCCTGCACGGGATTCGACGTCAAGTACCGATTTCGACAGGGGCTCCCGCAAGGGCCCCGGGCATTGTCCAGGAAGAGCACATCGAATTCGGAAAGTTTCTTGAATCAATGTGACGTGCTTGATGCGAGTTTGATTGATTCCGGGTCTGCGGCCTCTCATGGCGTTGGAGGAACCCAAGCGTCTCAATTTCAAATCCCGTCGTCGATGGGCCATGACACGTCCCTGTCAAACTGGACTTTGATGCCAGATCTTTTCCCCAATATCCAGGATTGCAAGTATACCGACACCAGCGAATCATGCATTGAGGTCGTGGAAGACGGGCAAGATCAGGAAAATGATGAGCTGCTTGACGAGTGCCCAAATACCCCAATCGACTCCCCGCCCCAGCTTGGCCTTGTCCAGTTGAAACCTTGGCAAGAGTTTTTGCTGACTTATTGTGAGTTATGCCGCTGGTATGCAATTCTCTCAACCTTTTTTCGCTAACGAAAATCTTCAGTTTCCAACCACATTGCCCCAGAGATGGTCGTGTTGGACGACAGCCATAACGGCTGGCGCAAACTAATCCTCCCCATGGCATGGACGGACGGGCTCATTATGAACTCGGTTCTGTCCGCCTCAGCGTTCCACCTTGCCACCAAGACCGGAGCTCAAAGCGTGGCCAATCCACAAAAGCTGTACGGGCAAGCCATTCGTGAATTGCAGCGACGACAAAACCTGATTGAGTGCGACCACCAAACTAAACAGGCCGTCATACTTTCCATCATGATATTGCTCGTCTCCGTCATGGTGAATGGCTGCTCCGACTTTCCCATCATGTTTGGCATGCTGGAGTCTGCCTTGGATGCGGTTGGAGGTGAGAGCGGCTTCCTGCACCGGGGAGAAGTGGGCGAATTCTTTGTGCGACAAATACGCAAGTGAGTGCGGCAATGTAGAGTCATTGTACCAAACAGATTGCTGACAAGCGAAGGATGCGCGTATATGCTGCGCCGCTATTGAGCCAAGACGCCGGGTTGCACGCCATGATGCATCACGCACACACCAGCTTTGAATGTTTGCGGTTTTACGACAAACTCCACCCGGCCCAGTCAAACACTCTTAAACTCCTAGGCGATCTACGGCAACAAGCCTTTGACATATACCTGGATCGCGTGTTGGCTGGCGGCTCCAGAACCTCGTCACGGCATATGATTGAGCACTTCATCGCGGCAGTGCAGTCACTTGCGGTGGGGTCGCCGGGATCGCATGTGCTTGTTTGGCCTGTTTTCATCGTGGCATCAGAGAGCTGCAAGCCAGAACACCAAGCAGTGTTTGAGGAATTCCTTCAGAGACAATACCATCGAAACGGGTTCGTCAACATTTTGAGAGCGCTGGAGTTTCTCAAAAGGATATGGGCTCGTGAGTCCAACGATGACTGGCCAGCGTTGCTACCTGAACCTCAGGTTTTCGTCATGTAACAAACAGATTTGTGAAATGTACTGTGTAACATAGATTGAAATTTAGTTTGAAAAAAACTAAAAGTTGAGTTTTGTTTTGGACGAGATGGTCCTTTGTGGGTTGTACCTTTGTGGATGTGGACGCTTATTCGAGCGTTGCGTCACGAACAAGAATATGCTAGCATTCAGTCGCTGTCTGTGAATTCTCTTTGAGGATAAGGAAGATTTGGCCAATTCATATACTCTATGTGGTGCCGGTAAAGGCGCGCTGAATCAAGTGATGAATCACATCCATTCGATGGACCACTCTGGTTTCAGTAATGAGGCCACATCTGCTATAGACAGACTAACATCATGCTGCGATGCAACCAGGCACGCGAAGAACATCAAGAAGGAATATAATTGCCACCTATGGTCAATTATACCGCTAGCTGCGCCCAACTTGCACCGGGAGCATAGTCAGGGATCTATCCTTTGCCTGCAGCCCGCGATACCTGTTTGATGCCTTCAATCAAAGCTCCTACATGATGAAGTACTCCTTCCCCAGCGACAAATACGCACACCATGCCTCGGACTTGATCTTGATCTTCTCTAAAATCAAGGAAGAGGTGTACCAAATGCTACTCTAAGCTGCTCTTCCCGCTAAATTGGTCGGCCCATACTCCAACTGGCTCCACGCCAGAATCAGGCCGAGGTACCAGCGGCACTTTGCGATGTTTGCACTTACCGGGAACCCGAACCTGTCTCTTGCTCCTCCCATGAATGAGCTTGATCACTGAATAAAGGCTGTCGGCGGTTATGACAAGATTCAAAACGTCAGAGATGTCCGCTTGAATTGGTTCGCCAACGTTAGTGACACCCAAAACACACAAGAGCCCTGCAAATTCTGGACCGATATTGCGATCCAGATTGAGACAGGAAAATCTCTGAACCCGCAATCAGACACCCCAGACAGCCCTCACTACCCAGAAGACCTGTACTGAATAGAAGTGAGGGGCGAGGACATTGGATGTACGTGGCCAGCAAGGCTCATTTCATAGACAGCTGCATGCTTCTAGCTAGCGCTCCCGATTAGGGTTAATAAATAATCCATGCCCCTCACACCTCATGATTTGTTCCGTGCTTTCTCTCTGTTGCAGATACGAGGCAGACTTCGACCAATTTTCAGCCCCAGTTTCGGATCAGACGGCAAGCTAGCTCTCCCGCCCCGGACATACTTTAGCGTGTCCTAAACCCGACAAAAAGTGCCTCGCCCTGGGCCGATAAAAGATCGAAATGTAAGCATTCCTCGAGAGTGCGGAATCCGCATTTCCGCGCGCCCCATTTGTAGAGAGGAGCCGTGATTGAAGGTGGCCTAAATAAGACTAAGCGATGAGCATCACTCTGTCAAGCTGCGCTGTGAAGATCCCGTGTGCACTTCATTTCCTCCTTTTAGCCGTCGAAATCAACGTGAATCGCGCTATGGCATCTCAGCCGCCTTATTACAGCACAGGTAGTCCGTATGGTGGGCAAAATGGATATACCACTCAGCCGCAGCAACAATCTCCAGTGGCAGCTCCCAAATATGGACTCTCAGCGGCCTCATCGGCTCTTCATACCCAGCAACCATATCCGAATCATGCTCCTCCAGCTTCTCAGTATAGCGCCCAGTCTGGTCAACCGGGCCCCAGAACATACCAGTATGCTGCAAATGTCCATCAGCAGATGACACCTGCCCCTTATTCTCAATATCCATCACCTCCGTTGAGAGCTGATGCCCAATATGCATCTGGAAATATTGCAAATGCCTCTCATTACGCCCCCCAAAACCAGTATCCGCCGCCTCCCGCAGCACCTCTTAGAATACAGGTTCCAACTGCTCACGGACAGCTCAACCATCCGACCGCCTATCAGGCCCCACAGCCCTCGACTGGAAATCTCAATACCGCCGTCTACAAGAATGCCTATGGTGCCTCAACCCAAGCTGCTGCTTATTCGAATCACCCGACACAGAATCTACCGCAGCATGTTCTCGCGCCAAATACTTCAGCCCAAACCGCGAATCAACCGCCTACTTACTCAGACGCGCAGCCACCGCCTGTACCGCTGCGACCTGTTGGATTTGAGTCAATCCCGGCGGCCGTCTCATCAGCTCCTCAAAATCGCTCAGTTACAGATGCTTCGTACCGCGCAGTAACTTCTGCCCCTATAGACGATCTTGCAACACAATTAGGTGGCCTGAGCGTCCGCACTCCTGCAGTCTCGATTGCAGTGCCTCAAGATGAAGATGTTGAATTCCCAAAAATCTCTTTTTCCGAACCCAGACCCAACGGTGAGCCCAACTTGGTTCAACAAGAGTGCCCCGGATTCCGTCAGCTTGATTACAAGATGAGCTGGTACCGTTTGCCAAAAGCACCAACTGCACTCATTTGTATGTCGTGCTACCACAGACATATTGAATCGAGTTCGCTTCGACAATCCTTTGAGAGAGTCGGGCCGTCTATTGGATCGTGCCGGTTCAATATTGGTCGCATTCTTCTTCACATATGGCCAGAGGCTCAAACAAGTCAAAACCTAGACTCGCTCACTGCCTTTATGAATAAACGACTGCACATCCCCAACTGCAAAGGCTACGACAATGTCAGGTACGGTGAAGGCATCAGGTTTTACTCTCCAAAGTCGGAGCCGCCGACGAATTGCGTACTGTGCGAGGCATGCTATGAGGATGAAGTCCTGGGGTCTCCCTTTGCCGATAGCTTCATGCCAACCAAATTGGTCATGGGGCCCAAGGATGTTTGGCGCTGTGCCTTTGCTGGACCCTTTGTTGGTAGAGCATTGAGAAAATACAGCAAGCAGCAGTACGGTTGGAACCTGTGGGCGCAAGAAGCCAACAAGCGCATATACTTGCCAGCATGTGATGGGAAGCCTTGCGCTGCAACTAGCAGGAAATGGTTCAAGTTGCGTGGTGGCGCAGAAACATTTGTGTCGTGCGAAGCCTGCTTCCTCGACAACGCAGCACTGACGCCGCTGGCAAATTATTTTGAGCCATATACTGCTGCTATTCCAGCAGGGGCACAATTTGGCTGTGACATGAAGGTCATTCCCGTCATGATAGCCATCCACGTATCTCACTCGTCACGCGATATTGGACATTTCTGGCGGACTGCGAATGCTTTGTCTACGCATGGTCCCTGCTCGACAAACGGGGCAAAGGGAGGATCCTGGTACCATATCAGAGGATCATCAGCCGACTTTTGTCTTTGCTCAGTTTGCTACACTGGAATCATGGAGCCAATGAAGGCGAGTAGGTATTTTGAGGTTCGGAGCAATCATCCCGGCCATGCTTTAATGTGTGACTTTACCCCAGGAGGACCTCGCTCTGTCGAGTACTTGCAGCGGTTAGGAGCAGCTCTTGATGTTGGTGTTTGGTCGCAATTCTCCAACTATGTCGAGAAATGGGCTTCGGTCCCGGTTTGCTCAAAGGACAAGCTGCTTCCCGGCGTGTATTACGGCTTTGCCGACGAGTTTCCCGACATCGCCGCCTGCAAGAAATGCTACGAGGAGGTCATCATGCCTTCCAAGCTCAACTCCCTGATCGTTCGGCTTGAACAAACAGACTACGATGGAAAGCCGCTTAAAGCTCTCTGCAGCTTCTTCTCACCAAATATGCGGTCCCGTTGGAATAGTGCCTGCGACACCAACGATTTTACTGGATTCATGGCTTACGCAAAGGCAAGGATCAAGATATGGTGCGAGACGATGCCGGTGTGGGAGGTGCTGCTGACGAAGCAGAAAATAGCAGCGCAGCAGGGGATGACGGCGGCTTTGGCCAGCGTGGCCTATCAGGGCATGGAGAATGTTGTTGTAGCATCTAGTAGTTACCATGGTAGTCACCTGTACGGAAACAGCTCGATAGGTTGGCATGAGACACAGTATGGGGCGAACTCGGCTCAGTCTAACCAACACATGATATCCAGCTTTTCTCAGGCCGCCAGCGGGAATGTGTGGGAAACAATGGCCCAGCTAGAGCAGCGTTGGAAGTCAGTCATGTAGTCACATCAATTATTCAACACCGCATTGATATCAAGTTGCTTTCTAATGAAAAGAAAGAAGTAAATCCTTAAGCAGTCTCTTGACTTCCGTCCACATCCCCTTCAAACGATTCAGTCCACCTAACCCATTCCTCTTTCGTCATATTCGGCTTGGGATAAGTGATGGTTATCCCTTTTGAATTGAACTTATCATTGATCTTTTCAATTCGATCCCAAGGATAGCCGTCGCTTTTTTGTGTTGGATTTCCGGCTTCGTAGGCAATGTGAATGTTGCACTCGGGCCGTGGTCGCTTCGCGGCGGCTTTGGCAAACTCGCGCACCCACAGCTCCTCCAGGTTGCCAAAATCGGACCAGTCAATCTCGAAGCCCGGAATATCAAAGGTCCACACGAAGCGCTTCAGATTGGGCGCGACAAGGACTCTCACGGGAGCATCATCCCATAGAATCTGCCACTTTGAGAGCGAGAGCTCCTGTAGGGCTGTAAAATCTCTCACGTCAAACACGCTGGCAGCTTCGAAGCCTTCCACGTAGCCAATATCAAGTTTCACCAGTGTGTTTTTATGCTTGGATAGAATATCAGGCATCATACTGACATCTAGCCTGCGGCACTCGTAAGACTCGCGCAATTGAAAACTTGTCAGCCGCTCGGGCCACGCCAGGAACTTGGCCATTGTCAGAGTCGAGTCGTTCCAAAAGGCCAACCTTAGTTCGGAAAAGTTTGCGACTTCAAAGTCCTGTGCTTCTCATCAGCTAACGACTACACCAACTGGCATACAGTCATGGCACACGTACATCGGCATCCCAGCCCGTGACAAAGACGTGCGACTTGACGTGGCTCAGCTCCAAAATGTCAAGCGGTGTCGAATTAACAAAGCTCATGACGTTTGTGATGCTGAGTGTGTCATTTCCCTCCCAGTCCAGATGCAAATGTCGAAGGGCCGTCATATGCTGCAACGACGTACCGATCAAGATCCAGCTTTCCGAGTCGAAGCTGACAAGGGGTCCTTCGTAGATTTTGAGAAATTGGACCATACTCAGATACGATGTCAGTTTTCCAAGGGTGCCAAAAACGTCCTTGTGTCCATCGCCATACTGCTGCGTCCAAAGAATCAAATTTCGACAATGACGGCCCAGAGATGGGTTCATTCGTAGACTCGAGTGCAACCTCTCAATCTGCTGCGAACTACCCTTGAGTACAATTTCCCTGTAGATGAGAGGCGTGGCATTCCGATGGAAGTGCTTGCAGGTATACGCGCTTGGGAGAAGCGACTCTAATGTTGTTTGCCCGTGTGCACCCTCACACACGATTTCAAGCACGTATGTCAAGATTTCGTTGGGCAGGCTGAGTATGAAGGCTTTCGTAACGCCGTCAGCAACAGGTTGGGCATCCATGCCGTTGTTGTCCTGCTCAGCAAGGCGAGATCTGGTGTTGTTGTGCGGGGTAGCTCGCCCAAGTCAGCATCTTGCCATACGAACATGATTATCTGCTTTCTCTCATTTCATGTTTTTCCGGTCCGCCATGGGGTTTCACGTTTAGTCGCTTCATTGGCTTGTGTAGCAAACATGTGCAGTTTTCCGGGCGTACAAGAGAACAGGCTGCCTCGACACGTTTGTGAATTGCGTGTCGGGAGAAGAGATGGAGCATTAAATGGCGAAGACAATAGGAAAACAATGATTGATTCATAAAACATCAACGATCCATGTATACCATGATTATTTTACATATGAACCTTGGTTTCCATGTCAAGTTTCGTCTTGGGATAGATATCTAGATGGCCGCCGATCCGGGACCGGTGCGGGGTTGGCTTGGGCATGCCGCACAGCCGATATAGCCCCAATCTGAAGCAATGAGCATCAATCACCACACTTCTGTAGTCCCGAATCAAGACCCGGAGAAGCTAAGGTTCCGTTTGCTAAATAAGAGTTGCGACAAAGTCCGACATAAGCACCTTATGTCCGAACCTCTCGGGTAGCGAAACCATGCTGAGATTGGTGCTGACATCGGTATCCGTGTCGTGATTCGAGTGCCCCTCAAACACAGTTCAAAACCCAATTGTAGACTCAAATTACTAAACCAGACACTTGCACATCAGAATTCCCTAGTGCCCAAAATGAATGCAGCTTGTTGCGCTCTCGCACCGGTTTCGGCCGAGTACCAAACCACAGGCCGGTGGGAGGTCATTGCAGGCGTGAATACATGTGGGTTTACCTTTGTCATCTGCTGCGGGGAACCTGAGTGCTGATTTATCTAGATATTGTTGGTTCTGAAACAGCATCCCGGGCCATCTTTGACATTTACGATGTCTTTGGTGCTTCGGCTCAAGCACTCCAGGGTGCCGACCGCCTGGCTAGCCTCACGTCATCGCTAGTCTTCATGCCAGATTTCTTTGATGGAAAGCCCATCGACCCGGCAGTAATTCCAACAGACACGGAGGGAAAGAAGAAGAAGCTCACGGAATTTCTAACAAACACTGCCAGCTATGAGCCCAATCTGGAAAGGCTTTACAAGTTTCGACAAGAGGTTGGATCTCGATGGCCGGCCGTTGAAGATCACGTGGGAATTTTTGGTCTCTGCTGGGGTGTAAGGCCAATATTTCTCCTGCTGCGTGAAGATATTTATTAGGTGCTGACAACGGGAAGGGCAAAATCGGAATTCTTGCCTGCGGCGAGGGCAACACGGGCAAAGGCAGGAAATTCACTGTGAGCGGGACAGCCCATCCTGGGTAAGAATTCGGATAATGATTGACCTAGTGAGGGGCAATGCTGATAGGATCAATAGCGCCCTAAATGCAAAGGATGCAGACGCAACAAATGTTCCTCATATTCTGCTTGCCTCTCCTGGCGAGCCAGCCGACGTGGTAGCCGAATTCAAAGAAATCCTTTCCAAGCCTGGAAAGATTGGTGAAGTCGAGACGTATACGACCATGTTCCACGGGTGGATGGGAGCAAGAGCGAACCTCAAAGATGAGGCCAATGCTAAGGAATATGAGCGAGGGTACGGTCAAGCGGCGCAGTTCTTCTCGAAGCACTTGTAGTTGATGGTGAGGACATGTATTGACCAGAGTACCAGTATGCAATAATTTCTGTGCTAATCCCGTCGATGCAGAAATCGTTCTTATACATGATATGTAACACTGAAATGTTGCAACGGTTAAGACGAGAGATGAATTGGTATGCCTACGTCATCCGTGATGCTCAATCACGCCCTTTCCAAAACACCCTCGAGTGCCTCAAGTCAGCATCATACACCGTGCCCATTCGGATGTCGCATGGAACCATTTTGTCGCGATTTGAGTATGAAATATTTTGGCCCGCTTTTTGAAAAATATCCATGATGATGAAGACAAGAACTTGGCAAATGCCAACCGTAGAGTCAAATGCTGTGCCTGACCGTGCGGCCAAGAATTCTCGAATGCGCCCTTCACAATAGCTTCCATCAAATCCATCGGGGTAAGGCCGGTCAATTTCTGGCCTTTCTTGCGGAAAAAGGCCGCTTGCTATGGCTGCAAGGTCTCCGCCAGCCAGCTTGGGGAGAACAGCCTGCTGCAAGTAGGAAAGGACGAGTTCGTTCAAGAGATCCAGCGAGTGGGCTTTCCATTGTTGAGCAAACTCTGGTGCGATATATCCGAATTCCTCCTCTTCCGCGAGTCGACAAACATCGAGTCGCAAGCACTCTATATCATGCTCTCTAAAAATGTGTTCACCCTGGTCGTGCGGGCCGAAGCACTCGGAATCTGGAGGTGGCGGGTCTAGACTCATGAAGGTGCTGATGCCGGAGAAATCATACCCTTCAGCCAGCCTGCGATCGAATCGCTCTTGATACGTCTCGTCTAGCTTCAATGTTGTATCGAGGCCCGAGAGGCTAGTGCGACAGAAAGATGTGTTTGTTGTAAAGAATAGAAAGGAGCGTGCGGCGGTTCGTTCCTCGTTGAAGCCAAATCGCCCAAACATGTATTCTCCGTCAGGAATCCTCATCCAGACTCCCGCATCGGCTTTCCCTCTCTTCTTTGACGGCTGCCTTTTCCACGCACCCACCTGGGTCTTTGCGTGGCTGTAGTCCACAAGCCCAGCTTCTTCGCAGTAGCTTCCTGCATCGTTTTCATCATCGGAATTATCCTTGTTTATCTCGGCGGACCGCGTATTGTAGCGTCCCCAATCGTATCTGTTGATGACAAAGACTCCCTCCGCATGGGTCTTCTCATCATTGAAATTGCTGCCAGAATCCTCCTCGTACGGTGAGCCGGATACACGAAGAATCTTTGCAATTTCCTCCACGGGGTCTATTTCCGAGTGGCACACAAACCAGCCGCATGCGTCTCGTGACCCGATCTCGACAAGCTTGTAGGCGATCCACGTTCCATTCTGAGCGGGGATATTGTATTCGATTTGATGGACAACAACCGTGCCAGATGTCTCGGGCGGAGGACTGGGGAAGCCCTCGCAACGATCAGCTGTCGCGCCTGTCCAGATGTTGTGCATGGCTCCAAAACATAAGGAGCCCGATCTTACGGAGAAGGAGCCGAAGCTTGACGGAGCAGAAGTCATCTTGATGCTGGTGATGACCTGATTGATTGTTACAATGCCCAGCAGCCATTCTCACTTTTTGCTTTTTATACCCGAGTCGAGCGGTGGTCGGGGTTAATTTGTGCCGCTTTTAGCGTGAGGCTGCAATGGGTGCCTGCATTTTAGCGCGACTTCCCCTTTCTTCTCTTGCTAGGTCCCTGAGCCGGCGCAAATGTCGATTTAAAACCCGACGAGTTGGATGGATAACACACAAGTCTGAGAACGCGAGACAACATGCTGTACTGCTGAATGAATATTAATATGGTACAAAATACAGTATCGAACATTAATAGAAATTTTGAGACGAATAAGTCGTACACTCCGCGTCGCAAAGCTAGATGCTTAAATCGTACACAAGAGTGAGCCTGCAAATATTCTACTACGGCCAGTCCCCTCAGCAGCTATTATATACTCAAAGTGACATTATGCACAACCAGCATGAATCTTGATGCTCATTTTTTCTCTTGTAGCCATTTGGCGAACTTTGATACCATTGCTCTGGGTGACTTTCCCGTTTTTTTATCCTGCTTTTTCATAACACCATGCTGCTTCAATAAGGTTAACACATTCTGAAGATATTTTTGTTGGACCTCTTCACTAGAGAGTTCCAACTGGTTGCAAAGATGCTCTAGAAATTCATCTGAACAATCCACAAAACCACTATGCAGAATGTATTCCAACATTTCCATTCGAGGAGGCTTTTTCCACCCGTCCGACATGGAATCGATTTGCCTCTGGTTTCCAACAGCTTGCTCAAGCAATCGAACCCTGTCGCTTAATTTTGTATTCGGGGCGATATGGAACGACTCTCCGTTCTCGATCTTGAACCGCACGTAAGAAAGTATCGCGTATTGCACTGCCAAACCGTCGAAGGTGTTTACGAGACGCGAGGACTTGCGTTTGCTCCAACTATAGTCGGGGTATTCTTGATATGATGGCCAGGTGAATAGCATGTTCTCATCTGCCGGATGATCCTCGACGCACATTTGTGTGAAGGAGCGATTTATTTGATCAACTACCGCAACAACGACCTTGTCAGGAATCACGGCATTATCAACAAGTGATGCGTATTTGAGTAACCTATCGAGCCTTTCCCAGAATTCTGGAGTCATCAGGCGATCTGATTGGTAATCCGCATTCAACTCCCTTACTCGGATCATCTCTGCTCGCAGCAGCGACATGTGCGGGTCGAAGCCAGGAGGGCTCGCATCCTGAATACTCACCCATACCTCGGGTTGCTTGACCCATTCTGCTGCTGTGCGGTGAAGATATTGTACAGTATCTGACCCAGGCGCCAACTCCAACATTCCCCGGGTCCGAGCACTGAGTCTTCGAGTCAAGGATGCCCGGATACTGTCTGGATTGAGCGTTTGTATATCAATACGCATCTTACGGCCTCTGGTTTCATCTGCTAGCCACATGGTGATATCGCGCAGAGGGCCTTTTGCTGAATTGTATGTCAGTAGCATCGCAGAGAAATCCCCCAAAAGTCGCTCGGGGAGTGTTGAGTGGATTGCGGCATATAGCTGTTCAATTTCAGAAGGTAACCGGTCGAGAATTTCTCTCAAGTCCGAGAGGCTGCTTCCTTCAATGGTGACCTCTATGAGAGTGTTCGTGACAAGTGAGATCCAGAGAAAAACCCCATTGGCCTTGGAAATAATGTCATATTGAAGCTTATCTGCCTCATCTTGGTAAAGGTCCTTGATTTCCGAGAAGGCTAAAGTATCCCGGAACCGATTATCAACAAAGGATTTGATGTCTTCGTGGGTCAATAGATGCATTTTGATCTGCGGACTCTCCGCGAATGCATCGGTAAATTGAGGCCATGGTCTGCTGGCAACGCAGATCTTCAGGTTAGCCAGTGTTGCCATTTCGTGAATTATCGAACAAAGCTGCATGGGAGGAACTTCAAATTCGTCCAAACCATCAATGAAAACCAATAGTCGCATGGTGAGTCCTAGTTGATTCAAGAGATAAGAGAATGCTTCCTTTAGTTCCCAGTATGTCCAAGATGGAAAATGTCGTGGGTGAGTAGTACGCGTTGTAAAAAACAACATCCATCTCCTCGGGAAAATCTTTGGACTGATTCCTGGGTTGATTTTGATAATTTGATAAAGCAGCGTCCTCAATAGACCCTCCTCGGATTTATCCAAGTCCATACCTGGCTTCCAAGCGTAGTATTTGATGGTATATATAGGTAGGCCTGTGGACCATTGCTCCAACAAGGATTGCAATCTTGGATGATTGGCAATGTACTTCAAGATGGTGGACTTTCCGGACCCAGGCTTTCCCGTGATCCAAAAAGGCAGTCGTGACTCGCCCCGGAGCCAATCGGGGAAGCTTGGCCATATTGTCTCGCCAGTGTCCAAAACCGGAGGTGTATCATTGAATATCCACTCAAAGGTAGCTCGGAATGTTTCTGAAATTGCTTCCTCTCTTTTCTGTATGGTGTCGAATCGAAGAGTGTTGGCGATGGTTGAGTTCAGTTCATCAGCTGAAACGCTGGTTTGGTGTGGGAATGAAGAAAGCAGCGACCAGTCAGGTTCCCAAGCTTTTGCCCAAATACGGTCAACAACTTGCGTAGCCGCTTGATTATCTCTCATAGACTTCTCAACCATCGGTTCAACGGACATGGAACTGTTCATTCGTTTTTGCATCGGCCCAAATCGATCTGCCTCGCTGATCGCCTCGTCAAGCATAAGGATCATCGAGTCTAATTTGTCACTCAAACTTTGTTCCCAATTCTTGGTGTGCCTTGAGTTAATCCTAATGAAACAATTTATCCCGTGTCAGTTGTGTTTCGAGCCCTAAAATAGCTCAAGATGTTCATACCATGTGGATGTAGTTGTTGCCAGCATCAGCTTCTCTCGGAGATGGCGCAGGCGAGTTTCCACCTCAGTCACATCCCCACGTCTCCGAAAGCTCCTAAGAGCAGTTCGGAAACATTCGCCCACTGACATTGCATTGTTGGCCCCCATCCTCTTTGTTTTGTGGCTATTCTTAGCCTCATGTAACTCTGTCTGAAACCTCCCATTTATTTCAGATAGGATCTTTTGTATGGCCGACTTGGTGGCATCACATTCGTCACAAATCTTCCACAACTGGTCTTCAGGCTCTTTGTTTACAACGTTTTGTTGTTGATTGCTGAGAGATTGCTGTATTGCAGTTGACAGTTTAGCGAGGTCATTGGAGACAGCAGCAAGATCTTCCAACATAACACTCTGCCCTGAGGCAGACCTGTAAATCTCCCATGTTTCTGAAAACAGACGTTGTCCGAAATCAATAAACTGCAGAGTTGCAGCAGCCACCCCTAAAATCGACACTGGGTCCATTATGTTGTTACAGGTGGAGATATGAACAATTTTGCAATAGTAACGACGTTAGAAATCGTAGGCGCCGAAACATTACCTGACTTTAGGTGTGGCTCGTGAGAGATGACAACTGTAGTTAGCTGGAGACTACCAGCCGTGAGGCGCTTATGCTTCCCCGCTTTCTTTGTCAGCATTGTCTTGTTTGGTGTTCGAAGTTTGGGCAAGACAACCGGCAAAGCCTCGGCCTGGCCGTTATCGTTGGAAAGGTGGCAGCCTGGGCGTTGACTGGCCTCTGGGAAAAGATCCGTATACCTCCATGCTCTACCGCGCAAGCATTCACTTTCACGATATAGATTGTTTCGAGCAGTGCGAATAAAACCTATCAAATGTTGACAAAGTTCAGCCATCAATCTACTCAGTGTCGAGTCTGCTCCTCGCAACCACCATCTCGGGAATGCTTGAAATAGGCACGCCCATGATGTCAAACACGGACACGACGGCGCCAAAGCTCCTAGAGAACCAATTTCTCAGCTCAACCGACATAAGGGAATCAACACCATAGGCTGACAATGGCTTGCTTGGCTCCACATCCTCAGGTGCTATCGACATGGCGCGGGCCAGTTTCCCAGCCAAGGCACGCGACACGATTTGGGCTCGTTCTGCCGAGTCTGCCGTTTGGCGGAAGAGCGTTCCCGCTTCGGCAATAAAGTCGCTGTGGCCGTTGAGGCCTTTGGCGCTTCCGCCAGTCTCTCCAGCTGCCGAGTCAGGAAGGAAAGAGAATGCAGCAAAAAGCGGCCTATCTAAAAGTGCTGAGGGAGTTTTGCCCTGACGCAGGCTGTCAATTGGCGTGCGAAGTCCAACCAGCATCTGACCCTGGTCCCGAGATGGCCATGCATCTGTCAAGGTGGCATCGCAGCACATGCTCAGCACGCTAAGCAACTCTGTATCCTCGATGGGCTGCATATCCTCCGTCGCGTCTCGTTGGCGCTGGTATGCGCTGGTTTCCGCAATGATGCCGATGTTTCGCATCCACCCAAGGTCAATTGACAGCGCCGTCTGCCCTTGGGACAGCCGGTATCTAGCGAGGGCATCCTGGAATGAACAGCCAGCGGCGTAGTTGGCGCTAGCCATCTGACCCACAATGCCAGCCAAGGAAGAGAGGAAGAAGAAGAAATCGAGGTTTTGGGGAAGGAGTCGATGCAGGTTCCATGATGTTTGCACTTTGGACCGCATCGTGAGGTCCCATTGCGCAAATGTCATGCTGCTAGCAAAAACGGCGTCCTGGAGAACCATGGCCGCATTGATGCAGCCCTTGATGGGTGGCATGGTCTTGGAGCATTCGTCCAGCATTGCAGCCAAACTGTCCTCAGATGATGCATCGCACTTGGGGGCTAACAAGTCGATTCCCTGGGAACGCAGTTCTGTCACCACCTCGGTGGCGACTTGAGATACAGCGCCGGATCTTGATGGGAGTATCAAGTGCTTCGCGCCCCGACTAACCATCCATCGCGCAATCGCCCGACCCAAACCACCAGATCCACCCACGATTAGGTATGATGCGTTCTCGTCGAAGCTCCATTCGCGATGTTCTTGTATAAGTTGCTGGAAGGTTAAATATCAGTACAGCCTTCTTAGGTTGTTTTCATGGCTTGTAGGCTACTCACCGGTACAAGATCATCGGGTTGCGGCGTGATGAGGGTGCGTCCAAAACTATCCTTATCATCGAACTGGCCAAAGGCTTGGGCAAGCTGAGACGCGCTGAACCTGCGGAAAGACCCAAAATTGTCAAATTCGCTGTCGCCCAGAAACTGCATCGTGTCTTTGAGCAGTTTGGCGAGTTTCTTCGACTCTAACGTGGCAAGGTTTAGGGTAGCAAACGAGATGCTCTTTTGCACGATTGCCTTTGGCAGGCAAATTTGGTCAGTATAATCCGTGAGCTCCATCTGTACAAGACGTCCCCATGGTGCAAGACACTCGCACGACTGTTCTAATTTCGTCTCGCCCGAAATGAAGTTGAGAACAACATCCACACCATGCCCGTTTGTAGCCCGCATGATTGTCTGAGCAAATGACACATTATTCTCTTGGAAAATATTACTCTCGCACATGTTCAATTTTCCGATGAGAAACTGCTTTTGGTCAGATGATGTGACCGTGGCAAATATGTTGGCGCCCTGCTCTCGCCCGATTCTAATGGCCGCCTGCCCTGTGCTTTCAGTCGCGCAGCGGATGAGAAGGTTGTCGTTTTTTGTCAAGCGAGCGACTTCGACCAGGGCGTAATACGCCTTCATGCTGGGAAGAGTGATGGAGACGGCTAGTTCCATGGAAAATGAGCTGGAAATTTTGTGTACGGCCGATTCATCAGCACGGGGATATTTTCGCATGCATCCTTGAGTGATCATGACAACCATGTCGCCTACCTGGATCTCTCCGCAACAGTCAAGGCTGACGCGGGTAACAATTCCAGCACAATCAGTCCCAAGAAGATGTTCGCTCATGTCAGCTCGACCAGAGGCAAATTGAACATCAAGATCACTCAAACCCCATGCCGCAGCCTCGATTTCAATCTCACCTGGCGCAAGCTCTGTTTCGTATGTATTATCCCTAATGAAACATAGTGAATCTAAATTTCCCACATCGCGAAGGTTCAATTGTGATGCTGGAGCGTCAGCCCACACCTTTTGTTGCAACTGGGCAGACATTAGAGATTTAAGCATGCTGTTGCCAACGACATCCTCGATGGCTCTGCCAGTGAGTATGAGACCATCGCGAACGATGTATTCGGATTCCTGAGGGTATTTTGCATCGAGAGTCCGTTCAAAAATGGTTGTGATGAAGCTGGAACAACTGGCGACGCTCTCGCCCTCAATGGAGAGAGATATGATTTGGCTGTCTGGTTGCTCAGCCCGAATGGAGCGCAGGAAACCTTGCATCGCCCCGTACATGGCAACGTGTGCTTCTTCGGTTCCATGTGCGGTAACCCACATGAGATTTGGTGCCAATTTGATAAGTTCCTGGAGTGACGAGAAGCCGCTTTCCGATAAATTTGCGAGTGATGGATTATTCAGAGCCTCGACAAGACAAATCAGCCTGGCCTCTCTCTGTAGGCCCGTTAATGTTTGTCGGATGTGGGTGGGCTCAAAGGTGCAAATTGTCACGGAGAAGCTCTCGGTGGATTCCAAAAGGTCTCTGACCGTCGTCGCTAGTTCTAGCTGGTGCGAAGGCGCGTTTTCGTCAATGATTAAAACAACCTGGTCGCGCTTGTCAATCGCTTCATCCGAGACTTGATTTGTTTCAACAACAGTGCTAATAATGACGCTCATGATGTGGCACTCATCGCTTTCGTAGTCGCGGATAACGAGGTCATTTCCCGAAAAGCCGTTGCGCTTCAGACACGAATCCCAAAGACCTTCTGGGATCGCGGCTGAGTGAGGCCGCCACTTTTCGTGAGCAACCCACCAGCCAGGCACCAAGCCAGCCATAAAGTTGGTCGCGATGTCGCCTGGGTTTATCGTTTCGAGGAGTATCAGCCGGCCTCCTGGCTTCAAAGCGTTCCTAACATTGCGTATGGTAGCCTCCAGATCAGGGGTCGCGTGCAGAACGCTGGCGGCAACGATGACGTCGTATGATCCGGGTTTGAATCCCTGTGTTTCGATGGACCGGTCCAGATTTAGCGTCCTGAACTTCATCCGACCTTGTTGATCGAGCTCAGGCCAACGCTGCCTAGCTTTCTCAAAGAAAGCGGGCGAAATATCTGTATATGCATACTCTGCAAAGCTGGATCCACCTATGCGTTTCTCGCGATCCAGTAGCGAAGCCACAAGATGACCTGTCATTCCGCCAGTGCCCGCGCCAACCTCAAGAATACGCAAGGCTGGATTCTCATGAGACAGCAGCTCAAGAATGTGGGTGAGCTGGCCATTTGCCCACATTCTCTTGAATAGATCTGCGTAAAATATGTCGGCTTGATCGGATTCAAAAACAATTTGTAGAGGGTCAATCGCGCCAGAAAGTATGTCCGGTAGTTTTCTTGCACAAGTGGTGTAAACCTTCCAGGCTGGCAACACGTCATCTAACCGCGCGAGCCGGTCTTCGACCTGTTCTCGACATAATTCTTGTGACTCTGTTTTTAGTGATGAAGACATTTGGCTGACATGTAGCTTCATCCAATCAACGTGGCGGCGCAGACCCTTTGGAACACGCCTAAGTTCCAAATTTTCCAAGGCACGAGCCGCGACAATGCTCAGTGTTGAGCACATCTTCCGATGAGTTTCAAGAATGAGGTGCTCATCTTCCATGGAGACCTTTGTTTTGCAAACCTGATTGAGTTGGTCTGAATCCAAAAGACTTATTGAAGGCTTCCATTCAATGCCATATAGCAACCTCTTTTCTTGCTGAGCAGTGGCTTTGGAAACTGTTGCAGTTACAACTGTCTCAAAACTACAAAGAACTGAGCCATCGTCCGCCAGCGCATGCACGGAGCCACGCTCTCCATTGGTGTGTGAGTTGGAGCTTGGAATCGAATTGGCGAGCCAACGAATGGAGCCCGTATGCGGATGCTTCCAACCAGCCGAGGAGATCCAAGCATCCTTCACACTAACAGGTACGTTGGCGGCTCTTTGACGACCTGCACATACTCGAAGAATATGAAAAGCTTGATCTAAAATCGCCGGATGCACTAAGCTGCTAGTTCGATATCTCGCGTGTGACAGGTCGGTGCGGGCTATCGCTTGGCGAGACCCATCCCAGCGAATATCATGCAGCATCTGGAAAGAATCTCCGTACTGCAGCCCGTGTTCAGCTGCTTCGGTATAAAACACCCGAGAGTCAATTGGCCATTTGCAAGCTTCGTTGGCCTCTCCGTACTGATTTCTCAGGTACAGATTTGCAAGGTGTCGCTCATAAAGTTCATCACCTTTCGTGGGATCTTGGTAATGGACAAGGATTTCAGCGCGAAAAGACTCGGCCCACTCATCATGTACGAAGGAGAAAATGACGGCCTCGAACCCCTTTGGTCCCGCCTCTTCCCTGTGTACCTTCATGGGTCTTAAGTGAAGGCAAATCTCAGTTCTTTCCTCCCAAGTTTCCCCAACTCGAATTGGATTGACGAAGTGGGCGGTCTTGATAAAATAGCCGGCAGCAATGTGGCCTAGGGGCTGTGACTCCTGAACAGCCTCGATAGCCATTATCAACATGCCGGCAGCCGGGTATAGCACAGTATCAGTAATCTAATTCTCAAAGTCAGAACGATTTCTCCGCGAAGGTATTGATTCCTCACCATATGATCTTTGATCCATGGAGCAGACTCTGTGCCCAAAAGGTTTCTCCATCGTGGTTCTAAGGGGTTCCAATCAACAACGCGCATCCCTAGCATGTCACCATGGACATTCCCACGGCTCTTGAAGCTTCGACTGAGGCGAGACTCATTCCAATAGATAGACCTGTCAAAGGGATAACCAGGACAGTCCACGAGAAACCTTGGAGGCTTATCAGACGACTGCTGGTTCGCGGCTGCGAGGTTGACCTTGTAACCGCGACAAAAAAGACTACCTGCCAGTTCTAGTATCGACTTCAGTGCTGGAGAGTTTCTTTGAAGCACAAAGAGATATTCAAGCGGGTCCTTAAGATTGCGTAATTGGCTAATTGTGTCATGAAAAGGCCTACGCAGCGCTGGATGTGGCCCGATTTCAACCAAATTTGTTATGATCCCCTTGGTCTTTGGGACGTCTTGTGCTAGCACCCGCAATGCTTCTGAAAAGCGTACAGGAGAAACCATATTTTGAACCCAGTATTTAGCAGTCGTTAATACCGATGGGCTAACGACTCCAGTAGACACTGATGAGATCATTGTAATAGAGGTCGGGCCCTTCATTTTTGGAACTCCTGTGCGCTCCAGATTCCCCATCAAGGCAATGTACTCATTGGAGACGGTTTCCATAGCGGCTGAGTGATAAGCCACACCGGTTCTGAGTTTCTGAGCAAATATTCCGTCCTTGTCAGCTTGCAACTTAATGACATCGATGGCTGCTTCAGGGCCCGACACTGTGATATTTGTAGGGCTGTTGACGCAGCCGACACAAACGGTGGTACTGATTTCAGACCCCAAATCACCAAGGTAAGAAGCCGCTTCAGCCTCTGAAATGTTGATTGAGATCATGGCACCTGGAGAAGAAGCTGTCGTAGTGCGAAGCTTTCCTGCTAAATATCCTCGATAATACGACACCCTACAGGCCGCAGGAAGCGACAAGGCGCCTATCGTGTAGCTATGAATGAATTAATACCTGAAAGTCCCCAAAATATTATATAAGACTTACGCAGCGGCAATTTCGCCCGATGAATGACCAACCACGGCCTTCGGGCGGATGCCAAAGCTCTTCAATAGCTCAACCAGCGCGATTTGGATGGCAGTGGTAAGAGGTTGACTGTATTCTGGCAAGTGAATATCCTCAGTGTCCTGCAGCTTGTCTAAATATTAATGCAATGTTAATGGATATTTCCTTTTGTGAGTTATTGGCTATGCTCTCACCAAATATTGACCATGAACATGATAGGCCCCTGTAGATCACATCTATTCTTTTCAAGGTTTGGTAGAATACCGGATATTGTATCAAATCACGTCCCATACCGGAATATTGTGCTCCCTGGCCAGTGAAGATATAAGCAAGCCCAACATCAGCCGAACTTCGAATAGGCCTTTCCATCAACAAACCTCCTTCACCTTGTCCAGGACTTTGGCCGTTCTCTACGATAGAAAAGGTTCTCCAAAGCATGTGACTTCTCCTAATTGCCAGGGTGTAGGCTAATTGATCCAGTTTAGTGAAACTGCCTGACACACTGTTGCGATAAAAAGTCTTATAACAATCCACCATACGTTCTGTGGCCTTTTTGTCCGTTGCCGTAACTACTAGGAGTTTTAGGCCGTCAGCGGAATGATTTGTGCCATTGCCATTTGAAATCCCATTTGAAATCCCATTTGAAGTCCCATTTGAAGTCGACGTGTGAATGGGTTCTGTGCAGTGGTTCCCGATCAATCCACGCTGGTTTAGGTAGTGAAGTGCATCGTCAAGAACTATATGCGTGTTGGAACCACCGAATCCAAAGGAATTTAGAGATAGCCTGCGTAGTCCTGAGCTAGGCCATGAAGTGGGCTCAGTAGGAATCTTTGGAGCGTTAGTAGACTCATGGTCTAATTGCCAAAGGATCGAGGTACACGAACCGTGATGCGATGGTAACTAAGATCGATTGCAGGGTTGATCTTCTCGAACAATGCATTCGGCGGGATTTTACCCTTCTCGAGGATCACTGACAAAGTGATTAATATTTCGTTTCCGAGTCAAATATGGATTCATACTGATGCATTTGATTAGACTTGCGAGAGCACTGGCCCCTTCCAAGTGTCCGATATTGGATTTAACGGAGCCGCTATTGGGCTTGAATTTAGCCTTCTTTATCCCAAAGTTCGGAGTGGGAATAGAGGAGAAGAGCCCACAATGGACAAAGACTTACACATAAAGCGGGTGTTGGTACGATCGATAGTCGCGAAATACATTACCAATAGCGGAAACCTCAATCGGATCTCCAACTGGTGTACCCGTGCCTAGTTCCAATTAGAACAGTTTCACAAGGTGAAGAGCTTGAATCAGGTACCATGAGCCTCCACATAACGAGTTTCTTCAAAGGAAAGATTTGCTTGCTTGTACACGTGCCGGATCAAGTCTTCCTGAGATCTTGCGCTGGGCTGGGTAAGAACGGGGCTATGTCCGTCTTGATTTGAAGCCGTTGACCGGATGACGGCCCGGATCATGTCCCCGTCTTGGACGGCCTGAACAAGGGGTTTGAGAACGACGGCTATTATCCCCTCTCCTCTTGCGTATCCGTTGGCACGATGGTCGAAACTGTAACACACAGAGTCTTGGGAAAGGAACTTCTGCATATTCAATAGTTGGAAGATGGAAGGGTCGAGAAGGAGGTTGGCCCCCGTAACAAGAGCCTTTTACACGTTAGCGGATGTTTCTTGAGTTAAAAACTAGGGTCCTCACGCAAGATGCATCTCCACAATTCAGTGTTTTGCAAGCCATATCGATGGCGGACAAGCTGCTGGAACACGCCGTGTTCACATGAATGCTGGGACCCCGCAAGTCGAAATACCAACTGATACGATTCGGTATAATGCAGGAAACAGTACTACCAGTCACGGCAGTGCGCTCTGCATTATCGGGATCCAAGGCCATCATTCTGGAATAGTCCTCCAACATGGAGGCAGAAAATACTGCTGTCTTGGAGCCTTTGAGTTTCTCCACAGGAATACCGGCTAATTGTTCGTCTCAGTACCGCTCTTATGTCGGATTTTGGTCATGTCTCTTACCTTTCTCGAATGCATGATATGATGCCTCCAAACTCCAGCGCTGCATAGGATCCATTGCTGCAGCTTCAGTGGCGGTCACGGAGAAGAAGGGTGCATCAAAAGCGCCCAAGTTCTCACTCAGGAAATGGCCACCGCGTCCAGGCACCTATTTTGTCCAAATTCCTTAGTATTAAAAGTTTTTGAACAAAAGACTCATGCATACCTGATGAACTCCATCTTTCATAAAAGCCTCATGCGTAAACCGCGTCTCGGGCCAAGTAGTGCTTGAATTCTTTCGATTTTCAAGAACTTCCCAAAACGCCGCATCATCATTCACATCTTGCGGCAGTTTGAAAGAGTAGCCCACAATGGCAATATCACTAGTTTCAGATGCCTCAACATGTCCATTAGGATGATTCGGAGCCATGATTTATCCCAGTTGAATTTGGTTTGGAATTACGACTCATCAAGCACCTGAATTTCTCTTACGAAGGCCAAACAGCATGAAATATGCGCATATATTTATACCATCATATCTATTAGATAAAGGTCCTGATTTTAGCATTGAACCTTCTCTGAATGCGTCCAAATCCGCTGTTTCTTAGATCGAATCCAGCTAGACCACTATGAAGGATCGTGTCAGCCATTGCCCCAGGCGTCTCCGCAACACAATGATGTACCCACTCAGCCCTGTATTGACGAGATGTATATGCAACGGACCGAGGCAATGGACCGCGTCGGCTCTTGGGACCATTTTCGGATAAGCTAAGAGATGACCAAGACTGCACCAATAAAATATAGCATAGGTACGACCATGACCCACAGTGATGCGACTTTGTGGCCGGGCAAGCCTTTCTAGGTGAAAAAAGCGAGAATTAAACTGATCAATCTAGGACACTGAAGTTTAAAAAAAAAAGTTGAAAATGGGATGTCAATGCATGGGGGGCTGGCTGTGTAACCCCGGGTGTGCTCCGGATGGTGCGAGATCGATGGGGATGCGACATACGTATAACCCTGCCAAGTTTGCGACAGGGATTATTTCTCCGGGGGGGTAAAATTCCATCCCACGTCCCGGCGGAGACCTGAATGAGAATGCAACAGGATTCTTGACAGGTATCAGACGATGCCTTCTTGAATAGGTTCAAGCCGAGTCTTGGGTATCATTGTTGAATACAGGGTCATTCCGAACAGACAGAAACAACAGGCCAGTACGCGTCCGCGTCAATCTCCCTTCTGAAACCACCAATCACCGCTGTCGCTTCGTTCACCTCTCTTCCAACGCTACTACCTAACATCTGGCGGGTATCATCTAACCTCTCGGGTGCCAACCCTGCTGTGGCGAAAGATACAACTTCCTCGCTCGTTCCTCGTCATAGGACTGGGTATCCCCTGTCACTGGGATGTGAGTGGTTCGCGTAATAGTCACCCCCCGTGTGAATCCTTGCTGCTCTATGTCGGCTCCTCGCTCCCCGATTTCCACAGTGCGAAGCTCCTCTTGCGATCCAGAATCGCCCATCGTTTTCAATGGGATCCCATCCTCGTCCATCTTGTAGTAGCCGCTGCTGCTTGTCGTGGTGAGCTTGGCATTTTTGGATCCACCGGTTCCGCCATAAGTCTCGAGTGTCGGACGAGACGCGGGAGTGTGACTCTTCATGCCAAGACGCCTTTTCAAAGCCGCGAGAACACCAGTCTCTTTGAGAATCCTAGGTATGCAAGGTATACAGACAATGAAGAACCCACATGCCATCTCGGCCGTGGCCCAGAACACGAGCGGGCCAAGTGTGTAAACTGCATCGGAAGCTTCCCCGTGGGTGACGGTAACGGCCAGCCTGAAAGCTGCAGAGACACATGCACTGGAACGTAGCATTTGCGTTAGTTACGGCATCAAAGCAGCGGGGTGTGACGTCGGACTCACACTAGGCCCAGGCCAAAGATGATGGAGACGCCCATTCTCTTCTTCCAGGACATCTTTAGGATCCAGATCTTATGCTGCGGTAGCAAGAAGATAATAACGTCGCATGCCAGATGAATGCTTGCCGAAGCGACCTGCAAGTGGTAAAGGTTCCAGCATTTTCTGGTTGTGATTGTGAAGTCCCAGATGGCTTTGTGCGGGGTACATTGCAAGTTCAACGCCACCACGATGGCGATATTCGCACACACCTGTACGAATATTACAAAGCAGCAGCCCCACCAGAAGACGCTTTTCCTCTCGGTCCCTGATACAACGAATACCCGACACCACTCGACGAGGATGGATACTTTGAGGAATGGCAGGACAAACGAGTAGCAGACGCCAAAGACCAAGACCCACTGGCAACGGTCAGCTTCCGACCTCAACAGCTTCCTTGGTAAGTCTTACGTATTGCGTCGGTATTAAATCTCGCAGTCGAACGTTCCACTGGTGAACAAAATAGCCCGGAGCCTCGATCAGTTTGAAGGTGGAATACGCGCTCCCCCAGAAACAGCCCTGTAAGGCATAGTCAGTGTCGTGTACTGCCGATGGATGGTATATGGGAGCTAGTGCTTACGTATGCCAAAGTGACGAGGACTATAGTATTTTGATAATAGTATTAGTAAATGTAGATCCCAAAAGCCTAAGAAGGGCGCGAAATAAGGAATAGTATCTTTCTCGGGGGAGTTAGTGGTTGAATACCTTCTTCAAGTTGACACTTCCTTGCCAACAATAGCCTTCCATACGCGCGAACCAGAAAGCAGACGGTGGTGATTGACACGCATGTGATGAGGACACACCAAGCCAGCGTGTTGCGATTTTCTGGATTGACAAGATTCGAGGTTTCGCCCTCCGGCGCCTCAAGGGCGGGTCCGTCAAGATCCATGATATCGTCAAGATTCGCTTTTTTTTTGGAGTTTTAATAACTTCTGCTGCGTTGTCGTCAAGTCTTTCAAGGAAAAGAGCTGACTGGCTCAATTACGAGGCACGCAAGCGACATTTAATCATTTCCCGTTGATCGTCAAATCATTCATTTGCTCTTGGCTCTAGACTTGGAACATTATCCGTCGAGTAGATGGCTGGCACACCTCTTGCTATCCTTGGCCTCATCTTTGCCATTCCCATGCATGCTACAGGGTGGCTAATACGAATTGGACCCTGAAACAATATCAGATGCATCTTAACGCCCGTCAGGAATTCTGCAAACGGCACTCCCCACCGCGACGTCGAGGTCGAACCCCCACCGGGATATGGAACCCAAGGACTCCGAGGAGCTGGGGTCAAATTTTTGCCCAGCATATGTGCTGCAAATACCCACTATGAACCAACAGAATCAGTGACGATCAGCTCAGTTGGGCCCCATTTTTTCAAAATATTCAGGAACGTCTGCCGTCTATCCGTTCATTCGAGCCCGGTTAAAAAGGGTGGCAA
Source organism: Calonectria leucothoes (assembly GCA_002179835.1). Lineage (NCBI taxonomy): Eukaryota > Fungi > Ascomycota > Sordariomycetes > Hypocreales > Nectriaceae > Calonectria > Calonectria leucothoes. The sequence continues at coordinate 201,621 of NAJI01000056.1, forward strand.
TCCCCCCGCGCGCAAGAGTCTCCCAACGTGGTTAGAAGGATTTGGCGTCTCGGCGCTCCTGTTTATGTCTGTAGGGTTGGCATCTAAACCCTTCCCCTGGCCAACATAGCCGCGTGCCATCTCGTTGCGAGTATGTAAGTTTCATCTCTTGTGGTGCCATAGGGATGGATAATCAGTCAGTCCACTCGGATGATGTAGAAATAACCTCTCATCTACGGAGACAGTGGGGGCAAGTTGAACCTGTATCTGCTGCCGAAAGTTTCGTCTCCGCCTTTAAGCGTCGATCACTCGGAGCCGGCCCCTTGCTGCGGAGGAGAAACGGAGCAGACGATTTCAGCATGCACGTCGCTAACTCTTGCTTTTTCGCATTGTTCCCCACGCCCCCGGCTGGTTACATTCTCGCCTCTCGTCAAGAAAATTAGAGTGCCGCCAGAGGCGAAATGACAATGGTGTATACCAGGATCTGTTTTGTGGGGCCGGTATGCTAGCCCCCGGAGAATGAATTACCGGATCAGGCATCATCATGATTTGTTGGCCTTGATAAACCTGCTTGTCGCCTGCTGCATTCAGCGTGAAGCCGGTGTATCAGTCCACTGCTTCCCCTGCATGGTTACATTCTAACGACTACGATAAGGCGAATAGTTGGCATTTGATAGATGTTGGTCGTGTCCGAATGCCATGCTGCCAATGTTGCTTGTCGTAACCTCACATGTTTTAGGACTGACGCAGGGGCTTCAGATAATGCACTGCGGTACGGAGGCACAAACGTATGACTTGGTTGATGCCCCACGATTCGCTGTGCAATCATAGATTCTCTTTCCCCATAAGAATCCGGGGTTGCATCCACAAATATGCAGTGAGATTTAGGTTTCCTCCAAAAGCTTGTGACACGACTCTTTTACTGCCCAACCGATTTTCTACTGCCATGCCCAAGCAAGAAGTCCACCACCTCCACCCTGTTGGTTGGGAGACTGACCCAGACGAGGAAAGATTTGACATTTCCACCCTCGACTATCTCACGGTCCAAACGTACAACAACTACGCCATCTTTTTCAGATTGGAAGATGCAGACAAGCCAAAGGCTATTGAGCTGCTCAAGGCTGGCCTCGAGAAGACTCTCAGCCAAGAGCGCCATATGGCCTGCAGAATTGAAAAGCAGCCCGGTGGCGGCCATGCTTTCGTGAAGAAGAGGGATAGTACTGTGCAGTTTGTCGTGCAATGGCTTGATTCGCCAGAAGACAATTACCCGAGCATAGATGACCTCGAAAGTTCCAATTTCAGTGCCGTTACTCTGGGTGATTTGAAACTTTGGAGTGTTTCACCTATGACCTACGGTGAGAAGCCTGAAGCCCAACCAGACAACAACCCCACGGTGGCCGCTTACAAGGCCAATTTTGTGCGCGGTGGTCTGGTATTCAATATGCACCACCACCACTACTCGCAAGATGTCATGGGGTGGCTTGGTCTGACTCACCAGTTGGCTGAGAATTGTCTCGCAATTTCCAACGGCACAGAGTTTCCTCCTTGGGATCCGGCCTGCCTTGACGTATCCCATCTCGTCAAGCAGGCACCACCCGAGGATCAGCAGGTTGATGGACCTCCCATTCCCGAACGGCATCCTGATCAGATGCCGGGAGTTTCACTGCTGTTCCATCTACCAAAGAGCAAGGCAGCAGAGCTGAAGAAACTGGCAAAGCCTGCTGATGGCTCTTGGATCTCGACCTATGATGCGTTTTCAGCCTTCATCTGGCGCGCCCTGACCAGGGTCCGTTCTCCCGTCTTTCAGCCTGATTTGACCTCCAAGCCCTTCTGGAGCGAGGCTATTGATATGCGACGCCGATGTTTCAGACCGAAGCCTCCTGCTCGTATTCGTGGTAACGTTATGACAGCTACCATGAGTGAGACGGCTCCAATTGAGCCACCGTCCATGGGCCAAGTCATCTCGGACTGGCCTCTCTCACAGCTGGCACAATACATCCGCAACGTGACTGATAGCGCGACTGAGCACAGTTTGCACACCATGCTCAACATGGTCGCCGCCGTTCGAGACAAGTCGACTCTCAATATCCGAATCGACTCGAAGCCGCCCATGTCCATCCTCCAGACCGACCACCGCGACGCCAATATTGTGGAAGCCGACTTTGGCTTTGGGAGTCCTATTGGCTACCGCCATATTTTAGATTGCGTCACAGTCGGCGTAATCGTCATCTATCCGTCGCGTAACCCGGCTCCTGAATCAGACGAGGGGCCAGAATTTGCCATTTTCTATGAAAAGGATTTGGCGCAGACTCTGATTGAGGATGCTGAGTTTGCCAAGTACTTTGAGTACAGGGGAATTGATGCTGAGAACATTGAGGCAAACTAGTAAACGTGCTGAGAGACAGATGTTATCATGCTAGGCTTCGTAGAAATGATCGTTTTGAATTCACATGGCAATTTGTACGAAATAAAATCTGACTAGGCAGTCTTGATGAGTAGGTTTTCGAAATAGCGCAACTAAAGTGGCGAGTCCACTCCAAGTACATCAGAGAATTTGCAACTTCCAATACAGCCGCTCCATCCTTAGGCTCTGCATGAACCAGTCATCCCCCACCCGCTTCCACACTTCGTAATAATGACCACCACCCGTCCCGTGGTAGCCTCCCTGATCTCCCTTCGAGCCAGCATGATATATGAGGTTCCAAACGGTCTTGACTTCGTCCGGGCCGACTTGCTCGATCTCCGCCGGACTAACCAGGTGAATGGTCTGCATCTCTTCAAAGGCCTTTCTAAAATAGCCAACAAAGGCTTCGCGCGACAGCCAGCGGTATTCGACTCCGTTTTCAGCATGAATGTCGCCTTCCGCGTTGAAGAATTCGCATTTGATATCTGGCAGCATGATGTCGTCAAATTTCTCCCATTGGTTCGAGTCCGCGAATCTGCAATATTGCATCTTCTTTTGAGTGATAATCTCCATTGCCTTGGCGTCTGGTGGCATGGTTGCAAATTGGTGCTTGTGACTGACTTTAGGCGTGTCGGGCGTGTAGTGGACAGATGTGATTTCAACGACACAAATATCCAGAAGACTCTGAACCCCTAGTCAGACGCATTTGATCGACTCACCCCCGGATAATATGGGACGCGTATTTTTCCTATGGCGGATAATCTATCCTAGCTCCAGCAGACTCCTGGACCAGGGCCAACGCCGCCAAGAGTCGTCAGCTCCGGAGTGGATTGTGGGCCTAATCACGCATGATCAAAAAATGGAGATCAAACTGGAGAGCGCCTCATGTCAATGACAATTATCCCACGCGGTCGTTGCCGTTTTTGGACCATCATGTCCTTTGGTTATTGTAGCTTTTTGTCGAGGTTGCAGCACATTTTCGCATGACTCGACAATGTGGAGAAACTGGGCCCACGTTGACTCGAACGCACAAGCCAAAATCAACCGCGCTTCGCTGGGACTCTCCTTGCAATGGAAACCAATATGTTATATGACAAGGTGAGACTGGGGCTTAGGAGATGAGGGCCAAAATGGGATAAGATGGCGGATCAAATCTAATAGACTGCCCCATTCATCCTATTCAACAATTAAAATTGGATATCTGAGAAAGAAAGTTGACTACCGTGTCCTCCAGTGTCCTGAACTTGACGTCTGGAAAATCTCTGTCCACCATGGCTGTATCAGCGTTGATATGATGCTTGATCTCCTGTACTCCCACTGACACTCTTTCCTTTGGCCAACCGGCTGCTCCTGTCATGATTTGTGATACCAGCTGGTAGTTAAACTTCTCCGGGGCAACGGGAAAATAGCGCTTTCCTCCAGCTTCGGTGTTCCCAAGGGCCTGGACGAGAATGTCTGCCAAATCTCGAACGTCGATCCAGAAATTAAAGCGCGCAGGTGGTAACGGAGCTGAGGGGCCGCCCGTGGCGACTTTCCATAACATCATATTAGATTCGTTAAGCTCTTTAGATGAATCAATCCTCGTAGCGACTGGACCGAAGATCATGGATGGGCAAAATGTGACGAGATCAAACTGCGGCTTTTTCGCCTCGATGAAATTCCACGCCTCTCGCTCCGCAAACACCTTTGATCCACGATATGCGTCTTGGGGAGTAGCAGCCGGGTCTGCGGCTTCACTGTATGTTATAGGGTTCCAGTCGGCTGAGCTGTATGTGTATGGCTCCTCTTCAGGTCGTCCCATGTCCAAGACAGCACCGAATGAGGAGGTCAAGACGATACGCTGCACATCAGTGCCATTACTGGCTTCTAATACTGACCGAACACCCTGGATGGCAGGGACGATAAGCTCCTTCTCCTTGTCTGCGACTTGATAGTCCAAGGGCTGCGCAAAGATGGAAGATTAGCCAAAATTCAACTCCATAAGCCCACAAAACCTACACTCGCAAGGTGAATAACGCCATCAATTCCCATAAGAGCTCCTTCGAAGACTCCAGGCGTGGCAAGGTCGTCGATGTAATGGAATTCCAGACGGTCTTGATGGTCTTTCTGCTGGCTTAACAATTTCTCGGCTTTTGCCTTGGATCTAACCACAGCGCGAACTTTGAAACCCTTTCGAAGGAGAGACTCTACAACATGGCTGCCAACTAGACCAGTCGCTCCAGTAACAAGCACCTTTCTGACAAGTGCATTAGTCGCGCACTCCCTCTGCATTTGAGCGCTTACTTCGCGTGTGCTTACTGGATGGGCATGATGGCACGTCTTGCGGAATTATGTAAATCTTTCTTGAATCAGACAATCATGTTCAATCAGGAAGGAATAAAATAGAAATAGTGAGTAAAGGGATGCACTCTATCCACTTGTTTTCAATGTTTTGTCATCATACATCCTTCATCCTTCAAACAATGGTGGCTCGGACCTCATCCGAAGCTAACGGCGGAGCTCCCGGGAGGAGCCCCGCATCACCACTTCGAGATAAGCGGTCGTCCGCAAGCTAGGCGCGCGAGCTCCTCATCATGCACGGGTAACCTTATCAACACCATGGGGATGATTGTTTTAGGCTTTCTATATTTGACAACTATCTTTCTGTATTCCAAGACACATAGAATTTCATCCACAAAGTTCAGAAACGTCTCAATCGTCAACATTCCACCATGACCCACTACAAGATTTACACTTACCCTAAAGCTCCGCGATCTACAATGGTCTTGTACATCGCGGAGCTCCTAAAGCTCGACTTTGAGGTTGTGAATGCATTCCCGATTAAGGTGTATCCCGAGAAGGGCGGAGTTGGAGAGGTGTACTTCTCAAAATTTCATGTCGGCAAGGTTCCTGCGTTAGAAACCGCCGATGGATTTTGTGTGTATGAAAACATCGCCGTTTCATGGTTTCGTGCGTTTTTCCCCCTTGGTCATTTCAGTTTGCAAATCTAATCTTCTTATTGATACAGTGGCGAAGCAAAAGCCAGATATTGGCCTCTTAGGCTCAAACCTGTTCGAGGAAACCACCTGCTTGCGATGGGCGTCTTTCACTGATTATGAGCTGCTGCCACCCATCATGGCCTGGATCAACCCCATTATCGGCCGCTCCACCGCCACCCCAGAGCAACTAGTTCAGCTGGAGGAAAACTGCGAGCTGACTGTACGCGCGATTGAAAAGGAAATATCTGGCAAGCAATATCTTGTTGGTGACAAGCTGACGATTGCCGACTTGTTTGTTATTTCAGGATTGGCCAGAGGCTATCAATATGTAAGTGGTTGCCTCTTGTACACAGAATATCATCATTAATCTGCATCTACTAGGTTTTTACAAAGACATGGGCTGCCAAACACCCAGTTGTACACGAATATTACATGAAGTTCAGGTCGGATCCAATCTTTACAAAATACCTGGGCGAAAATGTAATTCGCGATGAGCCCGGTGGCACGTACCCTGACTATGATGGTTTAGAATAGTTGAGACATATTTCGAATCTTTCAGAGTAGCTATTCCTAAATCTGTTGAAACCCTCGATGCCCATTTTCTCTTTTCTTCCGCAGCCATTTTGTTGCGTTTCTTTTTCGTGGTCTTGTTTATCCGAAGTAGACTCTCAGACTCCGCCTCACAATTTTTCTTGCAAACCGTCGTAGATATTGTCGATTGCGTATTTTATAGTTTTCTCGCCTTTTTTCTATGCCTGCTTTTCAATCTTCTTATTTTGGGTTCTCTGCCTCGAAATGCCCGCCCGCTCGCACGGAAAGGTTTCGGCATCGGGTTTGCTTGGTCTGGTTGAAGCGCGCGCTGCCAAATTATGAGAATAAGCCCTGTAGTCCGTTGGAATTGCTGGCAGTTCACCGTTTCTCCATGAATGAGCACCGTAGGTAGTGCCTTCGTCATTCTCCAACGTGCTACGATGTTCGGCATGCCGAATGAACCTATCCACGATGACATTTCATCGTGCGGCCACAATTCATATTTGAATTCAGTCGCTTGTCCCACTGTTGGATGAACGACCAGCATTTTCTTGACAGACTTGCCACCCATAAGACCTTTCACAATCGGCTCTTCAACTGTTCGGAAGTAGGTCTGCCCAGAAGGATGAAATCTTTGCGGTGGAGGCTGTGACAGGACCGTTACCAATCCTCCTTGCGAGATGTACCAGGCAAGTATGACGGATGCCCCGTGCATAAACCTACTCCACCCTGAAGTTGGCCTTTTCTTGTACGGAAAGTTTGGGTGAGAAGCTTCTACGAGTGGTTCCAAAGCTGTAGTCAATGTCTGAAGGTCCCGCTCATCAGCCCATTTCTGAGCAACATGACGCAGCATGCCACTCCACAAGAGTTGTCGATTTCGGACGCAAGACTTCGAAAATTGACGGGAGATGTCACCCACTTCTCCTGCTGTTATCCAAAGCTGGGCGAGTCTGTAGATGTGTGACGGTAGTTGTACTTGTTGGCACGCATAAAGGTCATCGTCATCACATATTGATCTGTCGATAGCCTCGAGGGAATATGTACCCATGATGAGATTCCATGAGGGTTTCCAAATTCGAATTCAAATTTGATCTCGCAATCGCTTCTTTGCTGCAAATGACCATAATGGCGTAAGATTGGCGTCATGGCCATGTGACATCTGATTGTCGAGCGGGGTCGCATCATGCACATCGTTTAGCGGTAGAATGACCTGAAATTCGACAACGATGACATGCTTTTTTTGGTAGATGTACCTAAAATTATTTTACACTCAGCTGTGAGCCTCGCTGACATCAGCTACAAAGCAGAAAGTGTGAGATCATTTAACCTCTAAATATCCTAGAAATTAGAGTGTGGCCTTCCACGTGTTTCTATTTTTGATAGCGTGAATTTGTGTAAATCATCACGAATAAAATTGTTCAAGTTACTATTTTTGAGAAAACTACACAATGCCAGGTGATAATCAAACCAATGATTTACTATCATAGACTATATGAGGCTGCTCCCATTTCATGTAATGGGTTCAAGAAGAGAAGGTACATTGGCGAATTCGAAAGCTTCCAGTGTCTCTGTCCATAGTCTATCTGCAACAATCTTTCCTTCGTCCGAATACATCAATTTGACAAATCTAAAAGATGCAAGAGCTTGGTTAGTATAAAGCCCACCAATAGCCAAACATCTAGCAAACTAAGGATACTGACGGTGAGATTTGCCACGAAGCAAGAAAGCTTGCATGTGACTCGGGACCTTGCTCCACAGCGGCATTCAAGTAAACCCATGCACACGCCTCTAAAGATCTTCCAAGCAAGGTTCTCGTCAACCAAGTGAATGTCCTCGGAAGCCAAGGCTGCTCACGCTCATTGGATGTTGGCTTTGACATACCAGGGCACAAGCAATTCACAATGACATCAGAGGGGTTCACAACGTCCTTCAGCTTAGAGACGAACATCATTAGCAATAGCTTGCATGAGTTGTAACGCTCCAGGGCAGTGGAGGAATTCCAATAAATAGGCTGGTCAAAAGCTGCAAGAAGTGGATCAGAGCTCCGTTCCTTGAATTCGGCAATATGAGCGAGGTCGCTTGTCATTATGGTCAAATGAGCGGGCATTTCCTGCACATGTTTCTCTTTTAAAATCGGAAGAAGGAGCAGAGAAAGCAGCGCAGTAGACCAATAGAGGACTTGTACCGTCAGCTCATGTCCAGTTGAAGGATTCAGTCGGAAATCAGAAGGGAGAACCCCAGCGCCAATAATTACGAAATCAATCCTCTCCAGCATCGCGCAATTATTGGCAAACCCCTGAATAGACTCGTACGAGAGCATCTCCAGCTTCCATATTTTGATGTCAGAAGATGGCGACTTTTGCGACAGCGTCTTGGCAATGGCTTCTCCCTTAGCCACGTTGCGGGCGCCTAGAATTAGCCTTGACAGTTTGTGCTCGAGAAGAACACGGGCGCAAACGAGCCCGATACCGTCGGTACCACCAACCAGAATTCCCGTTTGGCCGGATAAATCCAAATCTTTCCGTGGTGGGACTGGTGTGGTAAACTGTCCCTTGATCCAGCGCCAAATGTAGGGCTCCTGTGAGGGAGTCAAGTTGATGGACGGCATTTGTAAAGCTGTTCAAACAGCAGGCTTCGGTTTTAATTCAATTACAAAGAACGGGCAAGTACACGAAATTAATGGCTCTCCTTCGGACATATATGCCTGGTCTGTCTCGTTTCTGAATATCCATCAGCCCATCACCCTGCAAGGATGCAACCTGTACAAGACGCTATCCCAAAAGGAGGCAACAGTACGGTGGGTCGGAGGGTAAGCATCTCCTCATCAGATGTCCAATGATGATACTTGCATCTTCGACTCCACCTGCATCTGACAGAAGATGTCGACTTGGATGCTCGGCCATCAGTTTCGATTTTCATCCTTCCCTTAATCTCATCACCCACCATTGCCCTTTTCTGTACAATTTCTCCTATTTGTAGCCTGATATGATTCCACTCTGACCTGAGTCGTCAATCCCTTAATCAGAATACAAGCCTAATTGCAATGGAGTCACGCGAGTTTGTCTTCATCACAACAGACACGAGTGGCAAGACCAAGAGACGAGACCGCAAACTAATACGCAGCCAATGCATGCATGGAAGAAATCTCCGAATAGGGCTTCCGGCGCCTAGCGAGGAGAAGTCTAAACCGACTGGGTGTCCTGCGGGCCAAGTCTTGGAGCAAGCCACGGGCCAAAGTCCCTGCGCCAGCAAGGATCAAGCTTGGATTCGGAAAAAGCCACTTCCTCTTGGTGTGCCCCAGTCGCCTCGTTCTGAGCTGTCTGTTGTGGCGGACAGTGCGGATGAGCGTGCGCGTCTACACCTGTTCCATTGTAGGTGCCAGGGAATGTACTGGAAAATAGGTTCCACGCCATCCTAGGCCTCTTCAGCTTGGCTAATGTTGTGTTTGCAGTTATAACCCATGCACATCACCTCATTTACCCCTCCGAGCTTTGCGTAGATTTTGATATGAACCGGAGCAACGGAATTCGTTGGATACTTGAGGACACAACGTATCTTCATTACACTCTATTCTTCAGCTCGGCTATTAATGATGCATATTTGAGACAGCCATACAGCAAGAGCACATACTACCACATGGGGCGGACCATCACCTCCCTAAATAAAGATCTGGCGCTTCCTTTGCTAAAAGATTCGACCATCGCTGTCGTTAGCTCATTGGTCGTCATATCTGCCATTTTGGCTGATTACCACGCTGCCAAGTCCCACTTTAGAGGCTTACACCAAATGATCCAGTTACGGGGCGGCCTGCAAGCCTTTCGTCATAATTTCGGACTTTGCATCAAACTAGCTCGGTCAGTCTGTGTCACAGGGCCAACACCAGCTCATGGAACATCTACATCAATTGAGATCCAACTTCGCTAACATGTGCCAAAAAGAGTTGATCTTGCCTACACTCTTCACACCGGAGAGCCTCCAATTTTCGCTGATGTCGGATTCTTGTCCAAGATCCAGGCATATACCACAGCATCCCGTCACGATCAGCAGGACAAGTCAATTGCCTCTTGCAGCTGCAATCCACTCAATCCAGGAGCCTTATGTCCTACGTTTGAGGTTTCGCATATTCGCCTACGCATGAGCGTCAAAACACTCATTGGCGATACTAAAGTAGCTTCCATCTTCTCTGATTTACAGTGCCTCACATGGGACGCCAATAACAAACGGGGCTTTGAGCAACATGAATTCAAGATGACGTTGTTTTCGCTCCAATACCGTCTACTCATACTAGAAAAGCATGCACACGGCGCCATGGCCGAATGCTTCCGCCTTGCGATGCTCGCCTTCCTCGCCACCACCTTTGAGATCCCCGAGAACGCTGGCAAGCGCTATCCATATTTATCGCAAAGATTCCGCAACAGCTGCTGCAAGATACTGGTCAAAGATCCGACCTCGGACATCTACAACGACTTTTTGATATGGATATCGATTATTGGGGGCATCTCATTGTACGGCGTAGGTGAAGGATGGCTACGCGAAAGCTGGAAAATGGTGGTACCAACGAGCATGACTTGGCAGGAGGCGCGTAGGAGGCTGAAGAAGTTTTTGTGGATTGATGCACTGCATGATAGCCTTGGAGAAGAGGTGTTTGGCGCCTTGAACGGAAATAATGTAGAAAAGGCGGCGATGAAGACAAAGTCGAGCCCATGGTGGCTGAGTGGATGGGGCATGTGCCCGCTTGATATTTGAGCCAAACACGACTGTTCTGAACAACTGGGCGTTCTTCTTTCCAGTATGGTTATTGCGTGCGAGATTTTCTACATTTAAATTCACTAAATAAACTTAATTCTATTACAGAAAAACATCCCATGTACTTCATAGCTCGTGAGGAAGAAATTGGCGTTGAACGATCAACCCCTTCTCTTCCACCATATCTAGTCCTCGTGCTCCTTAATCGTTAATTTCTTTCGTCCACTTTCATTAGTCATTGAAATAATCGTCTTTCGAGCCGTTCTATACGTCCCGTTCTCTGTGACTGCTTCCGCAAGCGTGTTATGTATCGACCCATCCGTCCCATAGCCGAGTGGGATCAATATGTCATCTTTCCAAACGGGTAGCTTCTTGCGCGTCGTGTCAATAATGGCCAGAAGGACCACGGCTAAGCCCATGAGAAGCGCAATTATTGGTAGAATGATGAAATACCAGTTGATTTTGATGACGACCACGTTTTGACTCGTGCGCCCCTCTGCAGCTGGCTCCCCCGATGCGCGATCGCGGATCCATTTCGACAAACTCGAGGCCAAGTTGTCAAACGTGGTGTTGAGACTTGTCGACTTTGCCAAGGCGATTGCATAATCCAGTGTTCCGTTTGTTTCCAAACCTGGGTAGGCGATCAATGGAACGTCTCGTTCACCATTGAGTCCGCCATCTGTGCTCACGCCGAACCCACGCAGCAGCTCTTGTATCATGCCAACCACAGTGCTCTGCGAAATATTAAATACCTTGCCTTGGAATTCAGGGTTTATTACGTCAGAGTCGTCGGGGATGTAGAGCTGTAAGTCACTTCGTTTAACATTTCTCAGGTCCAACGAGTAGTTTTGATACTCGGTGTATTCCTGGTCGTTCCTTTGATCTGAATCAAACGAGTTCGGCGATCTATTGTTCCAGGAATTGAAGGTTTCGTATAGAAGACCACTCGTGACGTTTGATTGGTAGACAGATGTGCAAAACGACAAGCTGCACTCGTGCGCCGTGGCCTCGGAGTCTTCCCACAGCGTCTCGTTTTTTAACCAGCTGTCTCCTGGTTTCAGGATTTGAATGGCTATGAGCATAGTGCGCAGGTCTTGGAATGTTATTGTCCGTCCGGGATTGTTTATAACCTTGGCCGTCATTTCCGTTTGGTACGGTATTGTGCACGGCGACACACATGAAAATGGGCCATCGTAGTTGGAGAGGTTGGCACCACTGCTTGGGACAGTCCATGCGGTCCAAGTGGAATTCCTCTGGTTATTTCCCGGATAACTGACATCTGGTGTGTGCAATATCTCACCATTCCATAATGTGGTATTCTCGGGTATTATCACTCTCCCTTGACTTCTTTTCAGGTGCTGAGAAATGTCGTTGCATTTAGAGCATACTGCGACGGATGGGTACGGATCCCAGGTGCAGTTTCCGGATGCGCATGCATATTTTGGCCAAAGATCGCTTGGGCGAATGAGATCCGAGAGTCCGTTCCAAATGGCCGCCTTCATTCCAAAATCGAGTTCTCCCAGCACGTATTTCATCTGAGGGAATTCGAGCTGTTTTCCATCTGGCCCCGGAAATGTGACCCTGAGGACACCCACTGGGGATTGTTCGTAACTTCCAACCCGCAAGTCTGTGCATTTGCCAAGAGTCGTGCCTGAATTGTATGAATCCTTTGCATAGCTGCTACCTTGTTTCAGTATCCTTTCTGGGAACCAAGTTCCATTTTGCACTTGAATGAAATTGTCGTCCTCCAGACCAACCAGGGCTTGCAGGAAGGGGCCAAAGCCAGGGAGAATAATGGTCGAAACAGCGCCTAGAACAATCCAATGTCTGTTGAACGGTCGCAGGATCAAAGTTAGTCACGTAATATCTTGGCTGTTTGGAGAAACTTACGGGCGACGGGTGGTTGTTTGCATGAGGCGAAGGCTTCCCCACAAGCCCCGACTGGCAGCATCAAAACGATCAAAGTCAATCAGCGGCCCTTCCTTTTTGTCGAACCAATTCCATTTGAACTGCGCAATGCACGCGCTCACCGAAAAGGCCAAGGATGCCTTAGATATTACGGCAAGTACCGAAATGACGGTGTTGATGGACACAGCCCATTTCCATTCCGACAAGCGTCTGTTATGATATTGTGCCAGGAGGATGATCAGGCCACCAAAAGATGCGATGCAGCATACTAGTGCACACCACTCAAGAAACCAAGGGCCCCCGACCCCTCCAAGCCTTTCCAGAAAGCTCTCTGGGCCGTTGCCTTTCTCCGAGCTAGAAGCCTTTGGCAACAGCGGAGCAGCATTGTCTTTGGTAGGCCCAGGCTGCAACCGCGAATCCGCTGCGCCGAGTAGGGTAGGCGTCGAGGAAGATCGCGAGGTCCTGACGGGGGGTTCTTGTTCCATTGGAGCCAGAATTTATCGAATATTCCAGCTTCATCGATCGATCAAAGATGGCAATGTTCCAAATTTTCTGCCTGCCCTTTTTTTTGAACGAGCGGGCGGTAGAACAAGGCTGCCCAAAGAGGGGCACCTTATCACAGCAACTTGTCATACCCGCTCAACCTAAAATTAGAGCGTATTTGTGAAATTTTCCACAGGCTGACCAATGAAGCGTGAGGTTGTAGCATGGCTGACCCTGAAGATGGGGCCGAGCTCTTGGCGGTCTGCATGAAATGACACAAGGTGGAGTGCGGCTGAGACGCAGGACAAGGAAGACCTTGTGTCCGGAGCCAAGGCTTCCAACTCAACCGTTGACTCATGGTCAAAACTATCAAAACTGCAATGCAAATGAAGGCAGTTTATGTTGGTTGCAAAGAATCTAATACGATAGACATCACGTATTTATATGCATTCTCCGACGAAATAGTGGCCAAATGCTCGGTACGCTCAGACACCCAGACATGCGACTGAGAACAAAAAAACAATAGCCGTTTCAGGACCGGTACACCGTGACCAGTCCCTTTTATCTCACTTCCTCAGTGGAACCTTGCAGCCTTACGCTTGTGCACGCACAAGTTTGACTGTGCTATCATTAAATACCAGGGCGGCAAAAATCGGTCTGCCTGAATGGCGCAATGATAGTTCAGGTGAGCGTACAATAAAATTCACTTCGCACTGAAAAATATCATTAAGTATAACAATTCGTGTTGTTTCCTCTATCCAAGTATTTTCCAATCCCTGTTACAGCGGAGTTGCGACGATATCGAATAATAATGTGTTTTCGGATGAATATTCGGGATATTCACACTATGGCCTGGCCATGGAGCACAGTAAAAATGTATAACGAAGAGTCTTTGTATCCGTTTCAGTCTTAGTTTGTAAGATACTTTTGATTGTGCTTTTCCCATCTGAAACCACTTTCTTGCTGAAGAAGTCAGCCTACCCTATAGCGCTCCGCTTTGCAAATAAAGTGGCTCAAATGGAATAGATACTCAGCTTCATACGTGTAAAAGTTGCACTCTCAACAGGCAGAAGATTCACGGTCTATAATGGTAGGTTTTGATACCCTTTTATCAACAAAGTCCAGGACTGACATAGCAGAATGGGCTTCGGCGGTGAACTCGACTTTCGTAAACTGCTGTGCAGACTCCAAGAGCAGCGACTAACTCAGTCAGTCATACTCTGCCTTAGGAGAGTGAGATTCGTGATACCGATCAACAGGGCGGGGAAATGCAGATTGTGGGGAGTTGCGGGGTGTGGGAAATCAACATCTCGCCGTCAATTGCCTAGCTTGTCCGCTGCGGACATCAGATTACAACCTTGGGTGCAACTGCGGGATTACTACGGATACTTACACGCCATTGTCGCCTCTGGCTATCCATTTCCGCATCGATCGACCAGTAAGACATGCAACTAGCAAACAACACTAATCACCCCACAGTAACGTTTGTGTTGTTGAGGGGAAAGGCTACGTGCACCACGACCACTACTTGAGAATCGGAAATGCACTGGGACGGAAATAAATCATTAGCCTAAATTCAACCAGCTTACTTCCGACAGATATTTCCGAATATCTAACCTGCTTCACCGTGACCTCACTAGCTTGCGTATAGTTTAAAGAGAGGGCGGGGCTCGAACGTCGCAATCATTTTTTTGTTTCATGATTTTCCTTCATTTGTCAGCCACAACACGAACCAGTCTTTCCAAAGCCACGAACATACCTTTTCATAATGGCTCCTTCCGTCAGTCATACCGAAAAACAGACAAGATCTGTTATTCGTACCAAGACGGCACACAATCGTAACCCTGGTGCGGAAATGGACCTGAGACCCGAGGCTACCGAGGTGCAGTCCATGGGTCGGTCCAAAGATGGGCGAGAACTCAAGATACGAACTTATCCCGAGTTCAATACGCTCGAAGAGGAGCGACTATACCGAAAGCAGCACCTGGTTGCTGCCTTTAGGGTATTCGCCGATCGCGGCTTCGATGAGGGCATCGCTGGTCACATTTCCGTTCGTGACCCAATTCTGACGGATCACTTCTGTGAGGGCGACGGTTTGTGCCATTGTAGTAAAAGCATGATTCTCTAACCAGATTCAGGGCTGAATCCTCTGTCGATGCATTTTGCCCTCATCAAGGTCTCTGATCTCATACTCGTAGATGAGCAAGGATATGTTGTTGAGGGTGATGAACCCATCAACAGCGCCGCTTTTACTATCCACTCGGCCATTCATAAAAACAGGCCAGACGTCAACGCCGCCTGCCACGCGCACAGCGTGCACGGCAAAGCCTTTTCCTGCTTTGGCCGCGAGCTGGAGATGCTGACCCAAGACTCGCTTCGGTTTTACAAAAGCCATTCCGTCTACCCCAACTTTGGGGGCGTTGTCCTCGACGCAGAGGAGGGTCAGCGCATTGCCAGTCACTTGGGCGACAACAAGGCTATTATCCTCCAAAACCACGGTCTGATTACTGTAGGAAGATCAGTTGACGAGGCTGCTTTCTGGGTGAGCCAAGGCGACCAAATTGTTTTTGCAATTCTCCGGGCTAACGTTTCGGCAGTTTATAAGCATGGACAAGACCTGCCAGGTACAGCTGTTGGCAGATGCTGCAGCCGCTGGTGGGTATAAGAAGGTTCTGATTGATGAAGAGGAGGCGGAGTATTCTACAAAGAACGTAGGGGGCCCAGACAAGGGTTGGCTTGCCTTCCAGCCTTATTATGACGAGCAAGTTGCCAAGACGAATGGGTCGTTTTTGCACTGAATGGTTCAAGTCTGAAGTTGGATCAAGGATGATATATATCAGTATGTGTGATTGCTATTTTTCACCTTTCTGATAGTCCCTGGCTTTTTGTCGAGCAAGTTTGCCGACATCTTACAACCAGATTAATATAGGAAATCAAGATGCGATGCGCGATTACAGCTCTCATATAGCAACACCGCGCGTGAAATCAATAGCTTTGTGATTTGAACAAGGGAACCCGGCTCATGATTGTGAACTTCCCAAAGCGCGCTATACAGGACAAACTCCCTGTCGCTCCCTCACTTGCTCTTGTTATGTGTATAGATTCGATATAGAGATTTTTTGAAGCTAATCTGTCATGCTCTCATTTCCAGAGACTTGCTATGCCCCTATGATTGAGATTTATCGCAAAAGTCGTCGACCCAGCGATCCACGATCGCTCCCACGCCGTGACGGATAGGATCAACACAGGGCAGCCCAAGCGCCTCTGTCACAGCCGAGCAGGCATCGCGCGCGGCAGCTTCATCCAGCATGCTGGTGTTGAGCGAGACACCGACGGCCTTGACGTCTGGATTCGTCAGCCGCGCAGCCTCCAAATTGCGATCGAGACATTGTTGCAGATCGGGCACGCGCAGGTGCTTCACATGGCGCATCGTCTGGCGGCCAAACTCGTGACACAGTACCAGGGCATCAGGCTGCGCGCCGTGGATCAAGCCCAGCGAGACGGCAGCGTATGACGGGTGGAACAGCGAGGCCTGGCCCTCAATCAGGTCCCAGCCGCCGTCCTCACGCGCCGGCGACAATTGTTCGGCGGCGCCCGAGGTGAAGTCGCTGACGACGGCATCAACCGGCATCCCGCCGCCGGCAATGAGCATGCCTGTCTGACCGGTCGCGCGGAAATCACACAAGACGCCCCGCGCCTTCATCTCCTTTTCCAGCGCAAGCGTCGTGTACATCTTGCCGACGGAGCAGTCAGTGCCCACGGTGAGCAGGCGTCTGCCCGCGCGAGGGCGTCCGTTGCCCACCTTCAGGCCCTTGGGCGGCTCGCGCACATCCCACAGCGTGCGGCCGAGTGCGGCGGCGCGATCGCGGATGGCGGGCTCCTGGCTGAGGCGCTGGTGCAGGCCGCTGGCGACGTCGAGCCCAGCGTCGAGGGCGTCGAGCACATCGGCGACAGTGCGCTCAGCCATGACGCCGCCCGAGTTGACGACGCCGACGACCAGCGTCTTCGCCCCCGCTGCCGCCGCTTCGGCCACCGTCATGTCCGGAAGCCCGACCGAGATGCCGTCGGTTTCGGTCCGGAGCTGGCCAACACACCGCTCGCGTCTCCACACCGCCAAGCCGCGCGCCGTTTTTGCCGCAATGGCATCCGTCGCTTGGCCCAGATACAGTAGATACGGACCGCTTGCCATTGAGTCAGTCATTGTTCGCTTTTGTTGTTTTAGTTGTGTTTTGGGGGCGATGGAGGATGAATGGCTAGTGAGAAATGAAAATACCTGCATTCACAATAAACTCAACATTATCCCCTCTAGAGTTTGTGCTCTTGTGCAGCACCAGCGACATGTTGTAAAGTGTGGAGCCTCCGTCACCTATGAGATGCATCTACGTGTCGCAAGCGCTGCAATGGGAAGCTTTACGGATGCATGTCTTGGATGCACTTCTTCTCCAATGGCTGTGTGCAAAAAATCTTGCACCGTCTGAAGGGTTCCGCCTTGTTCTTACGCACCTTACCGTTTACCAATTTTTTTTATCTACGCATTTGGACTGGTATTTTGATGCTTGCATTATAATTTTTCTTCCCTTTGTTGATTTCGTTGAATATCCTCTGCTAGGGAGAGGTGACTTCTCTCGCGAGACGGGCCAATTGATGGTTGACGCAGGACCAAGAATAACAACAATAAAACAAGGCGACTCTAGTTCAGCGCCTTCGAGGAACTTGCTTGTAACAAAACTGGAAACCTTCAAAACGCTAGCAGTCATGGCGTTGAAGAGCTTCATAAGGAAAATAAATAAAAACCCCAGGGGGAAAGGCGACATCGTCTGTGGGACATGGATCGGGTGATGTTAAGATCTGCGCGCAAAAATGCTGCAGTCCACTCACCCTAGCTTTCAGTCATCTGTTTGTTGTTCGCAAGCTGAAGGATGATCTAGGCTGAAAGTGGAAGTGGGGCCTTCGCAGAGCTAGAAAAATGTGGCGGCGAGGAAGCCTAGACTTTATCAGTGTCCATCTCTCATCTTGTCTTCAGCGGCTCTAGACACGCGATTCGCCATGGAACAGCGTCACTCTCCTCAGTCACCAAGTTTTCTTAATCTTCCATGCAAGATTAGGGAACGCATCTACATTGAGGCCGGACTCGAGCTGGACCAGCGGATCGAGCTCGATAATACTCGCGGCCACCACAAAAGCCTCGCCTACAACCTGGTTCAGACCTGTCGAAAGATCAACAAAGAGGTCACCGCTCTGTTGTTCCACAGAACCCACTGGGTGCTTGGTCATTCTCAAATTGAATTCGGCCTTCGATGGCTTCGCCAAGTCTCCCCTCTTGCCTGCTCTCAGTTCACACACATTACTATCCATCTACACTTGCAAGGCACCATCGTCCGCAGATCCAATGGTTACCAAGCACAGTATGACTCTCACACTCTTACCGATTCGCTGATCGATGATTGGATAAGGGCGGCAACTCATCTTTTTACGCACATAAAGCCTGGGGCCTTGAGGCTTCGGTTTGTGTGCGACAGTCGGACCAAGACGGACAAAACGGCGGCCGTCCTCCAGCCTTTCTTTGACTGTCCTGTAGCGCTGAGAGATTGCGAAATACGCTTATCCCCCGAAAGAGATGCTGAACTCTCTGCTCTTGCTCGCCAGGCGGCTACTCGCGCCATGGGCCAGCCATCTGAACCGTTTCGATTCTTGGATCTGCCCACAGAAATTCGACGCCAGATCCTTACATATACAGACCTGGTCACGCCTCACCGACAGTTGTGCTGGAATTCTTCTGGGGCCTTCCATGTGACTAAAATGCATTGCCTCTGTGAAAAAGACCACCACGATGAGCCAGAACCTATTCACGACTCTAGCAACTACCAACCCGACTGGATCCGGGAATTCCGGGACCACTTTGCGTGTCAATTTATTGCTTGCTTTTTCGATAGCAACCTGCGCGTTTCAGACACCATGTGCTGCCAGCACGGCAGCACATACGCGTCCAGCTGTCGGTGCTGGGCCCCTCCCATCAACATCTTGCTCGTCTGTCGCTCCGTTTACAGAGAGGCAATCGCATTGCTTTACTCGGAGAACAGCCTCGTCATCACCCCCACCTACACTGAACACCCATACAGTGATTCAATCAGCGTAGACGATCAAGGGGATCGGTTAGACGCATCCATCTTGACAAGGATACCTCCCGACGTGCTATTTCACCTCCGAACAATCGAAATCGGATTCCAAACGTTTCCCTTCGATTGGCAGCCACCTGATGCAGTCATTCGAGACTGGTGCGCGGCCATTCAACACCTCAAAGTTTCTGCCAACTTACCCTCTCTGACACTGGCCCTATTGTTCAATCCAGCACCTATTCCGTGGACAATCATCAACCAAGACCAAAAGTCGCGTCAGGCTTCACTCATGAGACCATATTACCCCTTTCTTCAACCCCTTGAAGAGCTACGTCATATGAAACGTCTATTCATACACACCCGATACATGGAAAGTTGGACTGGGCTTCACCCTTCGTCCTTTCTCTACCATGATAAGAATAGGCGTCGCAGTCCCGGGCATAAGAAGATTGAGGGAGAGTGGGAGGAGATGGTTATGGGCCCGGGGTACGACAGCAGCGCTTTGGGGAAGCATGAGCGATCGCCAAGTGAGTGGCTGCGGGATCTGTGGCGGAAGAATACAAAGTGGTACTAGATTGAGGCGATGGGGTATTCCGAAAGTAGGCATGCGTCTGATGCATTTATTTTTTCGTTATTCTCTGCCTCAAGGTACTTGGTGGATGAGACGCGCAGATGATTCAATTAAGCACTTGTACTTTTTATGGGTATTATTTTCAAGTTCAATAGAAGTTGTACGAAATCCGACAGTCCAATCGGCACAGGTTTTATTTGAGACTCACCTCCATAACGCCACTAGCCCAGAGCCAACGTTGTCGTGGGGTATGAGACCTGCGCACTGACCACCGAGACAAAATAAGCTCTTTGGGTTCGTAACCGAGACGGCCCGCACATGGCATCTCGATCCACGCGAAGTCAATTTCAGTCTTAATATATGAGGGGCTGATATTCTTATATATATGCTGCCGGCTCGGACCGGAATATCCAGGAACAGCGGACGCATTCGTTGGGTTACAGGGGCGAAACACGCCGATTCAATGACCACTGCTGTCAAGGGCAACCGCATCTCGAGCTGATCAAATGTAACCAAATTCCGCAGCTATAGAACAAGAATGTCAAAATTGCAATGGTTTGAACAAGCAGGCAAGCCATCGGGCGCTGGCATCAGGATGGAAACGGCTAGTGAATTATGGGGCACGTGAGTAATCTGCGCCACGCACCCCAACCGCGCTAGGTTGATTCCCAGGCTGAGCATCGAACCCTGGCTGCTCAGTCCTTTTTCCCGCTCGCGACGACCAGCGAGGCCGCAGATCCCGTCGCATGTGTCCCCACGATGCCGGCCAGACCATCCCTTGAGCCGCGTGTCTCGGACCTCGTCATCGAGTCCAAGATCGAGGCCACATGGGATCCGGCCACGGAGCAAACCACGCACATCCGCACCGCCGTTGGCGTCTCGGCTCGCCGACGGAGGCTCAAGACGGAGGAGACATGGAAGAGGAAGCGCATCCTCGGCCGCGGCGCTTATGGAACCGTCTGGCTTGAGGAGCGCATCGCCAGCTCCGGCCCAAGCCATGGCGAGTCGAGTCTTCGCGCCATCAAGGAAATCCGCAAGCGCGCCAACGTGTCCGCATACGAATTCCACAGAGAGCTGGAGGCCATGGCCAAGTTTTCCCACGAGAGGTTCGTACACTGCTTCGTGCGCTCACTAGGCTGGTTCGAGAACGAGGAGAGCTTGTTCATCACCATGGAGTACCTCAAGTATGGGGATTTGCAGCAATACCTTACCAAGCCCTTCCCGGAGCCCGAGGCAAAGCAGATTGCTCTGCAAATAGCCGAAGCCCTGCAATTGATGCATGAGAGCGGCTTTGCGCACAGGGACCTGAAGCCCGGCAACATCCTAGTCCTTCAGAAAGGGCCCGCGTGGTGGGTTAAGATTGCGGATTTTGGCATCAGCAAGCGCGTGGAAGCGTCGACTATGCTGAGAACCATGGAGATTGGCACAAGAGGCTTCATGGCTCCCGAGATTCTCGGCTTGTATTGTCCGGATGACATTGATGACGACGACCTTGACGCCGATGACGAGACCGATGAGGCTGAATCCGACGCTCTGGCATATACGCCCGCTATTGATCTGTGGGCTTTGGGCGAGATCACGCATAGGATGTTGACGCAGAAGCCCGCTTTTGTAGCAAACAAGCGATTGTGGAGCTACGTTACCAAGGGCACTCCTTTTCCAGCGAATGAGTTGCAGGGCGCAGGGACCAGTACACAGGGGGTTGAATTCATCCAGCAAGTCATGGCTGCGTCACCGAAAAGCAGACTCACGGCAGAAGGCGCTATCAATCACGAGTGGCTAGATGGCCACGAATTTATCGATGAAGCGCGTAGTCGCTCCAGCACTGAAAGGTGAGTCGTTTGGTTTAAAAGCATAGAGGGCATAAGGCTAAACCTAGCATCAGTTCCCGAGAGTTGGGCCCCACCGGCATGACGGTACTTGACGACGAACCATCCGCACAATGGACCGCGACAGAAAATTATTCGGAACCTATTGAAGAATATATTGCAGATCCTGCTCCTGCTACAGATAATCAAGACATGGCAACCGACGAGATTACAAAGCCCACTGGAGAGCCTTTGGTTGCTGCCTCTGAAGAAGTACCTCCAGAATCGGGATCTGAGGCTTTGATAATAACCGAACCCCATTCCGAGGTCGCTGGAATTGATCACCCAAATCTACTCTTCGAGGCCGGAAACTTGAATATTCCCAGCAGGCCAAGTCTCGGAGAAGACAGGCCTACAGAAACGGAATTAGAGGCTTTGACAATAACTAAACCCCATTCCGAGGCGACTAAAGTCAATGACCCAAACCCAATCCTCAATATTCCAAGGATGCCGAGTCCCAAAGAAGACAGACCTGCAGAAACGGAACTTGAAGCTCCGAAAGTAACCCACAGCCATTCCGAGGCTACTGAAATCAATGACCCAGGGACAATCGTTCAAGCCGGAGAAATAACTATTCGCACCTCAGACCTCCAGCCAGCAAGACCCCCGTCTCCAACGACGCCAGTTTCACAGGAGCCTCCGGTACAGACAGTAACAGATCTTACCGCTGACTCACCAACGTTGCCACAGGGGGATTCAAGCAAAGCATTTGTCAAGGAGGGAAACATGTACACTATCTCATCATACCCACCACCTGCCACCCAACCAATTTCAGACAATGACTACGACGGGGATGGCCACGACTGGGATGCCGTTTTCTCGAAAGTAGGCCATGCTGCCTCGACAACGTCTTCAGTGCATAATCAAGCAGCGAGGTCCCTGTCCTCAGATACGCCATCTCTCCAAGAGCTTCGTACATACGGAGGAACCAATCTCCCCACCAAGACAGTCTGGCCGCGAAATGTGTCCAAAAATACATTCAACGACAATAGCAGCACCAGTAGCCAACATGATGCGGGAGATATCCAGGACTGGAATACTATTTTCGCTGACATTGATGCCAACCAGGCAACAACAGCTCCAGTCTACGATCATCCAGCGAGGCCCCAAGCTCCGCGGCCGCAATTTACCCCGGAACCCCCTGCCTACGCAGCGCCGGGGTCGATAGGTGGAACTACACTTGTGCCGCAGGAGAGTTTACACAATGAGAGGCCCTCGCCTCCCATGGGGCCACTTTCCTGGGAAGGCAAGCCCCAGTTGTTGACAAGTAGCAATGGCGAAGTGACACTCGCCTCACAGAAACAAGAGCAATTATACACGCGCATAACTCCCCAGGTGGATGACACGGCAACTTCCAGTAAGCGTGATCTCAAGAGGTGGTGGAAATCTTTTAGGCAACCAAAGGCGCAGGCGCAGGAATCCCAAGCACCAGCTGGCATCTTTGGCGTTCCGCTGCACCAAAGCATAAGATATGCAAACGTGGCTATCTCACTGATTGATGAGAACGGGAACCCCTACGTCTATGGCTATATCCCCATAGTTATTGCGAAGTGCGGCGTTTTCCTCAAAGAAAAGGGTACGTGCATATCCACTTGTTTTTTTTTTTTGCTCTTCTTTTTTTCTTCTCCATGTTCCTTGGACGTCGCCTGCTAACTCTACTTCCAGGAACCGAGGTCAAGGGGATATTTGCCCAAAGCGGTTCAGCGCGAAGGATCAGGGAACTCCGAACCATCTTCGACTCGCCCGACCGATATGGAAAGGGCCTCTCTTGGGATGGATACACGGTCCACGACGCGGCCAACGTGTTCCGCAAGTACCTCGTCGACCTGCCCGAGCCCGTCATCCCCCTGGACCGCTACCACGACTTCTGCGATCCGATCCGCGGGGCCACCGAGGAGGCCGTGGGCGACACGGAGCTCCCTCAAACCGTCGACTTCTTCAGCCCAAAAGAGGCCGTCACGAGGTACCAAAAGCTCTTCACCGAGCTCGCCCCGCTCAACAGGCAGCTGCTCCTGTACGTACTCGACCTGCTGGCCGTTTTCGTCGCAAAGTCGGACGAAAACGGGATGACGGCGCAAAGCCTCGCCTCGCTTTTCCAGCTATCCATACTGGCTCATCCCGACTACGTTGGAGAGAGGCGACTGAACGAATGTGTTTTAATTTTCTGGATTGCAAATCAGGATTCCTTCTTGATCGGCATGTAATGGCACGGGGAGCTTGTACATTGTGAGATATTCAACATGCGTACTGGCTGAGGTAACGAGTTTCTGCACAAGTACTTGCAAGGGAGTACTGAAGTTGGTGGGGTTCAAACATGTTGGAGGCGCATGAGTAAATAGGGGGATCCATCACAACCTATAATTTTTGACACATGCAACACCCCCAACTTGACTTCAATGACATGCCATCGGCAACGACTTCGCTCTCAACCCTAGGTCGAACTAGATGACCAAAAATGCAAGCTGGTTTATTGAATTAGTGAAATAGCGAAATAGTGAAACAGCAAAATGCAAGCGCGTCCAAGTCACAAGTCAAATACGACTTTTGCTCAATTTGAAAACCTCTAGGGTGGCGGATGGCGTGTGGCTGGTGTGCACACTATTTTGTGGCTGTATCAAGGTGTTAGTGGGGCATTATGGCTGAGCTTATCACATTGGAATAACGATTGGCCCGGCTCCGCGATGGAAATAGTTCGCGTCGCGTTGGGCTCGCGCTTGATCTCAAATGCAGATGAGTTTGATGGTCAACGCTTGGGACATGCAAACACGAAGAAATGTGTTCGTTCACTTCGCATTTCATCCTGCCCATCGATACCGCCGTGTTCTTTTTAAAAGCCTCGCGTTGAAAAATTGATGTGGTGGATAATTGCTATGGTTGCAGAGCAAGTTTGGTGAACGTTTCATCAAGGTGGCTCTTAAAAAGAAGAGAAAAGAAAACGAAAGAGAAAAGATTCTAATAAAAGCAATAAATAGAATCACATATTGGCTGATAAAGGTGCTTCATATCTTGCCACTAGGGTTCCAACCCGGGAAGGACTCAAGTGAAGGATGATTTGAAAGGCTGCAGACATCAGAGCCAAGCGGCATGGTAAGCTGTAACCGGACCATGCACTACAGTAGAATGTCATGGTAGCAACTGGCTCGTAAAAGATATGGTAGAATTAAAATGTGACCAAGAACAATAAACGCATGGCTCCATCTCATGACAAACCATCAACACCAATGCCTTACCGGCTCCGGCGAGTGAAGCAATATCACCTCCCCGCTTCCCTCCGTCCGGGCACCTTCCGCCTCTTTAGTGACGAATGATGGGCGACATGTTGGATCGATAATTTCGAGATTAAAACAAGCCCGAAGTAGTTGTTCGCAGCCCGTGCCAGTATAGCAGGCTAGTCACTGCAAGGTGGCGTCTTGGCCTTGTAAGTCTCTTGGGCATAGCTGGTGGGCGCGGCCTCGGGCGCTGGCGTGCCGTGGCTTCCAGCCGCGCCAGAAGCCTGCAAAGTATCGTCCAGGGAATCGCGCGGTTGGACGTCATGCTTTTGTTTCGGGCGCCGAGTGGAACGGTTGTCTTGGTCCTCTTGGTCGCCGTCGTCGCCGTCGCATCGTCGGCGCTTGCGCGAAGAAGAAGAGCCCGCGTCATTTGCCGGAGACGTTGCTGATTTGCAGCCAGAAGGACAAGGCATCTCCATGCACCCCCCGGGGACTAATGTCCCCCCGCCGTTTGTTCCGCAGGGGGCGGGTGACGAGCTCCTCTTGGGGAACGGAGCCGCCATCTTTTCCTCGGCCCCGGGCTCTTCGTTGAACCACAAGAAGCCGGGGAAGAAATTGCCCCAGTTTTCGTTCCACAGCCCTTCTATCATCCACCGCATCCTCAGGTCGAGATAGGCCATCCGCTGCACGTCTACATCCACGCCGGGGGCTCTGTAGCTCATCTCGTCCTGGACCCATCGAACCTCGACGGACAGCTGAGATAGGAACTGGTTGAATGGATGGGAGCCGAGGGGGTCACAGTCGGTGCGGTTGATGGAGATGGCCTCCTCGACACCACCCTCCGAGCCCGTATCGCCGTCTTGCCGAGGCGGAATAAGCACCTTGGGTGCCGGCCCTCGATGCTCGGCGAGATAAGGCTCCTGCGGCTCGGTGCAGAACGTCTCCCAACCCCAATTGTCATGGTGCTGATGGGCCGCATTGAGCTCTTCTTCGGAGCATGGCTCCATTCCCTGCAAGATGGGATCTTTTTGAGACCATATGCCTTGGGCTATCCATCGGTTGCGAACGTTGTTGTAGCTGTTGGTGTCGAGATCAAGCCTGTCATCCCACGGCAGCGTCTGTCGACGGCCAAACGGGCCGTGCGACTGCTGGTGAGCAAGGCGGTCCGCCTCGAGTATTTTTTGAGCGAAGAATTGACCCGAGGGCGCGCAATCGTAAAAAAGGCCATGGAAATAGTGTTCTTTTTGTCGGAAGAGATGAGCTCGCTCGGGTGGTGGGTCGACCCGGTCGGGGATGACCTTGGAGTATCCCTTTAGGTTGGGTCCTGGTTTCTCGAATCGCTTCATCTCCCTGTCCAGTAAATGGGGACGACGCTCATAGTACCCCAGGCGATCCCGGAGCCGCCGGAAACTCTTATCGGACAACGCCCTGTCATCGTAATTGGGAACCACTTGGCTCAGGATGGAGAAATCTCGAGACACAGACATGGCGTCTGTGGCACATCGGATGATGAGAGAAGAGAGTGACGAGAAAAACAAGAAGGGGGGGAGGGTCTGGGTACCAGCTTTGTTACACAGACTTGCATCATCAGCCCGCCACCAAGAACAAAGAACATGTTCTACCTACCACACCCCGCTCAATCAGCTTGCAGCCACCGGGTGGCCTCTGCCAAGCTGAACCCTTGATTACAAGCTGAGGCGATTATCAGAAAGCTGTGGCGGCGATTAATCGGCCAAGAGCCCTTATCCACCCGGCATCTGCAAGGTGTGTTCTGTCACAAACCAGAGCCTCCCGTGGCAGGAGTTAGAGTACACTGTCATGAGCCCCCACACGTGTCGCCATGATTGCCGGGCTGGTAGACCTGGAGCTGTGAATAGAGAACCAACTTGTGGCTTCTCCATGTGGCGTCGTTTAGTGCCTGAACATGCTCCATTCGCCGGCACCAGTCGTGCCAAGCAAATGTTGGACCTGAGACAGCTAGCAGCAAGCGAGCCAAACACTGAGCTTGAGCGTATAGATGAGGTGTCGACAACCCAGTCAGCTGGGTTATCACCACAATCCAATGCACTGCCTTAGCTAGTCTATCCTACACAACCTGTTTAGTTTATGTTGAGGCGCCAAGCATGATTCGGGTCGGCAGAACCACTCTCGTATGCAATGCACTCTCTGTATTCGCCGTCGTATTTCCTGTTCCTTCGTCTTCCATTCACTTCCGCCCACTCAGCCATTTGCTGGGCCATTGGATCATGCAGCCATTTCCTTCTGCTAAACCACAAAATAGCTCGACCAAGTCGCGTGGAGGAGCAACCCGCGGTTGGGACCGCAGCAGCCTCACTCCTTGTGCCCATCTTCGAATGCGCTCGACATCAACATCTGGTGAGATGGCCGAGTTGGTTATGGCGTCAGGTTAAGGTCACCTTAACAACCTATCATTCCTGATGGAGCAATCCTCCTGGGTTCGAGTCCCAGTCTCATCAAATTCCTTTTTTGGCCGGCGAGCTTTTGTATTTCGTGTGCGAGCCGATTAGTCGAGCGGCCCTTTTTTTTCCAAAGAAAAAAAAAGCCTTTTTCTTGCAGGGTAATCCTAAGGTTGGTTGATAGAAGGTACGAAAGTGAACGACGAGTGTTCAGCCTCCCATCGTCTTTCTCATTTCTTTCACCACTTATTGTATCATCTGGTAGCCTGTATCGTTTTCCGTGATAAACGGCTCGAGAGTCAGTCTTGAGGCCATCATAAATGGCAATTCTTTGTACCAAATCGAAATAATCGCGTTTTCTTCATTCCAGCTCGGGGTTGCACAGAAGAGTAGGTAGTGGATGGCGAGATGGGCGAGTCGGTATAAACTGACTAGTTCTTGTGGATCAGAATGACCCGCGCAACTGAGCTGAGCTTCTTAGATCAAGGACTACTTTTATATCCCTTTCATTTGACGGAGTGGTGGTTGAAGTAAATGTCGATGTAGGTAGTGGAAGAGACAGAAACTCGCAGAGAAAATGGGCTTTAACTGGACACTTTACCATCTTCAAAAAGCCATCGTCGAGACTTGGACTGCCGCTAGCATGGCCCATGTACTACGGCATGCTGTCAACTTGGAATGTAGTCCCATGCACTTGGGAGACCGAGACATGCAACTGTTTCCTTACAGGACAACCTACTGCCTCCCACTCCAACAGCGAACCCCGAATAGCTCAGTTGGAAGAGCGTTGGGCTGTAATTGATGGAATGCCACCTGAAGGTCACCTGTTCGAACCAGGTTTCGGGGATTCAGTTGCTCCTCTACTTAGAGGTGTAGCCTGTTTTTTTGCCACTGGTCACAATCTCAACAAGCAATGGAATGTGAAGCCGAAAGCTGGATGCAGCGCGATGCTGTAAGAGTGGAACCATTTCCTGTATTGATATGATTATCAAGACGCTTGTAAATTTGTGTACGTGAACGCCATCTCCGCGCTTTTAGCTTATCGGGAACCATGCTTGGCGAAACAGGATGGAAACAACAAATTCTTTTGGTCTTGCATCATCAAAAAATGTAAAGCTGCCCAGCCATTAGAAGATTTCCCTTAATTCACTCCTATGTTTTGCTACGGCATAATGGATATCATATCTGGAGCTCCGCTACCGTTCAGTGTAACTCGTCCCGTTGGTGTCAATCGACGCTAGAGGCAAACTCTGGAAAACTACATGGCCAGTCCGTAATTCGCGCACAGAGCTGAAATTGCCTCAGAATTGACGAGAAAATAATGTGCGGAAGCTGTCAGTCCGAATGGTGGGTTTCCGTTTTCGGAATTGCGCAATTATCCCGCAACACTTGCTGTCGTTTCTTTTCTTCATTGTCTCTCTACTCCACGCGATGCTGCCACCAAGATATCTCGCCCATGCTTCGTCCTCTAATTCTCCAATTTTTACTTTTCTCCACGGAAAAAAAGGACAGAAAGAATTTTGCACCAACTTCTCTATTTTAACTAAGCAGCATGGACTGGCTGCCGCTGCTCATATTCTCGCTAAAGGGCAGGGGTATCCTTGATTGACAACAAGGGGCGTGTTTTACAGTCATAGCTGCCATCATATCACTGCAAAAAGAAGGAGTGACTATAGAAGTAGGCTGTCAGATAGCGTAGCCTGGAATAGAAATTGACGAATTCAATCGCCGCTATGGATGTATACCCCTGTAAAAGCGATAGAGAACCATCACTCACATACATCGCTCCAGATCAGTGTGAATTGTTAAAAAGAATTTCTGGCTTCCAGGGCCTCGAAGCTGCAGTAGATGAAGAATGATTGAGGCACACTCGCCAAATAGAAAATCAACATTAAAAAAAAGAGCCCGTTAGCTAAATATGGGACAATTGTAGGCCCATGCTCATAGAGTGCTCATCGTGGCTGTCTGATGAGTGATTTCCAAGTCATGTTCTGCTCAAAGATCAACAGGAGGGCTCCAATCAGAGTTCTATATAGCTAAAATAGAGATTGAGCAGTCAGTGTAGATTCTTGGCCAGCGAGTCTCGCCTGGCGCTTGACCAACATGGTGAGATTATTTAGTTCAAAGAAACACCAATGATCGTTCTAATTTTGCTAAGCGCGGTGAGCATTTCACTGAGCTGAACCTTCGCGTGTAGTTGAGAAATTCGGCCTGTTTCTCATTGCTGCCAGGCGAGCAGCCCTATTCGCCATGTTGGCCCTATCTTGATACATCTTTCTCTGCTCCTGAGGCAAAGCCTCGTACCTTGCCATGGCCTCTTGAGATCCCAACCCTGCCCCCAGCTCATCGCGAAAGATCATGGGTCTGTGAGGAAGTATTTCTCGTACGAGGCCTCTCTGTGCTACTTGCAAGCACCGCGTAGTCTTCGAGCCGCGGCCGGGACTGCCTCGCTTCCTCTCTCCTAGGAGGAACAGTGAAGTGATAGATCCCCGCTGCTACGGCTGCATCATGCTCGGCCCAGGCCTCTTGGCGGAGCATCTCGGATCGGGCACGGTATGCTTCCTTTCACTCCTCGGAAACGCCGCCCACGCGGGCTCGACGCCCCATCCCGAGACTCTCGTATCCTTCTAGAAGAGGGCGAGGGCATCTTTAGGCCGGACGGCGGGTGGCCACGCGCCGGATCTGCAGTGGTCAGCGTGCAAAAGGCGGGGGATTGGCCCGAGTGGCTGATATGGTTGGAAGCCGGGGGGAGCAGGTGGTGATACATACTGTCTCATAGTGGGTTCCAAGATAGTGCTGTATTCCATGCGACGGGCTCGAAGCTCTTCATTTGTTATTTCACCTAACCCATGCTGCTGTTGGAGATAGATTAGGGTGACCATGGGGTCATTGGGGTGCTGCTATTGTCCCTGCTCCATCTCATCTTGTGGTATTACCGTGGCTGTAAATCCTAGCCCCATTTGTAGAGGCGGCAAAGGTGGATATGGCTATGTAAGTGAATTAGAATTTGCAGTGAGATTAATAAATATTGGTAGCCGTTGTTGCTCCTGTTGCTTCTATTGCAACAGTTTATCCTGCCGCTCCTAAGTAGCCTTTAAGACTGCAAGATTTAACCCCAGCAGTTTAAATACCAAGCTTATAGCTTGTCCAGCTCTAGGTGCAGCCCTAGCCATAAGCTCTTTACTTGGGCAAAGCTTTTGTCCTTCTTGGTATATAATCTATACAATAGGAGTACAATGTCATCAGTATTTAATATAATCTCTAGTTTTTGGCCGTATGTTAACCCGCTTTCAATCAGAATATGTGTTTCGTTGATCTCTCTTTCAGAACAGAGCCGTAGGTATCTGAGCGTGAACGAAGCAAGTAAGTATTCTAGCATTAAGTTCTGGTGGCTTCCAGAACTGAGTCACCATCGTGGTCAATGGCCAGACCAACGAGGTACTCTGCCGTGTAATTCTGTGGACCTACCGACGTCGCATCGTGGGGAATCGTCTACTTCCCGCATGTCATCTACATCATCAAGTATAAAATCGAGCTGCCCGTAGGCTTCCACATTCTAGGTCAGGCAGGTCTAGCCACAGATCATGGCCACCGCTTCCAAGTTATAAGGCATGGCAAATCCCCGAGCCGCCGCGCGCGTCGGCGCCGTCGGCACCGAAATTGCACCGTAACAGGCGATATGGTAATGAATGACAGTAATGCTTAGAAGCTATGAGCGAGACTAAGATAAAGAATAGCTTCTTGGCTGTCGATTTTGTGTATTTGAATTTCTCGTCACTCACCCTGTATCGTGGTCTCGTAGAAAAGGGGTCGGTCGGTTACAAATGTGGGCCGGCACTGGCTGTGGCTATTTTTATTTAGTGCTTATGAATCGCGGATCAGCGGATGGACAGCCAATCAATCATCAAAAAGGGCCTCGGCTCTTAAGCGATAGGGCGAGGTTGTGGGGTTCATGTAGATCCGGGAATTGCTCAAGTTCAGATGAACCAGGAGTATCGAGATGTGCGCTGTTGTAGTATCTCAGCTTCGGGTAACATCGAAGCCATATCAGACCCATTGTGAAACATTTCTATGCGAGCTGCCCTGATTGTTTGGGTGCGCCGAAGACGTGAGATCTTGTCTGTAGCCGAGTCAGGGAAACACGCTAGTCGATGGTGCGACTCGCGGCTAGCCTCAGCCTTAGCTACCACAGCCTCCAAGAAAGGAAATTCGTCTGTTTATCCCACAAATCACGGACATATTATATAACCTGATTTCTTACAAGCTTCCACAGTGGGTCTTTGAAGTGTGCAATTTGTCATAGGGCCAATCCTCCCGACCTCTGCTAATTGGTGGCTCGGCCAGGGCCCACAGCAAACGTTCCTTTTTGGGGACTTTTGATCCCGAGGGGCACTAAGGTTGGTTCCTGAAATCTTTGGACGGGTACGCCTGCTGAACTATGGGGATGGAGGCTCATGTGTCGATTGAGCAGTTGCCGTTGTCTGTGACTGACAGGAAGGGTCAATGAGGGATATTAGTTGGTATACGGTGATCCAGTGTAATAGTTTTTGTAGTCCATATTTATGCTTCCGAGATTGGCATACGATTAAAGTCAGATACTTTGAACCATCTGCCAGATATCCACTCTCTACCGGCTGTACGGCACTTGGGGGTAGGCACTCGACGATGACCACAACACGGGGGAAATGCCGGTTGATGCGATGGCTTCCCGCCTCATTAGCGCTGAGGCCCGTGACAAATAGTGATATATTTTGGACCTTTGGTGACCCTGTCCGCCGATCTAGCTCATTCCGAGCTAGTAGTCAATGCACGGCTGTCTATCCACTTTGTTCTCGCCTCGGCGCACGGCACGCACCAGATGGAACAAAACCCCGATGCGTCCTGCAGCTGTCGTCTGGTCCCTCTCGTTCTTATCGCGAACCTTAAGGGAATCCTTTCCAAGAAACCCTACATAACCTTGCCAAGCACACACAATGGCCCCACTGGTAAGTGTGCCAAAAAAAAAACTCCATTGGCGACAGCCAGCTAAACATTCGAAGTATGAGGATGCGCCCGAACTGGCGCCCGGGTCAACGGCACCTGAGGTTTATCATCCCGAGCCCAAACCACTGGATTCGAAACCTGTGGACCAGCAGTACTACGGCCAGAATCACAACTCAACATACAATTCGACTCCGGTCACGTCGCCGTATACCGAGCACTCGCAACACTTGGCGCCACTACCACCGCTGCCGGAAGAAAAGAAGAAGGGAATGGGATTCGGTGGCTCTATTTTGGTCCCTGTGCTCATCGCGTTCTTGGCCATTGCCGTCATCGGACTGGCTGCGGGCACCGGAGTTGCTGTGCACAAATACCAGGATGCGAACAGTAAATTGGACGAGCTGAACCAGCAGCTCGACAAGTCGAACCAGAAACTCGAAACACTCAACGCCACGACGTCATTCAACTACATCAGCAACGGCTGCACCGACCAGGAATTGAACACCACCGGTACATCTTACACAACGCAGAGTAAGTCAAGCACGCGATCGAATCTGGTTGCGAAATGCTAACAACAATAGACCCGGCCAACCGCACCTCGTTTACCGTCCGATGCAACGTCAACCTCGTCGCCGGCCCGTTCTACTCGCTATTCGCCACAAACTTCAACAGCTGCATGGAGGCCTGTAGCATCTGGAACAACAACTACAACAACGGACAGACCTGCCGAAGCGTTAACTACGTCCCGCCGTGGACCAACATTACTCTGTCGTGGGTTGGGAACAGCGCTCCCGGCAACTGCTATCTGAAAGACGGCGTCATCTTTGATGGCGCAAAGCCTGGTATCGAGACGCATAGTGGTCTTCTCGATGATTGATGAGACGCAGTTTGCGCAGAGATGGCGAGAGGGAACTAAAGCATGGGCGTTAAGATTTGGGCTAGGATTAGCGGGTTTTTCGGAGATGAACGATCTCATAATAAATATTAATCATGCAACACTTAGCCTTTATGCAAAGCCTGGTATACCAAGTGCACAAATCACGAGCAGGAGTTAATGTCATGAAGCAACATTATTTTTGGAATTGAGCTTTTCGCAGAAGATTATTGAAGTTGAAATATTAAGGCTGTTTATGTTGATTTCATTTTTAAAAAGGAAAGATAATTACATGCTAATGTATGTCTGGCATCATGTCGAATTCTCGAATTCTCAAAAAGAGCTAAGAACCATGTTTAGGCACGGATGACTCTGCATCTTCAACTTATTGGCCAATCAACAACTCATCTAAATCCATCGCATTAGTGTATGATGCGTACTTGGTATCCGCTGCGTACTCCCCTCGCAGGAGCCATATAGGGTAGCACGCCTTTACCTGTCCACTAGTGACGGTGTGTATCAAGTCGGGGCTCTCGAGCATTTCAACACCCTCGGCAGGGTCTGGACGCTGTTAGTGTCATTTTCCCTTTTTAATTAATCTAATATCACCAGTAACTCCATAGTACATCTCAGATCCCTTATTGGAAACAATTGGGATAAAATCCTGCGCTGGTTTCGTGTCAAGCATCTGTAGCGTTAGCGAAGTAGATATGCCGATGCAAGTGACAGTCAACTTTTTGAGGGTTCTGTAATCCTCTAGGGTAGGCAACCTTGGCAGTCCTGCTTATCTAACATTTGTCACATGATCCCTGTGCACTGCCGCAGCACCATCTCATCAGCTTGTGGCTAATTGTAAGCTGAGTCCAATTCCCTCACGCTCAACTTACTTCCACCATTACCGTCCCCGCAACGCATCCGGGAATGCCACTGTGTGCCATAGGCATGACAGTTTTCGGATAGGTACTGTTACGGCTTGCACCGTGCAAACCTATTTACTCCACTTTTCTCTCCTCATAATTTTACTTGCCCGCTGCACCGTCGCTGGGCTCTCAAATCAATGGCGAGCCCTGCAGTCGAGCCTTCAGAGTCAGACTCTGAGGCTCATACCATACCATTTTCTCAGCACGATGTTGATCTCTACCTGGGAAAGGATCTTGCGGGGAGTGTTGAGACGCAGCCTCACCCCGATGACGCTATTGCTCTTGATCTCCTTTGGGTAGAGCATCGCCATCAGGAGCAGGGCATCCGTATACTGGTCCTCCCCTCCCGAAAAGAGCATGGGGGATATGAAAAGAATTCACACTCTTTCTACATGAGCAATCATAGCTGCCAATGGCTTGCTCTCCGCACCGATGTCCCGTCTCTATACCCAAAGTCAGAGCATCGGGTTCTCGCTGTGACGCAGACGGCAAAAGACATTAAATTCACTTTGAGAATTGCCCCAAGAGGCGCTACACAATCCACCATATGGTGCGAGCTATTTTACGATCCTAAAAGTGATAATGTAGTCTTATTCAACAAATCAAAGTCTGCTTTTTCTCTCTTTGACATTTCTCATTCCTCCAATGGCGTCATCATTCACCCAGGCTTTACAAAGTCATTAAAGCCAGGAACCTGGCGTATTTCTTCTGGAAACATTCCTGTTGTTGATTTTAGGATTTTAGAAAAGTATCCCATCATGGTTTATGAGCATCAGCCACCCAATGTCTCGGAGGATCTACCTGTATTGGAAAATTCTAATGAGATGGGTTCAGTGGAGAGAAGAACCCTCGCATCGAAGAATAAGCAAGTTCTTCACTATGCCCATTCTGTTTTGGACAGGCATAATGATGAAGATGTTGGGCCTTCTTCTGTTCAAGTCACTAACCGACTCGTCTTACCTGTTACTCCAGGAAACAAAAAGGTGTTTAATGCGGAGACTCACCCAATTCTTGATGCCGAAGCTGGTCAAACCATTGTAGTCCCGGGGACAGGAGAACTTGAAGATTACAAACTCATAATGCTGGAATCTCATGGATCATCGGTTATATCCTCAACTTCCTTGTCCACTGTCTTTACCGCGGTGCATTCTGAAGTTTCTGGACTGATTGCTGTTAAAACCCTCAAGACTATGATTCCAACCGAAAATGAGACACCACAGGCAATTGAAAGGAAGATTATTCGCCAGGCTGACACATGGTTCCGAGAGTGTCAGATTCTCGCAGACTTGCAGCATGAGTCTATTGTCCGATATTACGGCGGCGATGCCCGCTTCCTATCTATATACATGGAATTTGTGGATGCTAAAGATTTGATGGCTACAAATCGGTGGAGGAACAGGGTAAATAACGAATTTCAGGGCGACGGCAACGATGCATTAAGAGTTTTAAATGACATTGCCGGGGCCCTCCAGTATCTTCACGGGAAAAACTTGGTTCACAATGATGTCAAGCCGGGCAATATCCTCTACTCTCCAGAGCGTGGCGCAGTCCTCTGTGACTTTGGCCTCGCTGCGACCGCATCTGTTTCGCTAGTAAGTGGCGGAACACCATATTATGTCCCCCCGGAGTTCATCGGCAGGAAGCTCCGTGGCCCCCCATCGGATATTTGGGCCCTTGGTGTTACAATGTTATATGTCTTACGAAAAATACCGCTACCTGACTCGAGGTCAAAACGTCAACATCCTCAGCCATTATATTGGCAAATATCTAGCGTCAACAACTCCACGATACCACATACACAGTATGGAAATGGGGAGGCGGCAATCACGCAAATGCAGCAATGGCTATCAGAGATTATTGAAATCAAGGAGTCTCTGTCCAAAAACAATTTAGCTGAGCGAGTGGTATCTCGAATGCTAAGGGTAAACCCTCAGCAACGTATTAGTGCAGACGGACTGTTGCAGGAATTGGCGACGTTTAGTCATCTACCAGAGATACCCTCGATTGAAGACTTCATGCCGGTTAGCGTAGACGCATGGTATAAACTGAACGAGGATACATTGGAAACAGAAAAATGCGCTAACGATCACGGCCTATATTCACCACTCGCCCACACACAGGCATCGGATAAGTTACCTGCCTTAGAGCATGAGACAAAGCCAGCACCGGAAGCACCTCCAACAGACTCCGGGTACGCATCCGTGCCTACCTTGGACGGCAAGCTAGACGATTCAAGAAAGCAAAATTGCCAGGCTACCGGCGGGCCCCAAACCTTGGGTGATCCTGATATTAGTGATGCAGCTACAGAATATTCAATGGTATCAAGCTCGACAAGCTCAAAAAAACAGGGATACATTTTGGAGCTTGCAGAAGATTTGTTTGCAAAGCTTAACTCATTGCATCCAGACGCGAAAACCCAGAGCAGAGTTTCGGATATATTGCCCGAGCTGCTGAAAGCCTTTGCATTAAAAGTTGGACATAATGCACCAACCCAAATGCATCGTGATGTCATGGCTTTCGTGCATAGGAATAGGCGGTAAGCAATCAGCAGATACCCGAATGATGCATAAGACTAACTAGGCGGATTATTTAGTGAGATCGCCACGGCTTTTACTAACATCAGCCTCAAGCAGGAAGAACAAACTCAGGGGAGCATAGACCATTCAGATGGTATGGATCTTAAAGATCTTATGAACCTTTGGTATGAGAAAGAAGACATGGAAGAAAGCAAGCTGGAGGAAGAGCTAGAAGATCTTGACCTGGATGATCTTAGCCCTATTCAAACGACAAGTGCAGCTGCCGGGCAAGTTGGAGAGACTGATAATGAAGAAGAAAATGACGGCTGGCTTGTGGCTTACCGTGGATTCGTGTCCAGTTGTGAGGCCTACCAATGGTTACTTGGTCGACTACACAGCGAATTTCGTCTTGTGCCAACAGAATCGAATACTATCCAAACAATCCGAGACAACATCATGAGCATACTGCCAACAGCTCATAAGATAAGCCGAAAGGCATCCTCGCAAACTTACAGTGTCAATTTCGAGATCGACTGGGATATTCTTGGCTTTTTCGAAACGCAGCAATATTTTAAGCCGCCAAGCAAGGCCTTCGAGTGTGTCATCACACTGACTGGATCCTACCAAGATGCGCAAGCCTCAACTTGCAGTCAGTATTTACGACAGACTTGGCCTTTTACAGGGCCAGAAATGCTGGAATTGATTAAAGGGATCCTTGAGCGAGGTGACTGCGTTCCGCATCAGCGTAAGTGTTTGAGCTGGCAAGTCTCTGCAATTTCCACAACCATTTAACACATCTTTAGGCAAATTATCAGACGGAACGAACCTCTCCGCAATGTTAGACGGGAAAAAGCTCAAAGTGGAAGCTTATGGGGTTGCGGCCTCGATAGCAGAAGTAGGGGAGCAGCTGGCTTGGCTTGGGGCAGCTCTGAGACCATCACCGCGAGAAAGTGGGCTTGTCCATTGCACCCCGATCATCGGCTGCGTTCCTCAAATTAATTCAGCTCACCAGCCCGGACTGCAACTGTCACCAAACACTCTTTTTTGTGAGATCGGTTTCATAATAGAGGAGGTTCCAGACCCGCAGTCACTCCATAATGCTAATGGACAATGCTGGCATGACATTTTTAGGAACCCAGTGATAGTAAAAGGATATCCTATTCCCCAAAGAGCCGAATGGAATACTGGGCTGGAGATACCACTCAATATTATGGCAGGACTAGCTGACACGCGGCGAATTGACCGATTCAAAGACAAGGTCCACATCAAAGGATTTTCAACAATGCTCGTTCCGACAAAAAAGAATGAAGACATTGTTTCTTGGCATTTGATTTACAACAAGGACGGAAGTCGAATATCCTACCTGGATAACTATCTAGATGCAGAACAGCACGTTGGACATTTAGACCTGGAAAGCCACCGTCACATCCTGGGATGGTGCTCCGAAGCCAAGTTTTACGCTGGTAAATAGCTCCCTTCAATCATCCCCTCTAAGGATCAATGCTGACAAAGTGATTGACAGGCTCGGCTGAGGCACACCATCCAGTCACTCACTCACAGCTGCCTAAGCCTCCCATCGGGTTTGCTCTCGCTGGAATAAATGTGTCACCAGGCATAACGATCATGGGTGGACCCACGTTCAACATTGGGGCCAAGGATAACCCGGTTCAAATCACACGGAAGGGAATAATACGGCGACTGAAATGGATATCCACAAAATTTGTTCTGCTATGGGACGAGCGCGATAAAAGAGGTTGGCTAATCAATGGCACAAGCGCGCTGTTGCACATGGTGCGGGCATCTCTGTCGCATGCGAGCGAAGATAGCTTCCGATCAGCCTTTCTGTTTAAAAGTGAACATCTGCAAGAAGCGGTGGAACCACATACAGCCACGTCCGCTATCGAAGTGCTGCTCAATCCTACAAACCGGTCTCTAAAGCTCTATGAAGAGGGTGAAGAAGAGGGTGGGAGTACCCTGTTCAAGACTCAAATTGATCACTATTACAATCTGCTGGAGAAGATGATTGATCATCAAGTGGATATCGCGGGAGACTCTGGTGTGAAGCTGAACGATCAGCCGCGAAGGTACCTCGAAGGATGGGACTTTGAGGATTTGGTAACGGACTGTGACCCTCTTCACCCGCGTGTAGCTACACTGGAAGCGGCTGGTAAAGGGTGGGTTGATTTCATCAGGGCTATTCAAGCCGTCACGTTGGTCGGCAGCAACTTTGGCGACATTATTCGACCCAGTGGCACAGATGTTTGCCAACGGTGGGCTGAGCTGCCAAAGAAGCAATATCTGATTGCAACTTCTCTCTCCGACATGAGCCGGCTCATGAAAGATGTTGGAAATTACGGCGATAACCGCGTTCGACTCACCGATAACCTCATATGCCACACGCCGACGACCGTGTTTATGTCGTGCAAATGCCAAGGCATGCCGAGTCAAGATCATGCTGAACCTATTCAGGTGTTGTTCCCATCGGCAATGGCTGGCGAACTACCAAGTGATACGCCGCTGATCGAAGCCAAAGGGTCTGGTGCCATCATTTTCGGCCAAAACTCGAGCTTCTTGTGGACTTGGGGAGATGTTGGTGATCCCTACAGAGGCGGTGACCTTGCGGCAACAAGATCCTTTTCCAATGCGACAGAGAAGGACTCAGATTCGCTCAAGGATAGTGGTATTGGCCATAGCTCAACGTGGTCAGGATCTGAGAGGATCCTCTCCCCTCAGTCAACACGGAGTACAGGATTGTTAAGCAGATCTGTGAGCGAGTTCCTTGCTCCTACCCAGACAGACTCGACAGTTCTCGTTGACACTAATATTTACATGCTCAATGAATACACGGTGGGCATCATCTGCGCGCTGCCCAAGGAGCTGATGGCAGTCCGGGTGCTGTTTGACCACAGGCACAACAGCCTCGGGACGGAACCAGGCGACAGCAATCAATATGCCCTGGGAGATATCGCAGGGCACTGGGTTGTTGCAGCGTGTCTACCGGCCGGCGAGTACGGGACCAATTCAGCTGC
This sequence comes from Calonectria leucothoes, assembly GCA_002179835.1. Classification (NCBI taxonomy): domain Eukaryota; kingdom Fungi; phylum Ascomycota; class Sordariomycetes; order Hypocreales; family Nectriaceae; genus Calonectria; species Calonectria leucothoes. Next base: position 241,150 of record NAJI01000056.1, read on the forward strand.
GAGCGTCGCCTCCAACATGAGTCGTAGCTTCAAATCTCTCCGGTTCTGTCTGCTGGTTGGCATCGCCGGCGGCGCGCCTTCGGAAAAAAGAGACATCCGTCTCGGCGATGTCGTCGTCAGCCAACCGGCCGGTACCAACCCCGGCGTGCTCCAGTACGACCTCGGCAAGGAGCACCAGGGCGGCCAGTTCCAGCTCACGGGCGTGTTGCAGCCTCCATCGCGCGTCTTGACCAACGCCCTCAGCTCTCTGCAATCCGACCCGGATCTACAGGCTGATCCGCTTGGTCCGCATCTCCGCAGAATCGCCGTCTCCTTGCCAAATTATCGACATCCCGGTCCGGAACTCGATGTGTTGTTCCCGACCGCGTGCACGATTTGCGCATCGCAGAAAGTGCCACATTCTGAATGTCCGCACACGCTGCAGCGTGTTCCGCGTGCTACGACGACGCCCGTGATTCATTATGGCCTTGTAGCATCCGGCAACAAAGTGGTCAAAGATGCGGCATTCCGCGACCGTCTGGCACGCGAGCACGATGTGCTATGTTTTGAGATGGAGGCTGCCGGCGTCATCAACACTGTCAATTGTCTTGTGATTCGCGGCATCTGTGACTATTGCGACGCCAAAAAGAACGACGCCTGGCAGGAGTACGCGGCCGCCACAGCAGCTGCATATGCGAAACTCTTGCTCTCCGTCATGACTCCAGTGGGGGATGCGCGGGTTGTCAGCATAAGGGGAGATTCTGAAGAGCCAGCAACTAAGAGGAGAAGGGTAGACTTTGAGAAGATTTGATAGTGCGCTGCATAGAACGACGCTTTTGAATGGGAGCGCGGGGACGCATAGATTGTCAAATACCGCCCCAGGACTGTATCTGGGTCATTCTCTGGTCCTCGAATGTATACAAGGAACTTTAAAAGGGAATGAAATTTGAGGAACTCTGTTTTTGAAAGGGCTTTTTTGCGGCGTTAGCCTCTTGCCAGTGTTATTTAGATTGATCATGGCAATGGTTCAACCAAGCCAGTGGCCCAGAATCGTTGGCCAGGTGGCATACATCCTCATACTAGTTAGCGGGTGAGCTGAAAATATAGAATTCAGCTAGCAATAAAGCTAGCTGATTACCAGAATAAATTTCCTCCAGGTGGCTGGTCTGGAGCTGAATTTGCGGCCCTTGTGGACTTCGCTCGTAATAGCGCGCGGGCGAGTCAAGAATAGAAGCTCCCACGCTAATTTCGCTGACATAATGTGGACCCTGGCCACCGTGAATTAATCCCCTCTTTCTCACCTTGCTGCAATTCATTCCCGCAACCTTCCTGAGGCAAGCACAGACGGCCCCTGGACTTTCATGCTCATGGATTGATAATATATGAATCAATTTCTACATCACGGCAATCTGACACGGACTTTGATATATATATGAAGAATCATACGCTCGAAATATGACGTCCCCTCACCGCCAGTCGGCTTCAGTGCGAGGCAGCTCCTCCAGCGATCCTGTTAAAATCAGTGGATACTTCTACAACGATGGGTAAGCTCCCCATATCAGATGAAAGCATATTGTTGACTGTATAGCACATGGACTGAGGAAGAGGATCTAAAGTTTGAACGGGTGACGCTGAGAACGGTATATCGCAAATTTGTCTTTTGTAGTGCAACTGGCTTACGAGTGTGGATACAGGAAAACCTGGCAGCCAACTCATCAGTCGGGCCAGAAGTGATATTCATATCCCCGCCTAAAGACGCAGAAGATATTGTGGATTCATACAGGAAACGCCTGTACACTGTTAATAAGCAGCCGAAAACACAAGGCCTCAGGCCAGATAAGCTTGAAAAGATGAAGAAGGATATATCGTCGACATTTGGCGTTCCCACCTTCTTCTGGACTGCGCGACCTGCCTCCGATTCCAATGGCTTCTTCAACTACAACCGGCCTCCGAAATCGAATTCCAGTGGATCCATATATGGTACTTTCTTCTCTCTATCTTCCTGTTGACTGACGTCCAACATGTGGGTATGAAAGACATTTCCTAATGTAAAGATGAATAGGTACCATGTCGCGTTTCCTCATCAAGGAGATGGTGAATTACACAAACAATAACGAAAATGGGCGCAAGGAGTACCGCCATGTTTGGAATTATATCGGCTTCGTAACCTTTTGGCACTCTAAGAGCGGCAATGGATCTGACGCCACGCAAGTTCTATTGTGCTTTGATCTTCCCGATCGGCTGAAAACTGCTATAAAACTTGCCTTTGAGGAATCCGATGTTGACTCTTGGCGCCACTGTCAACTTGGCCTCTACTCGGTTATTGTGCCTGTCATCGCCCATGCATTCGATGAAGCATTGTGGGGATTTAGAGATCCCGTAAGGGATATCGAGAAGGTGAGCAGGCTTCATCTATGCGCCACTGACACCTCAGAGACCATGTTTCCTCCGCGGGAGATGCTGAACAATTATAGTCTCGCGAAAATCCTCATGAAAAGATGAGGGACCGATACTTATCCATGCACGAACTGTCACGGCACATAATCCACAAAGTTGAAACTGTTGAAGTTGCCGTACGAACTGTCGGGTCGATTATAGACCACCACAAAGATATTGTGCATCAACAAGATAACAAAACGTTGGGTTGCACTGAAATACGAGGAGCCATCTCGCCAGGGTTTGATTTCTATCAAAGATTTCTGGAAAGCTTAGGGTCACGCGCGCAAGCATTTGAGAAAAGGCTGCAGAACGAAATAAACCTGGTACATTGACTGGTACCAAAGTTGAGATGCAGGCTAATAATCCTATAGGTTTCCAATCTGTCTAGCGCCGAAGATGAGCAAAGTGGTAAAGAGCTCAATTTGATAGTTTCAGTAGCCAGCTTGATTTTCTTGCCCGGCTCCTTCATATCGGTGAGCTAAACCATCTCGTGATATCTCTGGCAGGCATGCTGACAGGTGTCTACGGTAGGGTTTCTTTGGAATGAACTTTTTCGACTATGGCGACGACGCTATACAAACGTCAAAACAAATTTACATCTACGTAGCCTCGACACTTGTTTCAACGCTCCTATGCATTTTGTTATGGGCCTACCGAGAGGAAATCTCTAGGCGTCCCAAGAGATCAAGGGCTTCCCAAGGCACAAACCAACAGGAAATAGCCCAGCAGCAGGGCCAAAGGGGAGAAAGTGAAGAAACGCAGTCTTCGAGCCAAAGGATCCCCCTCATGCGAAGAAGTAGAGATGGGCAATCCCCGTCCAATGTCTGAATTAAGAGTTAATGTTTCTGGGTTTGAATTGTTTTTGTAAGCAGTCTTGTTTCGTTATTAGACTACTTCCTTTTGAGTATCCTGAAACGCTGCCACCATCCACGAGCCCGTCGGCCACGTATTTCTAAGTGAGAACGCTTTCGCCGCCCAGTTGAGGTACCGCACGTCTGAGGTGGCCCCGGCTATGAATTCCTGGCCTCCAGAATTAATCGCCTCCATGAGTCGTGCCAAGACGACCTGAGCGAGGGTTGTAGAGATGTTGGACCTCAGTGGCATATCTTCACTCAAAGTCATGTGCTCTACACTCAACGCCATTAATCGGACCACTCGCCACCCCATTATGCACGCCTTGAAGCCAAGCATGGTCATGAACGGATCTTCGGCGCTTTGTTGTGATGATGTCGGTTCGATTGTTGAGAGATTGGGTTTGTTTATGAGTTCAATTATTTGTTCTAGGTGATCAACCTTGCATAAAAGTCAGACGATGCACAGTGGCCGAATGCTTTGACTTACGATTCGAGTGAAATCCCGGTCGTTGTATACATCTCGGTAGTTTTTTGATCGAGGTCGTCCCAATTCCCAGCACGCTATCAAAATATTAGTATATAAATCAGAAGAGCGAAAAGTTTTGTGCTCACTAGAAATTGCATTTGGAAGCCCCAATTCTACAATGCCAGTCGTAAGTAGAGCGTCTTGGTGGCTCAGGGTCATGGCGGTGTAATGCCACGCAATCCAGACTGAGTACCAGAGAGTCTTGCTTCCTCTTTCCGATTGCACAGAATCATCTACTCCAAATCCAGTGGTGTCGTCTAAAATGTTTAGCGTTCCGACTTTTGGGATCAAGTCTGACAAGGATTAGCCTCAAAAATACCATCCTAACACGCACAACCCCTACCTGCCAAGCTATGCAGGGCTTGAAATATTTGTGCCCGATTTTCTTCGGATATTATTGAGCTATACGACATGTTAGTCGGGAGCAGATAGCCGGGGTGTGGGTGGGCTACAGGTTGTGTCTGGTTGTACCCAGGTTAATATTTGCGCAAAAGAACACGCTCGCCATAGTCATGTCGCGAATCATCATTTGCATCTGGATAATGAGAATAAGGGAGGCAAATGGCGAGTACCAAAGCAAGCCAAGTGGTGTGCCCACGGCGCGGTTTGGGTGGATCAAGTGCAGGAGACACTCGTAAAGATCGCCGTGCGCTGGCCTTGGGTCCGGGTTGGCTTCGTAGTCGTCCTCCTCGTTCATGTTGAAGGAAGAATTCTGAATGTGCGAAAGCAGACTCCATGCAGTAGCGTTTGGCGAAGACCACAAGTTATCGGGGCAAGGGAGCTCCCACTTGAGCTCCAGAGCTGAGAGTAATGGTCGCATGTTGCAACTGACGGCCAGCTGAGAGTCGAGGTAGTATAGCGAAAAGATCACCCTGAACCTAGATGAGAAAATTGACTGTAAGATATGATTTGAATCACTCACCTCTTTTGTGATTCATGTTCGACAAATGCCTTCCACCTGCCCTCTTCCGTGATTAAATCGTCGTGGTTCATTGAAGCATCGGGACTGCCTGTAGTCAACGCAGCACCATCCTGGAGCATCTGGAATTCTCGAACAACGTCAACCAGAGTTCGATGGATGGAAACGCCTCTGGGGAACAGTTTTTCCTGGCAGCTGTAAATTGCGAAATGCTCAAACAGGATGTAGGCTTGGAGCACCCAGATCTCGCGAAACCTGGAGCGGTCTTCTTTAATCTGCGCGGCACGTGATCAGTTTTATCCTATCCCGGAATGACCATATTGCCTTTAGCTGACAGGGGTTTGACTTACATAGTTGTCCAGAGTTTTCAATCCGGCCTCGAAAAGGGCGGTGCTGAACCTCTGCGCAGGGTCGTGGAATACGGCACCCACACAGGCAATGGCCTGCAGCAGCGGCTCCTTGGTGGTAGCCATGTCAATACTTGGCCTATGCAACACTGGAAAGTTGGGCTGGAACTTTTCGAAATAGGCGGCGATGAATTGTGGAAGTTTGAAGAGCCATGAGATGTCGTTTGGCGAGAACATCTCGGCGGGCTGTGGGCTGAGTTAGGTGAAATGTCAACATGGCGCGGACCAAAGGAGCCTACCTCTTCATTTGTTCCATTGGTCTGGGCATTATTTTGGTTCACTGGCTGAACCGGTGACTTTGGTGATGCTGATCGTTTTTGATGAGACTTTTTGATGTGTCTCTTCCTCAGGTCGCTTTCGGCAGCATTAGCAAGACCAACAGTGCATCGCACGAGCAGATACTCACCTTCTGGAGAATGATACATCGCAATACGGACATGGAAACGGCCTCTGGTTTGACTCCCTATGCACTGTGGCCTGTTAGTGAACGGTGCGGCACGGCGTATCACGATAAGATTTACCAGATCGAGTGTGTCGGTTCAGATTTTCCTTCCCGGTTGTTAGGATAAAGCCGTATGTGGCAGAGAGACCATGTCGGAGGGCAGGGGCTTACCAGCCGGGTGAAGCGGCTCGAACAAGCCGGGCACGCAAAAGGCCGCAATGTGGCACTGGATGCGGCACCTGGGGTTGAAGCGACCTCCATGGTCGTGGTGGACATTGTATTGTGCTGTCGCTGCAGAAGCCGTCGTCTTGAGATACGTGCGTCTATTCTGCGACCGCCGCGTTGGAGGTTGTGTACGCACGGGGCACGATAACGAGTTGTAAGCGTGAGGGGGATGCTACTTGGACGGCCTTGCCATGGCCGATAGACGCGCTGGGCTGGTGTTGCGCGCCCGGAGAGAGAGCCGGGCAAGGTCGTCTCAAGCGGGCAATTGGTCCCTGAACCTTATCATTTTGTGGAGAGGTGGCATATCTAATCAGCGTCTGGCTCGGATCTATGTTTGACATGGGCCCCCGGGACTCCGCGAGTAATGCTCACTAGGTCATTGGCCAGCTCCGTGTTTGGTGCGGGGGAGGCACGTCAATGGCCGGGGGCTGAGGCCAATCAACTGGTGGGATAACGATATCCTCTTGGATAACACAAGATGCGGAGAGGCGGGGCTCCTCCCAGAGCCATGTCCCAAACGATAGTGCTGCAGATAACAAGTGGAGATTGCGACGTGGCTGGGGGATAGAAGAGGTGGGAAAGGCTCATGACCAAGGCCGTTGCGGACATGACAAGTCAATCGGCAGTACCCCAGAATCAATCGATCGAGCCGTAGCAGGGGGGGTACTACTATTATAGCGAACTACATCGGTGTATGAATTCAGAACGGCGGCTACACTTTCTTATCCGCATCGCGGCTGGTCGCGCCAACGTTGCCAGCATCAACCTCCTCATCGTCCACGTCCTTTGGGGCAGTCCCATCCACAGCCAGCCCCTCCAGGACAGCCTGTTGCTTCTGGTCTCTTCTCTCATACCACACCATGACGGTCACCCATATGGCTAGCAAAGAGCAAATGACAATCATACAGATCATGCCCCGCTGTGTTAAACGTTAGCCAAACTCATTCAGCAGCAGGTACGTAATAAATACTCACAGTAAACATCGGTGCTGCATCGGCGCGGTAGAAGATGAGCGGCCACCATGCCTGAAACAGGTTCCCGCCAAAGTTCATGACTCCAATGACAGCCGCCCTGTAAGCAGGGGGCTTGCTTCGAAGCGTGTCATTCGCCCACGCGAAGAATGTTGCCTGACAGCAGTAGATGGATCCCGCCCAGTAGTAGGCCCCAAAGATGCCGGCAGTGCTCGTGGTCGGGGCAAGGATGATGACCGAAGTGACAATTCCGGTAATAGCGTTGTAGTATCCGGTAATCCATCGCTTGCCGTAAATATCGGTCCATGTGGCCCACAGCAGGGTGGACACGATGCCCACGGCCTGGACTCCAGTGGGGTAGTTGTTCATCTGGTACACCGTGTAGGTAATGGTAGGATGGGCCTGCATATAAAGGTTGAGCAGGGTCTGCGAGCTGAAAGCCTCGGAGCAGTTTCCAAGAATCCACAAAAAGCCGAACGCATAGAAATACCACGAGCTGAATATGCTCCTAGCAAATTCCTTGTTCAAAATTGGCTTGTCCTCACTGATCGGAACGCGTTCAATGGCAAGCTGTCTTTCCTCGGTAGAGAGATACGGTGCCGTCGTCGTAGCAGGAGTATCGGGGAATAGGAAGAAGCCGTAAATGGCGACTGGAAAGGTGATGATGCCGTCAATCTAGATGATTGGTTAGTATCGCCCAATAACTTTTTCAAGGGGACACGTACAATAAACAGCCATCGCCATCCAGCCAGTCCGTGAAGGCCATTCATTGACTTGTGAATGCCAGACTGCAAGAATCCTCCAAACATGCCGCCAGCCAACCCTGAGCCCGTGAAAATGGCACTTCGCTTTCCGAGCTCCTCCTCGGTGTACCATGAGCCGAGAATCAGATGCGTGCCAGCAAAGACACATGACTCGGAATAGCCCTGGAAGAATCGAATGGCCATGATATGTTGCGGAGTCTTGGCGGCCGATGTAATCATGGTGAAGGAAGCCCAAATGCAAATCATGATTGGGAAGAAGATTCTTGGTCGGAATCGCGTAAGCAATAGGTTGTTCGGGACAATACCACTGTATTTATGTTAGTCGCGTGACATGATAGGCCTGATTCCATACTTGCATCATGTATCCGGCTTGGTAGATGGAATTGATGGCAGTGAGCTCAGCTCCCTTGAAATTGAGATCTTCCTTCATGCCCGAGACATAGGCCTGGGTAATATTGGAGCGATCGAGATAGTTCCTATCGATTGTTAGTAAAGCAAGCTATAGGCATTCTCCATAACCCATCCGTACATGAAGTAGGCCAAGCAACAAAAAGACAGGATGAAAACATCCAGCTTGAAGACCAGCTTCTTCTCCAGCGGAGAGCGGTAGCCCGCGCGAAAATACTGCTTCGGCCTCTCAAACATTTCGACCGTCTGTTGTCGTCAATCTACAATTGGGGGAAATGGCGAGGGCTTGTCCTGGATTGAATCCCCAAGGAAGAACGCACGCTGCCTCGTGCACGAAAGAATTGACCCTGAACTACCACCCCCGTACTTATAACCTTTTCCCGTCACCTTGGCAGCGAGGCTCAATGCATATGCTCTGCTTTAGGATGTTAGCAAGCTGGCCTTCTCAACGCGCAACCGTGTATAGGATCATGTCGCTTGGGGCTGGCGGTGCTCCTCTCCCACCATTACCCCAGAAACTCCACGGGGGTAGCGCTCCGTACCAATTGACAAGCTGCACCCCCGGGCGAATCAGGTCCAGGGCCTTGATGTGCGGGGGATGGCTGCTAACGGCCAGGCGCAGACGCAGCTGTGCTGGCTCGGCAGCCGCTGAAGCACTGGTGGTGATAAGCAGAGGCCAGGGCGTACTCGGGCCATCTTGGCGGCAGCGCATGGACGGACAACCCTTGCCCAGGAGGCGCTCCTCCCGAACACGGGCCATTTCTCTCCTCCCAGCATCTGGTGTGTGTGCGTGTGTGGGAGGGCTTCGCTCTCTCTCTCGGCCCAAATCCCCGACTTCCGAGCAGCAAAAGCTCCTCCTCTCTCTGTCCAGCTGCATATCTCTGGGGCTGCGAGTCCCGCTTATCCTCGCTCCAAAACGCCTCCCGCACGAGATAGCGGTGGAGAACCCCTGCCAGAGATAGCGTCACAGCCTTTCGGGGCATGAGCCGGTATCCACTCTCTGACGCAGCTTGGGCTGGGCCAAATCACTCGGGTTCGCGTCGTCAGACTCTCGGAAATTCACTATCGCCAGGTAGTTGCGGTGCAGATTACTCATATCTCGTGCTGGGGCCATGCGGTGATGATGGTGTAGAGTCAATCGATGTTTTAGACAGCACGCGGTGCGAGCATGATGCTCGAGATAAGCAAATGAAGAAGGGAAAACAAATACCCGCGCGACCGTGGGTTGGGCATGCGACACATGTGATTTTCACTTTCGGGTGCCAAAGTGGTGTGATGGAGGATTATCAAGTCACAATCAGGGGAGACTATGTATTTTGGGAGACACTCCAGCTTGATAGAGAACATGTATTTGATTTGCATTCTTTGAGCCTCAGACGGCTTCAAGCCAACGGCTAGCTAATCTTGAGAGATACAAGCGGGACGCATGATAAAAAAACAGAAAACGGACAATGCCTAGACCTTGACGGGAGGAATCTCGTACACTTGCCTCGGCACGTTGTCAAACTTGCCCAGGCTGTTGTGGCCCTCGGGGTCAGGGTACTCGCCGTCGAAGAAGTCGGCGTGCTTCTCGGCATCTCTGGGCTTGTCAATGTCAAACTCGTACCGCTTCCAGCCATGCTTCCTGGCGTCCAGGTAGTCGGCCATGCAAAAGACCCTCTCGTCCATGGGCTTGTCGGTGCCCATGCGCTTGAGGAGCGGCGAGTTCTCGATGGGGACCAGCTCGCGCTCGTCGGCGGGGCGGGAAAAGTAAATGACGCCGATGCGGCGGAGATGGCGCTGGTCAACGGGCGGCTGGATCACGCGGTGGACCGTCGCCTTGAAGAGACCGCCCGTGAGCCGTTCCAGAGCCTCGCCAAAGTTTACGACAAGACCGTGTGGCTGGTGCTTTACCCATCGGTACGCGCCAGTGTGGTGGCACAGAACCTGGAGAGCGGCAACGGGCTGGCTGAAGAGGAAAGTCCAAGTACCCCAGTCTGATATTCACTTGGTTAGTTCGCGGCACCGGAAGAAAAGGGGTGAGAACTCACCAGTGTGGCCGGAAAGGAAAATATCGCGGTACTTTTCACTCTCCTCCTTAGATCGAGGCTCACACATCATCTACAGAAACGGTTAGATGCGTTTTTCACCTTGCACCATGTAGATTGAACTTGCATATCGGATGTACTCGGTCTTGGAGCCTCCAGGGGCGTGGGTAGAGAGGACAGCCTCCTCGGGAACCTCGAGAATCATTGACACAAGCTTGAGGAGCTTGGCAAGAATGTTGGTTCGGATAAAGTGCATCACCTCGTTCGTCTCTTCCATGAAAGGACGCATAATCTCGGGGTGAGGCCGGTTCTTGGGGTCGTGGACCAGAATGTTGTAGTGGTCGAGCGCCTTGGGGAAGCCTCCCTTGTGGCCTAGGGGGCCTGCGGGCTTGTAGCCGACGTAAAGGCCTCGAGCATCTTCCTCGGGTGTGACTGGAAATGTCAGTTTGCAGGTCCCCGCCTCAATCGCGGTCACCTACCCTCGTAAGGAGCCTTTTCGTCGGGAGGCAGAGTCATCATAGCATTGGAAATTCTCATCTGGCGCTGATAGATCTCATCAGAGATGCCATGGTTGGTTAGTGTGAGAAATCCATATCCCGTGGCAGCCTCGTAAAGATCCTTGGCGAGCTCTTTGCGACCTTCGGGAGAGTCAAACTTGGAAAGGTCAATGTTGACCAGATCCACATAATCAACTAGATAGCGGTGTTAGAAAACACGCTCGGAGCTATGGTTAAAATGGCCACTCACGGTCCTCCTTGGTTGGGGGAGGAGGTGTGTATTCTGGGAGAAGGTTGATATCGGCAAGCATGATGAAGATCAGTGGGCTCTGAGGCTCCAAATGGTGTCGTTGAAATGATTGTCGGTGTATTTATTGATTGTTGATTGTTGGCTGATGAGGTAGAGTGGATTGAGTGCTGGAAATAAGACCAGAGATGGTTATAAATATACTTGATGATGAGGCCGACTTCGCTAATGTCACTTAATGAAGCTGACACGAAGATCAGTATTGTCGTAGGACAGTCCAATCTCATTGGAGCTGCGACAGAGGACGTCCTCGGATTGGGAGGAGCATCTGCGCTGCATCGAGACGGCGCTAATACATGGAGCGTGGAGCTCCTCCTAGTGCTGGTGGCGAACTGCGACTAGGAGCTCCTCAAAATGTGCTCTAGCAGAGGGCGCAAATGCAGGCTTGGAATTGGCTGTTGGTTATGCGCCAGAAATCTGATTTGTGACGGAGGAAGTGGAGTGCATATTGTTGCTTCTTCTCGTCATACCATTGTGACGAAAGGACTAGCTCCTCCAACACTGTCGTATCACGATCTACTTACCCATTGCTTTGAAGGATATGCACACGGTGACATATTGGGCACAGTCTGGAATCAGCTATTGGGACCAGATAGAACTATGTGGCTGGGGAGCTCGGATCACTTGCTCCAGATCTCGCAGATGCTGGATTGAGGCACAGGATGGATTGTACGGGGGCAGCGGTGCACATGGACTGCATGATACTAACTCGGCCGGTCCCGCATTGATCATGATGCGGAGCATCGGCTCCAACTTGGAACCATTGCCGAGAAGAGCCACATGATCTAGCAAGAATCCCTGACCCTTGAACACATGTCATCCAAGCCATCCGGGAGTCTTGGAGCCACTCATCACACCCAGCTCACTCAGCCAGGATTCAACCACTCGCTTGCATTATACACATTGAATTTATGAAGATGCATAATTAACACGTATGAACTCCAATGGTATTGCAACTAAACAATCAACCGTCTAATTTTACCAAAAACAAGTGATTGCTACCATCCATGCACAATGAAAACACTAGGCAGATTCGCCCATGGACTGAATCATATCCACCGTGCCGTTGGCAACGCCCACAAATGTGCGCTTGGGAGCAGCTGTTTGAGGCAATCTCGCCTCAGGTGGACCCCAACCACCTCCACCAGGAGACTTGACGACGATTCGATCACCGGCTCCCATCATGGCAGTGTTCTTGCCGCCCAGGTTGATGACTCTGCCCGTCTTCTTGATCCAAAGGTTCTGGCCTCTCTCGCCATCCTCGCCGCCTTCGAGCCCATAAGGCGCAAATGTGCGTCGCTCGCTCAAAATCGACACCTTGGTTGGGATAGAAAACTCTAGTTCTCGAATAATGCCCTCTCCACCGGGGTGAGCACCTGCACCACCGCTGCCTTGTCGCAGGCAGAACTGGCGCAGGACGACGGGGTAACGTCTCTCCAAGACCTCTGGGTCAGTAATTCGCGTATTGGTCATGTTTGTATGCACGCCGCTGGTGCCATCCCAAGTCGGGCCACCGCCAGAACCACCGCAAATGGTCTCGTAGTAACCGAATCCGTTTTCGGCGTCGTCAGTGCCAAATGTTAGGTTGTTCATGCAGCCCTGGCTGGCTGCTGCGGCTTTGAAGGCCTTGAAAATGACATCCACAATCCGCTGCGAGGTCAAGACGTTGCCTGCGCACACGGCCGCGTCTTCGGACGGACGCAGAAGAGACGCCTCTGGGATGCGGACCTCGATTGGTCGGATGGCTCCCTGGTTGAGAGGAATCTCCATGTTGACCATGCACCGAAGCGCAAAAATGATGGACGAGTTGCAAATGGCAATCGGCGCGTTCCAGTTTCCTGGTCTTGTTAGCAAAATTGGAATGCCTGGTGTTTTGTCGGAAGAACTCACCATATGCCTCAGGCCCTGTGCCTTCAAAATCGAACACGGCACCTCCAGTCGCCTCGTTGATGCTGACTTTGAGCTTGATGGGTGTGCCGTCATCCATGTAATCAACTGCCTCGAGAGGCTTGCCCTCTGTTGTTTTGTAGATAGTCCTCAACATGTCTCTAACCGCTCGCTCAGCAGCGCCCTGGATCTCGTCCACTAGAGTAGTATTGTTAGCGATTGCGCTACGGCTAAATCCCAGGGAGCCTACTGTAGAATTGAACGACATCCAGGCCGTAATCCTCGATGAGACCATGGATAAGCTGGCTTCCGCGGTGGTTTGCGGCGGCTTGGGCCTTGATGTCGGAAATGTTGTCTCTCAAGCAGCGGGTTCCCTGGCAGCCTGGAGACTTTGCAGGTGCCATGAGCAACTCAATTAGTTCTTCCTCCTTAAACTTGCCGCCCTCGACAACCTTGAAGGACTTGATGACTGCGCCCTCCTCCCAGAGTTCCTTGGAGTTGGGTGGCATGCTGCCTGGCAGAATACCTCCAATCTAGCCATTATTAGTACAATCCATCTTGAGCGAATGAAGCGCTTTCTTACATCTGCGTGGTGGCCTCGGGATGCCGTCCAGAAGATGATGCTGGTTCCCTCGGCATTAAAAACGGGCGTAATGACCGTCAGATCCGGCAAATGCGTGCCACCACAATCTACAAAGTTGTCATTAGTTTCCCGCTATAGTTATCATATTGGCTTTCTTACCAGGTGCGTTGGAAAGAATCACATCTCCAGGCCGAAGATTGCTTCCCCAGTGGTCAATTTGCCACTTTACGGCAAAGGCCATGCTTCCAATCTACTCCCGGATTAGCCTATCGCACTGTAAATACCCATTAACTCATGACTTACCATGGCTGGAACATGAGGGGCATTGGCCACGAGCCCACCATCTGGAGAAAACACAGTGCAAGAAAAGTCTAGGCGCTCCTTGATATTGGTGCTCACGCTCGTCTTCTGAAGAGCGCGGCCCATTTGTTCAGCCACGCCCATAAATCGGTGGCCAAAAATGGACAGCTGAATAGGGTTGGCGTGCGTCGCAGAGAGTGTGGCCTTGGTGCCGACCTGAACATCAATTACGACCGTATTCGAGAGAATGGTCGCCGTTGCTTGCGGCACAACCACAATCGTCTGTTTATCATCAATGACCAACGCAGGGCCCTGAACCTTGGAGTGGGGGCTCAGCTCGCCAAGGAGATACACGGGGGTTCTACTCCAGCCAAGGCCCTTGAAGTAGACGTCTTTGGTGATGTGCGCCTTGCTGGTCCAGATGGGCTCTGAGGCGGCCAGCTCCACCGGCCATGGCTTGGAGGAATCATGGCTGCTCTGTCCAATCGAACGCACACGACAATCCTCGACAATGACATCTCGCCCAGCCGGCAGGAATCCAAACTGACTCTTGTGGGCTTTTTCGAACTCGGCCAGGAAACCTCCTGTTCCGGGCTTGTCCTGGATCATCAGCGCCGTGTCGCTTCCATGGTACCGCATGTTGAGGTATTTCTCCGATACGATGCGCGATTTGGGGATTCTCTGGGCCACGAGAGCAGCCTCGGCCTTTTCTTGAAGCTTGCTCAGTTCCTCGGAAAATGTCGCAAGGTTTTCGGGCGAGTAAGTAGCCGCAGATGGGCTTCGCTCCTCGTGGACGACGTCTGCCAGCGACATGCCGTGTGCTGAGAGGAGGGACGAGTATTTGTGGATGAGAATGCGTGAAATTCCAAGAGCATTGGCAATATCACATGCATGCTGGCCACCAGCACCACCAAACGAGGCGAGGTTGTGAAGACCAGCATCGTAACCCTTGGCTTCAGTCAGGGTGCGGATCGGGCGACACATGGCCTCGTTGGCAACATCCAAAAACCCAGTAGCAACCTCCTCCATGGTCAACTTGTCGTCCAGTTCCTTGTTGATTTCCGCCGTCACTTCGGTGAATAAACGACGACTGGCTTCAATATCTAGAGGTTGGTCCTCATTAGGGCCGAAAATGTGCGGGAAGAACTCGGGGCGAAGACGGCCCAGAATCAGGTTGGCATCGGTGACTGTCAATGGGCCACCTTTTCTGTATGCTGCAGGGCCTGGATGGGCCGAGGCGCTCTCGGGCCCAACCTTGAACATGCCGCTTTCCCAGGACAGGATGCTTCCACCTCCAGCAGCGACCGTGTTGATGTCCAGCTGTGGACTCTGGACCACGATGCCGGCAGTGGTAGTCTCGAAGACCTGTTCGAATTCTCCAGCATATCTGGGTCGAGTTAGAACTATGCGGGAGATAATGCGATTAAAATGGCAAACATACCTTGACACATCTGTACTTGTACCACCCATGTCGAATCCAATGACCGGAGTACCATCCTGTTCATCAAAGCAGGTTCTCGCATATCCCACCACGCCACCGGCGGGACCGGAAAGAATAGATCTCAATCCCGACAGGCGGGAAAACTCGACAAGACCACCATCGCTCTGCATAAACTCACAGCGACAGCTGCTCGTCCGCAGGTCCTCGAATCCAGATTCGAATCCCTTGATATATCGCTTAATTTCCGGAGTAAGATAAGCATCAGCTGTAGATGAGTGACCGCGGGGAACGATCTTGACAACAGGAGAAAGCTCAGCGCTCAGAGAAATATGGGTGAATCCGATGGACTCGGCCAACTTGCCCACAGCCAGCTCGTGGTCTCTAAATGTGAAGCTGTGCATGAGACAGACAGCAATGGAGCGATAGCCCTCATCGTAAGCGGCTTGTAAAGATTTTCTGGTGGATTCAACATCTTGAAGGTGTTAGTATACGGGATTTTCACCAAACTTGTGTTCCTTTAAATCTCACCTAGCGGCTCTAGCACTCTGACGGCCTCGCCAGTCACGCCCTCAACCAAAGCCGGATCTGAGGAAATATCAACCACGGACGGAACCTTGCTCTCTGTCCAATCTTCTAAAGTAACGCGCTCATCAACTTCAATTACTTTTGTGTAAAGCGCGTCGGGCTTGTTAATAGTCATGTCAAAGAGCTTTGGTCTTGACTGGTTGCCAATGTGGAGAAGATCCTATGCCAGGCAAGTCTCAGTCGATGCTACAGTCGGATTCAACAAGGACCCTTACCTTTAAACCCCTGGTCACGACGAAGACGGTCCTCTCGCCCTTTCTCTCAAGGAGCGCATTTGTTGCAACAGTTGTGCCCATACGAATGGATTCTGCTCACGTTAGGGTCTGCATGATTCAATCTTCAAGTAGCCTCTTACCAACACCCTTGAGGGAAATCTTTTGCCCTCTGGGATAGGGTTTCCCCGTAGCCTGCTCCAGCACTCTCCTAATCGCTTCAACTGGGGCATCTGAGTAGTTGTTGGGATCTACGGAAAGAAGCTTGATCAAAATGTCATCCTTGCCGGGTACTGTGGCGACACACTAGAAACAGTTAACAATGGCCCAATACAAGTCGAGCCGAAAACTTGCGTCAGTAAAAGTGCCGCCTCTATCGATGGAGATGCGAATTCCATGTGTGCGATCGGGAAGAGAACCCATGTTGCCAGGACGTATATTGGGGACAGGTTGGGCGCAGCAACGGTTCATCAAAGGTCGGGGACGAGAAAAAGACGCAGGGTTGATGGAAAATACAGTGCGATACAAGGATGATATAACGCGAACAACCTGTACCATACCACCTGCAACTGGCACGAAAATGGATCCCAACCCCAATTGTATTGTCCCATGTGCCGACCCCGGTGCTCCTCCATTGCATCACCCGGCTGTCGAGGCCGATGGCGGTGCTGCGCGCAACGACGAGTGGCTTGGGCGGGGAAATCGGAGCTCCGCAGTTGCACTCGTTTGATGGCTCCTCGGAAGCCGTCTCTTGCAGGCCAATCGGTTCGAGGCCGAGTTGCCATCTAGTTATCAGCACAGCTTGATACAGGTGAATCTCGATAAGCAGAGCTGGGGTCTATCAGGCCTAGCGCATCTGCCGTCGCTCCACTACGGAGATGGAGCTCCGCCTCCACCTGTGATGGACGAAACATGGCGGAACTACAATTGACATTGATTTTATTAATTCTGTGGAATTGATTGGATCAGGAATGATACATGTTTGTCGTGAGCGGTGCGTTAATGAGAATACTGCATCACGCAAAGCCTAATAGTGACATAGATGGCAAAAAAGTGTAGGGTAATTCTGGTTGATTTGTTTAATTCAACGCTCATTTTATTACGCATACAAGTCGATATCAAAGCCTTGTCAAGTCATATTTAACATTATAGTTGAAATAAGTTTCTATGAAATGGTACGAATAGTCTCATTCATTGCCTTTGCTACATATTCGACATTTCCGTCATTGAGTCCCGCAATTGAAATGCGAGATGTGTCGGCCATGTAAATGTGATATTGATCTGTGAGTCCAACTGTCAGCTCTCAAACCCTGGCCATGATTCCTGCGATAAGCAGTTGAAATAGTAGACATACCTTCTAAGTAGGCGATTTGAGAAGAAGTGATGCCCAAGAACCCAAACATGCCCGTCTGCTTGACCAAGTGGGACCAGTCTCCTGGCGTGTCGAGCCTTTGAAGGGCATCAAACAGCTTCTGGCGCATCGAGGCAATGCGCGACGACATGGTGACCAGGTCGGCCCTCCACTGGGCAGCGATTTCGGGCGTGGACAGCACCGTGGCGGCGATGCGGGCGCCGTAAACAGGCGGGTTGGAGATGGTGGCGCGCTGCGAATTAGCGAGGATGGAGCCCACTGTGCGCGCTGCGTCGGGCGAGCTGGCCACCATGGCAGTGAGCCCGACGCGCTCTCCGTACAGGCCCATGCTCTTTGCAAACGACATGCACACGCACGCCTCGAGCTTCAGGTCCTCGACAAAGTATCGAATGGCCCACGCATCCTCGTCGACAGAGCCCGAGTTGAATCCCAGGTACGCCGAGTCGAAGATGGGGAAGATGGCCTTTTCCCGGACCACGCCGGCAATCTTCTGCCACTGCTCGCGCGACGGATCGCACCCCGTCGGGTTGTGCGCGCAGGCGTGCATCACCAGCGCCGAGCGGTCCTCGACGGCCTGCAGCGCCTCAAAGTAGCGCTCAAAGTCAAACGACCCGTCCTTGTAGTACGGCAGCTTCTTGACCTCGAACCCCATCGACGCAAAGAGCAGGTCGTGATTTGACCACGTCGGGTCCGTGATGTACACCGTCGTGATGCCGCTCTGGCCCTTCTTCAGCGTGAGCCCCGCGAGGAGCAGCGCGCCCGTGCCCGACACTGACTGGCACGACGCCACCTACACAGAACAAGGCTTAGCGAGGAGTACAGGGCAGCACCCACCAAAAAGGACGTACCCGACCCTCTGAAAGGGCGTCTGTGCCGTGGAACACCAGGTCAACGGCCGCCTCGCGGAATCCGGGCAGCCCAGCGATGGCCAGGTATTCGTGTCCCGCATTCAGCACAATCTCCTTGGCCATGCGGACCGACGGCAGCACCCACGGCTGCCCGTTTTCGTCTCGGTATGTGCCCTGGCCCAGGTTCACTTTCCCCGGGAACTCGTCGGCCACATATCTCCTGGTCACGTCAAAGATGCTGTCTGGAGGAATGTACTCGGCCTGCGAGAAGAGAGAAGCTGGTTGGCTGGCCATGGCAGTGTAGGGAGTCGGCGTGTGGAAGATGGACAAAGTTACGGAATGAATTGGTAACCAGGGCCATTCTGTCAACCAACGCCTTCAATGTGTAGTTAACTGCTGAATGGGCTGTTCATGGCCACTATCGCATCAACAGCTCGGGTCCCTTCCGATGGAGCTCCACCACTCCTCCACCACTCCTCCGCTGCGGCCCACCAAGTTACGGCTAGCATCCGCTGAAGAGGACGCTCCTCTCAGTGGATCTCGCGAGCGAATTGAAAAGAGATGGAAATAAGAGTGCAACTCTGGGGAAAGATATTCGAGGTATCAATACAATTGTTCCCAGTTATCAACAAAAAATTGCAATAATGACAGTGGCAACTTGTCCTCCTCGCGGCGTGTATGCCCCAGTCGTCGCCTTCTTCCATGAGGATGAGACGCTGGACCTCGAGGCGCTAAAGGCTCACGTCACACGACTGGCCAAGGCCGGAGTCGCAGGTCTCGTCATCCAGGGCTCCAATGGAGAGGCGCCGCATCTGTCGCACGCCGAACGACAGCAGATCATCGCCACAGCCCGCGGCGTCTTGGAGAAGGACGGCATCCCCGGCGCTGTCATCATTGCCGGCTGCGGTGCCCAGAGCACGCGCGAGACAGTACAGCTATGTCAAGAGGCCAAGGAGTCTGGCGCCGACTTTGCTCTGGTCTTGTCGCCCAGCTACTGGAGTAAGTAACAAGGCGGGCACTGGTTTAGTGTAATCGGCGGCTAATTCAACAACACCAGCTGGCGCCATGCAAAAGCCCGTGATATTCCAATTCTTTGACGACGTGGCCAAGGAATCCCCCATCCCCATTCTGCTCTACAACTTCCCTGCCGTCACCTCGGGAATCGACCTGGACTCGGACATGATTGCTGACCTGTCGGCGGCCAACGCCAACATTGTCGGCTGCAAGCTCACCTGCGGCAACCTGGGCAAGCTGCAGCGCGTCGCCCACGACCCAAGAGTCAAGCAGCCCTTTGCAGCTTTTGCCGGCAAGTCCGACTTTTTCCTGCACGGCCTGGTCGCCGGCTCCAACGGCGTCATCGCCGCGGCTGCCAACCTCGTCCCCGCCGTGCACGTCCACCTCCTCAAGCTCTACGACGAGGGCAAGCTGAAGGAGGCCCAAGAGATCCAGACGCGTCTCAGCCAGGCCGACTGGGCCCTGGTGCAGCTGGGAGTGGCTGGGTTGAAGGCGGCACTGGATAGATACTACGGTTACGGTGGAGGCAGGAGCCGGAGGCCGTTGGGGCTTGTGAGTAGTGCAAAGTTTGAGGGGGGTCGCGATGAGATTTTGAAGAGCTTGGTAGATTTTGAGAACTCTCTATGAGCTGAATGACGGGGTAATAAAAACATATGAATGCGATCTACATCTCATGTCTTTTTTTCTCTGACGAAAGATGAATCTTGGATTGAGAATATACTCAATTATGGAAGGAATTAGAACATATTGTCTTCCAAAGGCAGGATGCGAATAATAATGGTTCTCCTGGAAATATTGTCGCTCGTGCCCCTCACCCAGAGCTTTACACACACCAGACATGCACTCATATCGACACATCTTCTTACAAATGCGTGTTTTAAACATAATCTAATTCATTCTAATTATAAATCGTATATCTAATCATCAAGCACATAAGGCTCGCCATCAATCTTCTTCCAGATGTCGTCGCTCTTTAGCCTCATGTACCACTCGTGAATGGCGGGATGCGCGGCAGCCCACTTTTTCTTAAACACCTGGAACCCGTTAGCTAGTGCTTCAATAGGGAGCTGTAGGCGCTGTTGGCTTACAAATTGGTAGCCGCGCGCAATGGCAGCCACCACAAACAGGTCGGCCATGGTGAGGCTGTCGCCGACGAGGAACTGCTTGCCCTCGAGGGCCTTTTCCACATAGCTCACCATGCCCTCGCTGTTCTTCTCGGCGGCAGCCAGAATCTCGGGCGACGACGGGGCCTTGCCAATCACGGGGTTGATCCAGGCCATGATGGGAGGGAGGAGCTCGCTGTTGGCGAACGAGGACCACTTGAGAATGGTGGCTTCCTCCTCGAGCGTCGAGCCCAGGAGCGTCGTGTTGGGGTCTTGTTTGGCCACTATTGGATTTGATCAGTGCGGTCCCGCGCACCATATAAATTAATTAGGCAATGAAAAAAAAGCTTACGGTAAACGGAAACAGGGACACACTCGAATAGCGTAAAGCCATCGGGGCCCTCGAGGGCAGGGACCTTGCCTGTGGGGAACTTGGAGAGGTATTCAGCGCCGACGCCGCCTTTGCTGGCGTCGACCTTGATTGGCCACGCCTCAATGTACTCGACATCCAGCCTGGAAATGATTAACAATGAATTCGTTTCAGTCCGGGGACAATCTGTTACTTGTTGTATTCGGCAATGTACAGGCACATGGTGGCCCGGGGGGCCTTGGGGTACCAGTAAAGCTTGAATTTGGACCTGGAAAGTCAGTCAGTCGGGTGAGGTGCGAGTGGGGTGGGTTGGGTGTACTCACGGGGCCATTGTGAGATTGTCCGTTGCAAATGTAGGCGCCTAGAAGAGGACTGATTGGATTGAATAGTCAGGGATTGATGTTTTTAATCTAGATAGATGGTGTTTTGATGGATTCCCATACATTGTACATGTATTTATCCTTTTCATCATCTTTGCGTGTCGCCCTTACATTATCGTGCGCCCTCTGCACAGCGTCTCAGACGGGTGGAGCTGGAGGAGCTCCGCCCAAGGCTTCGCGAGGAGCATCACTGTGCATACTCGAGCTCCTCACGGCACTTCTGGAGATTGGCATTGGGCGTTGGATGCCCAATTCTGGAATCCGACCGACTTAGCTCCTAGTTAGTCAGTGGCCTTGGCCGCCCTTGCAGTGGCATAGCCGGTGCTGCACCGTAGTCCTCATTCCTGCTGGCCGGTGCAATTCATCCCCTGTATTCTAGGGGTCCGGCCGCTAGACCTTCGGCGGAATTCGGCCCCACCCGGTATTGGCGAAGGGGATGTTTCCGGCCGGATCAGATGTGTTTTCATCAACCAAAGGCAACAGTGTCCAAGCTTTGAAGAATCAATTGACCCAAGACTTTCATCGTTCTGCATTGATTCTGATCCGCACATTATCTTGTACCTGGGACTCAAAACCGTGAGAACGAACAACACGCCATGGAGGTAACTCGAGTCCATTAGTACACACATATATATGCTAGTTCATCTCCCATCATCGTGGACCTCTCCTATTTTCCCTTTCGTCAAGTATTTTGGACATTTTCAGCCGGCTGCGAATAATAGCAATGTAAAAAAGGCCTGGAAAAAGTCCAACGTAACTCGGCATCTTACGACATTGAGAGAAGATGCCAGTACGAGAGGTCAGGGGGCAGTTAGAAATAAAGTGCTGTATATAATCCCCAATATAGATATTCTACCCCGCACAAATACAATTACCTAACCTTTTTGCTTGCAGCAGCCGCGCTTTGAACTGCATACCTTTGTTCAAGGTCACCTGACACATCACTCAAACACAAACCGTGCCAACCTCGTGCCTAAGGTATGAAACTCGAAAGTAAATTTAAACGTCGATCTGCTTTCTTTTTTGATCCCATCTTTTTCTCAATCTTTTCTGCTGTTCAATTTCGTCTCCCACCTCCAATTCAGTCTCTTGTTTGTCCGGGCTTGGCCCTCCGTCTCTGGTATTGCCGATCCTTCTCAAACGAGTCGTATCCTCGAACCCTGCGCCCACGCACCTCATACGGCCAACCCTGTCAAAAGCTATGCCTCAGCACATGCCCCAGTACATGCCCAAAGAGGCTCCCCCCTCTACAAAATCAGAAACGAAATTCCCGCCTTCAACCTCCTCGCGCCCATCATCACTCCTGTCAGTCGACCGCCAGACGCAGGAGATCACAGTCACCGAGGGATGCAATCTGACCATCACTCTGGACATGGATTTTACTTCCGGAAACGTCCTCCGCCATACGTGGGACCTGCCGCCAAGCTCATCTCAAAACTAGTGCCCGTCTCTAGTCCACCAAACGATCCGGTTTCGCGCTAGCTCCATCCGAGGACGACGCATCCGGCCGATCACTTGGAGCCGCGTTGGACCCTGTACCATTCTTCAGTTCTGTCTGATGCCCGAGGCTTTTTTTTCGGTCATCACATGTTTAAAAATATGTCAGTCCCAAAGTTCAATGCCGAGGAGTCAAAAGTTGGAAGAGGGCAATTTGCTGGAGCCAGGCATTCAGTTCTATTCTGTTCAAGCATTCTAGCCAAACTACTACAATTACATGCATTTGATGCCTTGAACTGTTGGTCCTTGGTTCTTTTTCTTCTTCTTTTGAGTGAGCTAATATTGATTTGCCAATCGATGAATTATTTCAAGCACCACCATTGCAGTGCCCGCAGCCTTGCTTCTTGTCTCTGGCCTTGCACACGTCGGTGAAAAAGTCCAGCCCGGCATCGTCTCTTATCGCCCCGTACATTGAACTGCTGTCCAGAGGCCGGTCGGGCTGCAGCGCCCTCGCCGTTTCCATGTGCCTCAGTGCCACCTCACTAACCTCCAGCTTTGTCCCTGCGGCCTTGGCGCAGTTCAAAGCGTGTTTCGCATCCTTGATGGCCAACTGCACATCGAACCCAGCCTTTTCAGTGGGCGCAGGGGCATACAGACCAGTCGTGACTCTCTTGGAATAGCTCTCAAGCACGGGGCCAAACATGTCGGATATCATCTTCTCGAGAACCTCGGATCCTAGCCCCGTCTTTTCGGCAAAGACGTGGGCTTCCGAAATGACCTCGACAAAGGAAATTACGCAAATATTGCCGGCAATCTTCAAAAGAGCCGATTTGGATACATCTTCACCCATCGAAATGACGGATTTGCCCATGACGCCCTCGAGATATGGGGCGATGCGGATGGTTGCTGAGGACGGGCCAGCCGTCACGAAGATGAGCTTCCCAGCCGCCGCCATGGGAGACGCGCCGAAAACGGGTGCTGAGGCATGCCATTGTTAGCCTTGTTGGGTATAATTCGGGGGACTCATACCTGCGACAAATTCGCCGCCAGCCTCGGTAATGAGCTTGCCCACCGCCACCGAGGTATCTGGGTGGACTGTTGAGCAGTCGACGTACACCTTTCCGGCCAAGTCGCCAGATGCGACCATGTCCTTGGCCACGTCCTGAAGGACCTGGTCGTTGCTCACCTATAATACAGATTAGCATCGTTCCAACCAACTCAGTATATCCATCGGAAGGTGAAGACATACGCAGGAAAAAATAATGTCCGACTTTTGTGCAACCTCGCCTACAGTCTCGATGGGAATCCCACCCCACTCCCTGAGCGCCTGGCCTCGGGACATGGTCCGGTTGGTGTATAGTAAACAGGGTGCGCCCACGGCAGCGAGGTGTTTCTGAAGCTGCTTGGACATGCCGATGCCCATGGACCCGAGTCCGATCCATCCAAGCTGAGGGTGCGCCATGGTTGGTGTTGCTTGGTTGATGGTATCAATTACTTGGAATAACGCCTTCCTCTCTATTTTTGGTCCTTTTTTTTATCCCTCTGAAAGACGTCAAATATTGCCTAGTACTGCTCTTGTTGCTCTTGTTGCTCTTTTGAATCACACTTGGTTGCTCCACTCGCACCAAATTCGTCCGCCCAGGCTACGCCCCTCGTCTGCGGAGCTCCACACGACCGCACCGGCCTTCGGATCGATAACCGATCTTGGGAGCTCCTCCAGCTTGCAGCCCGGGGGACTTGGCCACCAATCTACGATCAGATCAGATGCACCGCTGCTAGTGAGATCCGCCCGAGGCATTTTATCCTTGCTCTTTACCCAAGCGGGCAAGACGGTCAGTGCCGTTTTATACGCAGAGGTGAGGCCAAGGCTGCGCTTAATTCAATTTTTAATTAGGATTTTAGGCACTTGAATTAAGGGTATATTGAATTAAATTGTTGGGCCTTAAATTGAATTGAATTAAATGGATTAAATAGATTAAGCTATTTAGGTTACCTAATTAATACCTTATGGGTTAGCCCCCTATTATTTTAAATACTTAATTATTTCCAAAGTCTTATTAACTAAGTTATACTATTATAGCCTTATTATTAATTTGGCTTAACTAAAAATATACTTATATTTAGCTAATATTAAGGATATATTAAGGATATTAATTATTATTTGATTTAATATTAGAAAAATTTATTATTATTATTATTAAAAGATAATTAGATTTTATATTTTTTTAGGAGTTTAATTAAGTTAAAGCTTTATTTTAAGAAAGACTAGGTTATTAATATTAATTAGCTTTTTATAAAACTTATCCTTTAGTAGCTAGATTATATTATTTTAGTATTTATTATAATTAATAATATTATTTATAGGTTATAATTATTTTATTAATTATATATTTGCTTAATTATATAAAAAAAAGTTTTAGAATTATTTAATTATAAGATTTTTTCTTAATGGTTTTATTAGGCTAATTTAATAGGTCCTAATGGTAGAATAAAGAATAGTAATAGCTTAATAGATTAGGGTTTGGTTTAATAATTTTTTATAATAATTTAATTGGTTAATAATTAATTAGTAATAAAGATATAAATATTTCTTTATATTAGCCTATGGATATAATTTCTTGGTTAATTGATTATAATTAAAGGAATATTAGGATAAATTATTTATTTTATAATTAAATAAATAGTTTATTAATTGGTTAATATAAAGGGATTATTAAGGCTTATTAATTATAATTAAATTAGGATTATAATTATTATATTATTTTTTAAATTAAATTATTAATTAAATTAAGTTTTATATTATTTATTTAATATTACTAAGGTAATAAGATTAGAATTTTATTATTTTTTTTTTAAAGGAAAGAAGAAGGTTATAGACTTATATTAAGACTTTCTAGTTTTTTTCTATTAATTTCTTTTAAATTAGTAATTATTAGTCTTTCTTTTTTATTAAATTAACTTTAATTTATAATTAAATTACCTTTTGGAGATAAAAAGCTTATTTAATTATATAAAATATTAAATTTTAATATATATTATTATTATTATATAATTATAGTTTATTATTAATCTTTAATAAGTTATTATTATTATTAATAGAGCTAAGTTAGGTTTAAATTTATAATTAAAAGCTTTTTTAGTATTGGGGTAATTGGTGAATAAAGGTAATGATATTTAATAGTTTGGTAATTGGGCTAATCTTTAATTAATTAAGTAAATTAGTTTGTTTATTGGGATTTAATTATATTATATTATTATTATTTAGTATAATTACTTGGGCTTATTTTAAAGGGTTAAGGAAGACTTTAGTAGTAAGGTTAATAATATAATCTTAATAGTATAATTGAATTATTGGAATATTGGTTATTAATAGTGGGCTTGGAAAGAGGTAAAGATAGTTAGAAAAAAGGAAATTAAGGTAGGTATTATTAATTAAGGTATTATTTAAAGTAAAATAGTTAATATTATTTAAATTATAGATTTAAATGATTTTTAAGATTAAAGGAGTAATGTTTTTATTTGAGTAGGAGCTAGAAATGTGTTTTAATGTAAGTAATTTTATTATTGGGTTGCTATTGAAGTTAATAAAATAATTAATAATATTAAGAAGGGCTTATTAATTTGGGGAAGTTTAAGTATTAAATGATAAATGAATAAGTAATTATAAGGTTTAAAGTTGATGTTAGATTTTCTTTTGCTTAGTTTTGAATTTGGCTATGATTTATTTTTTTATTGTTTGATAATAAGTTGGAATAGTTTGGTTAAGGATATGATTTGGTGTTTGTATTAGGTGTTGAAAAGTATTGTATTTAAGTATTTTGAAAGGAAGGTTAGATTAAATAATTTAGTTAATAAGGGTAGTCTTAGTTTTATTAATAGTGCTAAATGTATTGGTTTTTTTTTTTATTTGGTTTTTTTGAATGTGATTGAAGGGTGGCAAGGATAGAAGAAGCTGGTGATGAGGTTAAATCTGGTGTGTGAGTCTTAGTTATTAAGTATTGACTTTGAAGGTAGGAAATTATGGTTGATATGGCTTATTATATAAATAAGTAATTGTGGGTTTGTTTTTATTGATTATAATAATTGTATAACTAAAAGTTATTTTTAAGGGTATTTTTAATTACTTTAATAAGATTAAAGCTATATTTGTTGATGAAGGATTTTAGCTTGTGGTATTGGGGTAGTTAGTTATGTAGGAAATATTTTTTTTGTTTAAATTGTATATAAGGGAGGGTTGATATTGATAAATTTTTAGTATTAGTAATATTGAATTTTTTAAATTATATAGTTATAGACTTTGCCCTTAGGAGGGCTTAAAAATTAAGAATATTTATGGTTGGGTTTATGGTTGGGGTTAGGGAGGAGGTTATTAATAATATAATTATTTTTAAAGGTGTGATTTTGTGGGAATTTGAATTATAGATAAATAAATTATTAGAATTATTATTATAAGTTATTTTAGGAATTATAATAATTATTTTATTATAATTTATTTTTTAGTTTATTATTATAATTTATAGTAAGAAAAATATAGATATATTAGGCCTTTTTTTTATAATATAGACTTAGTAATAATTAGAATTATATAAATAATAATTTAATATAATAATTTTAAAATAAATATTATAATAGATAATAAGAAATAGGCTTAAAAGGCTATATTTTAATATATTATAAAAGGAAATAATATATATAGTTTTATATTAGGAGGAGAAGTTGAGTTAGTATTAGAATTTAAAAGTTATATATAGGTATATTAATTTTTATTGGATATTAAGTTAATAAAAATTTTTCTTATAGGATAAATAAAATATATTAAATTTAAATACTTTAAGGATAAATATTATCTTTAAAATAGTTATAAAAATAAAAATAAAATAGATATATAATTTAATTTATTTAATTAATTAATGTATTTAAATTGGATTGAATTGAATTGCTATTTTGGTGGATTGAATTGATTGAATTGTGATTGAATTGAGGTGGATTGAATTGAGCGTAGCCTTGGGTGAGGCAGAGGGGGGGGTGGACTGGTTATGTGCAATCATCATGCTCGAGATACAAAGGCATATGAAATAAGCTAATTTTGAATTAAACAAATGAAATAGATGATAATTAGTCAGTCTTGGATATTTATATTACTTCCTCTCTGCGTCTCCGCCTCATTAGTCAGTCACCTTCGTCGTCAGGCCCTCTTACTCATTATCCATGATGCCATGCCTAGGGTGACAGCACTCCACAAGTATGCTGAAAATCTGCCCAGAGACCAGTGCCGCGCGGGTCTGTCGCGCGGCGGCCTCTCCTTCTCTGATCGCCCGTACGTCGAGTCGGGCTTGTAGGACGATGCAGAGGATGATACTCGTGGCGCCGTCGCGCCCCCTCAGGCGTCGGTGATCTTGATCTTGTGCTGGATCAGGAGGCGCTGGTACTTGTCCTTCTTCTCCCGGAGCCCGGCGTTGGTCACCTTGAGCTCGCTGAGCTCGGAGCTGTTGGCCTTTGAGATTTCCAGTTCGCGAGAGAGTTCCTTTTCGGCGCGCTTGAGGTCGCCGGCCGCGTCGTTGAAGAGTTCCGTCGTCATTTCTAGGTTGGCCTTGGTTTCCTCGTACGAGGCCTTGGTCTCGTCCAGCTCCGCCTTGAACTTGTTGCTGCGGTCCACCTCGACCTTGTGGTCGGACCGGAGCTCGGACAGCTGCAGCTCCAGCTCGGTGATGCGCGTAGACTTGTTGTCGAGCTCCGACTCGCGCGACTTGGTCGCCAGGTTGGAGTCCTCCAGCTCCTTCTGCAGCGTGGCAGACCGCTCCTTCTCCTCGGTGAGCTGCTTGCGAGTGTCCTCGAGCACGTTGAGCTTGACTTGGTCCTCGACGGCGTCCTGGTTGATGTAGTCCTGGAGCTTCTTGATCTGCGCAAGAAGATCCTGCTTCTCGCTGTCGGCAGCCTGGCGCGTCTTGTTCAGCTGCTCCTCGAGGTCCGTCTTCTTGGACTTTTCAATGCTGAGGTCATCGCTCAGCTTCTTGACGGCATCCGCAAGGCTCTTGTTCTGGGCCTTGGCGGCATCAAGCTCGCGGCCGCGGGCGTGGAAGTCGGCGTCAAGGGCAGTGAATCGCTTCCAATTGTTAGCTTTGTTTCTCCATTTCCGATACAGCAGTCACATACCTCCTGGGCGTACTTGGCAAGGTAGCCGGCCTGGTCAACAAAGGCGGCAGTGTGAGCCAGGGTGTCGAGAAGGCCCTTGGGGAAGGGCATGGGTGTCAGGATGCGAGGGAGAGAGTCCTGGGCCTGGGGGAGGCGGACTTCAAGCTCCTTCTTCTTGGGAGCAGGCTCAGGTGGGTTGAATCCCCTGTAAAATGGTGATTAGCAATGTTGGGTGGAAATTCCGAGCATCAAACTTACTGGGCAAGGCGCTCAATTCGAGCAGAAAGGCTCATCTCGCCGAGAGGCTGCTTCTGGCCGCCGTTCTCGCTCATCTGCACAGCAAGTTTCTCAGTCCGCTCATCCCAGGTGCACGAGATGTCGTAGTAAGACTGGTAGGAGAACTTGACGCTTCCCTTGGCAGCGCCAGGCTGGATCTTCTGGACGCCGACGCGAGGGGACGGGTCGTTCTTCTTCCCGGCCGAGTCCTGGGTGAACTGCCAGATGGAGACGATGGGCTTACCCTCGCCGAAGCCTTCGGGAGCAATGAACATGGCCATCTCGTTGACGGCAAACTTGAGCCAGTTGACCTTTCCGGTCCAGATGCGGCCGACCTCGGTGGCCTGGTCGCCCTGGGACTGGTAGATGCGCTTCATGTGCATGGTGCTCTTGGCGTGGCCCTTGGACAGGGCGACGTAGAGCTTGCTGTATCCCTCCTCGGACTTGATCTCGTACGAGTCGGTGTGGTGTTTGAAGCTGAAGGTGTCGTCGCCGTTCTTGCTCTTGGTCACCTTGCTGATGACAAGGTTCTGGAACCAGTTGGTCTTGTGGGCGCCGTGGGTATCGACAGTCCACTGTGTGAAGAGGTAGGCAGTGTCGCCGACACGGACGGGACCATTGGGTAGCACGATGACAAACGTCTCATCGTGAATCTTGTTGTTGTGCCATGTGAGCTTTCCGGTGTAGACATACATGGTGGTGGATTATGGAGGAAGTCTCCAGGGTATGTTGGGGAGTTGTGAGTTTGTCGGTTTTAGAGATTGAATGGAGAAAAGTGGAGAAGAGTTGAGTAGTGAAGAGGAGTTGAGTAGTGAGGAGTGAGTGATGAGTGAATGAAGAGTGTTGGATATTCGAGATGGCGACAAGTTCTTTATAGTTGACAATTCGCTTCGTCAAGACCTCCAAGCTGTATACTCTACCATAATGTGGCTACCTGGTGTACGAAATCGAAGGTCACTATCCGTCTCGCATCCAGTTTCTTTGTCCGTAATGACTTTTCGATAGTGTCCTGCATGTCTTTGCTAGGCGCAAGCTGAGAATGCCCTGTGGCTGGCTATCTGGCCGGCGCCAAACGCACACATAGACGAGAGAGCTGACGAGGATGCATTCCCAAACGCCATTGCAGCTGCCGGCACGCATCCTTGCCCTGTGACAAGCCTCAATGTCCGGACATCAAACCAGATTCGTCAACGCCTCTCGGTGCTGAAATATTGGCAAAGCGGCCCCTTGTTTCAGTCAGAGTCACCCACACGAGAGAGCAGAGCCTTGTGGCGCAGTCACAGCCCAAGGGGTTGGCCTAGACTGTGCGGGCCGCGACAAGCGTCGGCACTAGCTCGTCTTGAAGTGGTCAAGGCACTGGGAATCGAGTGGGGAGCTGATGGGGCTTGCCGAACAGGCTGGCACGTGGCTGGCTGCTGTCTCGCTGAGACCGATGGCAATCGGGGATAGCGTCAGTGTTGCTAAGCGTTTTACTGCGGAGGCGAACCGCTCCCGGGCCATCAAGGGACCCGATTGTCACATTTTGTGGCTGGCTGTAGCCATTCGTGGTCTGGGGAAGACGCATACCATACCCTGGAGGACACTGAAACTTTGTAGAATAAAGTAATTTCTTATCTTGGAATTGAAGGGAACCTCTCTTAGCACTGTGAGTCTGTGTCTTATGTTTGTAAAATCACAATGTTTAAACGAGTGCAGTCATTTGTCCCAAATGTCCGCCTCCCTTCCGTTGTCGAGGATTTGGTGCTTCAAGACAAGAACGGAATGCCTCCCACGTGTGTTCCTAAACTGGCTCGTTCTCCGTAGGTCTGAGCTGCTTGGTCACCCGCCTCCAAAACCTCACTCCAGACTAATCAATCAAGGAGGCCACCATTCATTGAATAGCGTCGCCTCTCAAGGCGTGGCTGCTTGGCTCCTGAGGGGAATAGGCAGCCACTGCCTTGATTGTGATAGGGACTATAGTGGCGTTTGTCTAGCGACCAATAAGTGGCCTCCTGGCTCTCCCATTGTGGGACACCAGAGACAACTAAGCTGCCTTTGTCCACAACCCCGGCAAGGCAAAAGCAGCTAGTGCTGAATGGCTTCAATAGTCTTGACAAGAAGAATATTTCACGCAATAGAGTTCCTGCTATGCTACATGCCACAATCTGGACCGCGTAATGCGGTGGATTGTCTCATATAGCAGGCTGGACGTGGTCCCGAGCGAGCCGGCTATCGAAACAGCACCAGCCCAAAACAGGATTGCGGTTTGAATACGAAAGGGTCTTCCCTAGCACGTCAACGGCGATGAGCATCTTCCCTATTTAGGTCTTTCATTTCCATCAACAGGATTCCCTCATCAACCTGATTTAACATGCTAGAACCCATTTTGAAGGCTGGCGAGAATGAGGGCGACAATGTGGCGGTGAAATGCACTGCGAGGCAGCAAGCGAGGCTAAAAAAGGCTGATCTTACGTCACGTGAAGGTTGGGCACATTCCCAGCCATTGCAGCGTAATCCGTCCATCTCCTGGTGATGCATCTGTCTCTATTCGTAACCCTTGCAACTCCCGTATCCGGCGTTACGCGTCGAGTCCTTGCATTGATAAGTCATGGCGACGTCCGAGTTCCATCGTTTCTCCTCACTTCCGCTTGAGCTCCGCCAAGAGATTTACTTGTGGGCTACACCGCCTCGTTTTGTCCATGTCACCGAGATTATTGACCAGGAATATGAAGACTTCCTGGAAGAGATACACCGCGTTCCCAACCGGCTGGCCGTTGATTCGTCACTAGCATACTTTGCATCCAACTGGCGCCAACGAGTTCCGCGCCGGAAACAGCCCCCGCTGGAATCGTTCGGCTTCACCAACAGCAAGCCCGAGCGTCGTCCTTGGACTCCGTCGGCTTCTACGCCAGAGATTCCCGTTGATTGGTTGGATAAAAAGCCCGAGATAGCCTGGGAAGTTGCGAGAAACAGCCACTTACACAGCAACGCCGCTATTCCGGCTCTGCTTCATGTTTGCCGGGATTCGCGGATGAGCCTGATGCAATGCGGCTACAAGCTCGCGTTTCGGACGCGATCCAGCCCGCCGCGCACCTGGTTCCATTTTTCTCGGGACTTCTTGTTCGTTCAAACAGCAGACTACGACAGGGAGATGCATCGGTTTCTGAGTGGTGGCTCATGGGACTTTGGTCAATTCAACCCAGGCGAAATGCAAATGGTTCAAAATTTGGCCTTGTCGGGTTCCTCTGCCCGCCTCTTCCGATCAAGACCCTGCGAATATGATATGCGGGAGCTATCTACCATGTTTCGCCTTTTCCCGCGCCTCAGAGATGTCGTCCTCGTCGAGTGGACCGACTTGAATCTCCAAAACTGGGCCAACTACCCCAACACTGCACGTCATGTGGAGCAAGACACCGCGGCTCGGGATTCCTGGATTTGCACGCCCGTGGAGGATATCGATTACAGTTTTTGTGTTTTTTCCTCCGAGCCAGTGTCAGATAACGCCCTGGGAGCAGCTGATTACTATGGATTAAACTTTGTCACGTACAAGCAGGAAGACGGGCCAAGCGCACCATTCCACGTGGACACCGGACGTTCTATGGAACACTCAGTAACCGAATACATGAATTCATTCAATAGTTCGGATTTGGGCAGTCCATCCGGTTCGTGGAAGGCTCCAAAATTGACAACGGCGCACGTATTGTCACTAGCGAAGCTCGAGTTCCTCCGCGCAGAACGTTTGAAAATGGCAGAGGTTTTGTGCCATCTACAAGAAACATGGAGCTCGTTTAAAAGATCACGGAGCACCATAGCGGGCCAATCTGCGGAGGAAAGGGGTGCTGAAGAAGCATTTGTCAAGTCGTATTGGCCTCCTGAAGTGCCTCATGATTGCCAATACTGTGATGAGTGGTGTTATGAACAAAGGCAACTAAATACTATAAGAAAGTGGTGGATTCAAGAATCGGAGCCCAAGTCTTACGGGTGTCCTGGCTTTTAAAATGGACATTGAATAATTATTATGCATCTGGAATCTTACCTTCGTGGCTAGGTCTAACTTACTGGTTCCTACATCCGCCTTTGCATAGTTCTGTCTTCCTTGCGCATATAAATGCATCTGTAATAAAATAATATTTGAGAGATTGGGGTAACCTCGCAGTGAGTCCGATGAGAAGCGCGAAAATAGTGAAAGCCAGCTTGTAGCTTGGCATGACGGGTTTATGGGCGTTGCGAGGGAAACTATTTCAATACTATTCGCTTGCTAACTCATTTCAATTTGGTTCATACACGGTAGAGGGAAAGAAATCAATTGCATCGTAGTCCAAGCTATCCTATTTGCAGACCAATCTAGCAATTAACCTACGAACTTAAGTATTGTTAGTAAGTGCCCGCGAGTTGCATGCTATCCTAGCAACACTGCGTGAAAATTAAGGATCAATGTGAACAAGTCGATTCCCATAAGATGCGCAAGCAATATCCGGGGCCTTACCATGTAGCATGTTACAGTAGAGCAACGGCCACTGCAGTCGCAGATCTTCTTCTGGCCGTCGTTGTAGTGCAGTCCAGATTGGGCGGTAGTAGTGTGAGTGGATTGCTGTGGCAAATTTTGGGAAGGAGCTGATGCATGCCATTTGTACCCTGTACTATTGATTGTGCGATTTGCGTTGCCCTGGTAGGTTCGGGCAGGCTGGGTGACGGGTTGGGCAGGTTGTGTGACGGGTCGGGACGATGAAGGCATTTTGAAAGAATGGAAGTGAAGTGGCTATGAGTTGGGTGCAGTGGGCTTTTTTTGGACGAGGATCAAAATTTGATGGAGCTGCTTGTAGGATTACCAACAGCTTTATAATCTTTCAATTCTGTGCGGATAGGAATGATGCTGACAACCCGAAGAGCCGCTCGCCTCACTTTTTTCCCAGACCTGCGCGTTGACAGACGATGACGCGATGGTTGAGCCATTTTTCAACTCCAGTAACCAACCACATAGTTGAGATGGCATCTGCAGTTTCAAACATGCATACGAGTTGTCAAATAGGAACCTGAGGTTTTGCCGTATGCGCCATAAGCAAAGGACTTGACAATGTCCAACCAGTAGCAACACGACAGCTCACGCCCTTAGGCCCCATCAACCTTGGAGCTAAATAATAGCGAAAATGAATGATTGGTTACGAAATACCCCGCATCAAAGAAGGCAATATGCGATGAAAATCGGGAGATGATGATTTGAGAGTCGACCTCACGCTAAAGATGGTGCATAGTTTGGACTCGACGAGAAGCTTTTATCAATTGGTTTTATATTCATGTATAACTCTCAACTACGGCCATCTCTCATTGCCTCCAGATTCCACTCACCCTCCCTTCTCTCTCCCCCAATCTCCTGTACGACCAAGATCTCAATCAACCACAGACTGAAACAGTAAACCCACTGGATAGCCAGAACGGCATGACTGCTAGTTGGGCTGAACCAGCCAACCGCGGTGAATAATGAACTGCTGCGTGATGATGCTGGGCACCGGCTTCTTTCCAGGATACGGCAGCGTGACGACGCCGTCGTGGATCGTCTTGGTGACCTTGACAAACTGAGTTTGCTGGTCTGGGGGAGGGATCTGGGCCCACTTGAAAACCCAAGTAACAGAGTCATTGGTGACGCGCGACGAGGCAATCTTCAAGTAATCGTCGTTGAAAGAGATGTCGGCCTCAAACTTGATGCCCTCGGGGAGCGCCACCTTGATGTCCAGCTTGCCCTTGTCCGTGAGCAGGTACTCTACGGGGGGGAGCACCTGAGCAACGGACTCAGCGCTGGGCTGCTCGTCTGAGACGGGCTGGGCGGCCGGCTTGTTCAGCTCGGGGTCGGGCCAGCCGATGTAGGTGATGGGGATGTCAAACTTGCCGCAGGACGTCTCGACGGCGACAGTCTTGTTGTTAAAGTTCTGGATGGGCAGGAGAATGTGCAGCTTGTGCTCAATCTTGACGTGCCTCGTGCCCGACTCATCGCCGAGGCCGCCGCTAAAGGCCTTGATGGAGAAGCTCAGGCCCCCAAACCAGACCTCGCGCTGGAAGAAGGGCTCGAGGAAGTACTCGGGGATGTCTCCCTCGGCGGTAAGACGGAGGTAGCGGCCCAGGCCATGGTAGCTAGCTGTGATGCCGCTCTCACTGATGGGAACAAGGGAGGCCATTATGAGATCTGGTGGGCAAGTGTTGAAACAATTGTCAAAGAGCTGGTTTGACTTTGGAGTGTTTATCTCTGTGAATAGATTGTTGGATGGAGATGAGATGCTGAGAGTGTGCTCAAGAGGAGCACTGGCAGACTTTATACCTAAACTTGGAAGCGACCAAACGCTCTTTACCTCCGTGTTCTAATCTTTGGTACCAATTCTACCAGATGTGATGAGATTTCTAAGCGTAAATGCAGCAACTTCTGTCCCGTTGTGCTATGCTACCAATTGAAAGACGTTCTTGGCCTGCCAAGGTTCAAGTGGCTTTCTAGATTCCAGCTCAGCGCTTGCTCAGCTCGCATGTACCGCATATACTTCCTCACTCTACTCCATCAGCTAACCACATATGATGCTTCAGCACAAAATAGCAGTGACCGTATCCTACGCCGTACCCTCGGCGGCAACGGGAGATGCTGACGAACAATCAACCTCAATCAGGTGGTGATGCCTTCAGCCACCATAGCTAGCCTGGTCCCTACAGGAAGCATGAACGCCCATACGAAGACTCCGAACCATCTCAAGTACCAAGGCGCTTCCCCAGTACGGAGTATCCATTTGTCACATCAGCTAGCCACTTGGTTCGGGCGAACCGAACCTGGAGCTTGGCATGTAAGCATGTCTCAAGTACGCCTACAAGGCTATGACGAGGCAGAGAACCGCTAACCCAAACGTTGGCAACATATTCAGGTGCTGCGGTGGAGTTTGCGGGGCTCGGAACAAATAGTGTGTGATATGCTATGCAGGGCCCCAGTCTAGTCAGCTCCCTTTGCGGTTCGGCCCTGCTTTAGCTTTCCGCTTTTTGGTGTATTCCGCCAGCCACATTTCTCCCATCTAATTGCCGTCGCAAACCTAGGTACTTGCGTATTGTGCTGTACTTAGCTGGGATCTCATCACCTTGAATGCCGTTGCGCCATTCATGTGGCCGATTACGCAAGGCATCGACCATCAAGTGGGTTGCCAATGTTCTGTAGTGAGTTTGCCATACCATCAATCAAGAGTCCACCCCAGTCCTCCTACGAAACCGGACGGTAGCCTTTTTCTCTAGATATGCATGGTAAATATTGCTCATACTATCGCGATGTTTTCTTCAAGGTTTTCGTGTGAACAAGAGCTTTGCCCAGCGATAGCCCTTACAAGAATGGGAACCAAAAAGCAAAATTAATCAAGACGTTATGAAGGCCAACACGGTGGGCATCACGGTGTGCACTCGATGCACAGGTAAAAAAGAAAAGAAAAAACACTGTAGGTAATTCCCAAATATGATCATCTATCCATCTCTTGTCGAGTCCCGCACGGAATGTTTCACTACGCCGTCACGTGAAGAGCCGTCACCAATTTGGCCCGTCACGATGAGTCGAAATGAATCCATCCCGATTAGGAAGGTAGCCTGATGACGAGAAAAACATACATTGTGAAACGATTCACTGTGGTGCATGCGTGAAATAATTATTACAAGGCCTCTTCTCCAACTCCAATAATTTTCAACTACTCTGAGGCATGTCGTAGTCAGTTGGCAAGGACATTGAAGCCCAAGATGGACAGTTCTCCACCCGCCGTCATCGAGTCGGTTAGACTATTCCCAAAAACTCGTCCTTTGCAGCCAATTTCAACTCCACTGTCGATTCTCGATGCTACGGTTGCACGATTCGCGCCTACGGGGGCCGTTTGGGTCTACAAAGATGCAGCAGACGATATTCTTCTAAGGCGCCTCAAAAGTTCCTTCATCGATGCTCTCGGGCTCTTCCCGCAATGGGCAGGTCAGCTGCAGTGGGCGCCTCTGAACCCAGATGGAGGCCATACTACCCGTTTTAATCGTCCCATGATTGTCCATGGCGCTAATTCAGATCCCGGCGTGGAGTGGACGGTGACTCGGTCGCATCAAACCGCTGCATCCCTCGTTCCCGAGACAAGAGACATTATCGACATTGGCCAATTTCCGCAATCCGAACTCTGCTCCTCAACCCCGCTGGCCTTGCACAACCTGCAACAATGCATCGGCCTGCCGAGTATGTTGGTCCAAGTAACACTTCTACGCGAAGGTTACGCCGCGTCAGTAAAGCTGGCGCACTCTCTCGCAGATGCACACACTTTAATGCTGTTTATGCGTTGCTGGACGGCATTCTTTCATGGCAATGTCCCCGAGGTGCCGTTATTCGACCCGACCCAACTTGATGGCCACGCATCCGGAGACATTGACACAAATGCCAATCCGGAAATTATCAGAATTGCCAGGTCGCTACCGCTGCACCGGTTTGATTGGTGGGCCACCTCAACTGCTGGGTATCCGGCGGCATTGATGCCAACAACGGAGAACTCCAAGCCCAAGGACAAGCATCTCCTCGACGCGGCGCGCCTGTCTCCATCTGAGCCCGCCCCATGGACGACTTGGGATTTAACCGGGCCATTGAAGCAGATGCTCATCCATTTCAGCAATGCCGAGCTGAGCCAGCTCCGTAACGCTGCAGGGAGCGTCTCTCGCTTGGATGCACTGCTGGGGCACTGCTGGGTCGCCATCAATGACGCGAGACGCTCCGCCGATTCTTGTCTCAACCTCACGCTCGGCGCACGAAGCAGGGTAGAGCCTCGATTGCCGGATTCCTTCGTCGGGTCGCCGCTCTTTCTCGCCCATGTTCGCTGCCCGGGCGACATTTCCAGCGCCGAAGCCGCGACGCGTATCCGCAGCTGCATGACGCGCTTCACGCCCGACGCCGTGGGTGCCATGCTGCACGATGCCGCGTACGAGGTCGCGCCCCAGAGACTGTGGCAGGCGTTTCTGGGTAGTCAGCATATCCTCGCGACATCGTGGCTACGACTAAACGTGTACGATATTGGGTTCGGAGCCCGGCCCGCCCATGTTCACGCGATCATGCCCAAGATGGATGGCTGTTTGCAGGTCATGGATGGGCATGATGGGGTTAACGTGGTGCTTTGTTTGGATGCGGAAGCTGCCGAAAGGTTAAAGATTCGGTAAAAAAAAAATGAAGAAAGAATATGAAAGGGAAATTAGCCAGAGTGTGGTGGTCCCTTTGGTTGTCGACCGATTCCAGCTGGGAATTTGTGGAGTGGAGCGGGCCAGCTATTTGACTCAGTGGTTCAGCTGCAAGGACACGAGAGGAATCTCATAGATATTTCTAAGCGACTTTATTATACCATTTTTGAAATAAATCCGCTGCATCACGTACGGAATCACGCGGTATTCTCGGAGTCTCACGAAGAATTTGTGTCCGGAATCGGATGGACCTCTCCCCCACCAATGCACGGTCAGTGCCGCTCAAAGCTACCCTGTACCATTGGTATGCAGCGCTACTCACAATAGATGGAAGATTTAATCAAGAAGTGTAAAAATAGTAGTTATATAGCATAGTTTGGGGAGGTTATTTGGATTAGGCATTTTCAAAGTAGATATTTAAAGAAGAACAAAGTTGTGTGAATGATGTTTATTTGAATCCATTATTTTCTTCCTCTGAACGGATTTCTTATCTCTCTCTGATGTAAGTTATAATTCTTCAGCCACGACAATCACTGAATACAAAACATAATGAGATATTCAAGCAAAAGTGAACCACAAAAACACTTGGCTCAGTGTAAAAAATAGTTTGCACAATCAATCCCAAAAGTTCAGCAAACCTCTTGAGACCACTGATACTGAACATCCATTGGCCAACTCCGCAAAGTGGATCCCCGAGATAGTCACGTGCAAATGCAGGGGCTACCCTAATTTCCACATTGAAAGACAGAGCGACTAAGAATTCGTTTAAGCAGCCTCGTCCCCATCCAAGAATAGGATCGATAGCTCAGTGGTAGAGGTGAGTTCATCAGATGTCTCAGTTACGAGTTAAGCATCCTAACAAGCTTCACAGCGAGAGATTGCAGATCTCTAGGTCACGTGTTCGAACCACGTTCGGTCCTCTCTTTTTAGTCTCCGGTTGGTGTGGATTTTATTTTTAAAGCCCATGGTGAGGGCGCTAGGACTGTGGTGCGAACGGTGCACACCGGCTGGTCCGTCACCACTTTTTTTACACGATAATGATGCAATGCCTTTTATTTGAGCTTACTAAGAACCATTGAACATGCGTCTGGCTCAGTATCTATATAGCCCATCTTATTTCTATTCTATGACACCATGCAACCACCATTCATATCATATTACAGCTGTGGCTTTTGACCATCTTCGCACTGGTTGTGCGACTTAGAGAAGGGTAACATCACAGCGTTGACCCACCGGCCCAGCCAGGAAAAAGTTGAACATTTCCATCATGGAGTCGTTCATCTCCTTGCACAACTTCAGCTGCGGGCACTGCTTCAGCAGCAAGGCTGCGCCGAGCTGGAGTTCCATGCGGGCCAAGTGAATTCCGAGGCAGACGCGTGTGCCAGCGCCAAAAGCACAGAAGCTCGTCTTTTGTTGCGGTGTTATGGCCGCAGGGTCGAGCCACCTGCTTTCGTCGAATCTGTTCAGGTTAGTGATTAAAAATAGTATGCAGAGGCTCGTGATTCCACATACTTGAGAGGGTCTTTGAAAACTGCTGGATCCCTGTGCAGTGTCCAGGCCTGCGTCTCAATTTCGTAGCCACCGGGTATATAGTGGCCACCAACCGTTATGCCCCCTGTTGGGACAACTCGTCCCAAATTGCCGGGGACTCCACCATACAGCCTTAGCGTCTCTTGGAGAACGGCGTTGAGCAGCGGGAGCTTTTCCAACGCCGCATCGTCAAATACCTCTCCAACCGTGTCAAGCTCATCCAGCAGCCGCTTGTGCAGATCGGATCGCTTCAAAACGGACCAGATGGCGTACGTCAGCGTGTTGGAAGTCGTATCAGAACCAGCTAGCATGAAGCTGCCGGCTTCGCTGCGGATGTCATGGTCGGTGAGTTGAGTTTTTGAATCCGAATCCTCGATTTCAGTCAAGATGTTGGCAAAGAGATTGGCCTTGTTGTCGCTGTTGTTGCGCAGATTGAGCACAGCCTGGCCGCCATAGGCGTTGACCAGGCCGCAGGCGTTGACAAAGAGCTGAACCGACTTTAACGGAATGTATTTGCAGATGTGGTAGATCCACGGCAGTTCATACTGAATCGTTGCACTTAAGGCAGCTGTTTCCAGCACCTTAATGTAATGGCTTTTCTGTCCACGTGTTAGTGCCCAAAAAAGGCTCAAGAGTTTAGAGTAGAAGCCTTAGCCTTCTTACTTTGCCTGTTTCGAGAAGATCAAAAGATTTGCCAAACGAAAGTTGTCCAATGACATCCGAAGTCATCAGCATCCACCATTTCAGAATGTTTGATTTCCCGGATGACGCTTCCGTAAAAATATTGCCGACGGCTTTCTCGACCTTTTGCCGGATAATACCCTCGCAGTTTTGGCGGAGGGAGGCGATGGAAAAAGCTCTAGCAAACAGCTTGCGGCGGGCTGCATGCTTCTTCACATCTCTGAATGAAAAGAGGCCGATGCCAATTCCGCTGCCCCTGTGAACGCCATCCATGTAGTCCTCATACCATGATGATTTGATAAATCCGGAGCCGATTTTGTGGATAGCGGCAAAGGTGTTGGGGTCGCTGGTGGCGACCTGCGTGGGGGAGATGCGCACGACATGACCATATTTTTGGTGTAAGCTGTGGACGTAATGCATTCTCTTCCCGACAAGATTGTAATATTTGAGAACCCAATGAGTGAAATGAGTGTACCATGGTCCTGGAATACTTTTGAGAGGGCTTTTGTAAGCCTGGTAAGCGGCCTGGGGTTAGTGTGTCAGTCAAGAAACCCTTAAGCGCGCCATCCAAATTCTCACATTTAATACCAATATGAACATCAGGCCAACGACGCCATAAATAATAAGGAGAGGTTCCTTGATGAACATGATGTCTTGGACGTAAACAAACTGTGAATAATTGTCTACTCTGAAACAGGTCTGACTGGGACAATGAAAGAATGGGGTTTTATGATTCCCTGTTTCAGGACTGGCTTGAGCCAAATGATTGAATAAAGATGCCGGGAGCTCTCTAATTGAATTGACAACGGGTTCACTGAGTAGTTGATATAGACGGTCAGCAGAGAGACAATGGCGAAGAAACATTCGGCTGACTGCTGATTGGCTGATGGCTGTTGTGTTACGCGTGGAGCGGTTCGGGACCCGAGGGTTCCTGTTGCCGAGATCCAGTTAGGCTGTCATTACGATTCACTCTTGATGCATTTTCCTCTATCGCGACATTACTTCGGAGTTTTCGGAGTCCGCATCGTCCGCTATTTTATCCTGGTTGATGCTCGAACGAGCAACATTTCGATTCACATGGCCGCAGTTTTCACTCATTTCTAGAATTACAGTTCAAACATTGTTAGGGCAGGACCGCTCCGTCTCGAGACCTAGAGCGCCTTCCTTGTGATGTGAGCTATTAACCCTAACGATTGGCCGACGGCGAATTTCAACCGACAGCAGAGTGTACAATAACAAGCTCGACTTGTTCACCAAGAAATAAAGTTACGGAAGCTGATGCATTTTGAAAAATAGATCAATTATGTTTTATCGGGTAGCGTTTTTATTCTAAGATTAGAAACCATCTTGAGATGGTGATTGCAACGAATCCTTTGGCAATTTTTGCCGCAGGTCAGAATTGATCCTCTCAACGCCCCGAACCAACGGCACTAACTCAGGGATTCCCTGTGAAAATCCGCTCATTTTCCCCGCAAAATGCTCAAGTAATTCCAGATCGGCTAGATTCTGACGGATATTTGAGGCCCGATAGACGTTATTGGCCAGATAAGCATACGGGATGTGGCCTTTGTAGTTGCCAAAGAGGGCCGACATTGTATGTGGATTTGGGTGTCGGTCGATGAGATGACTGAAAATTTGGATGGTTCTGCGTCCTGCATTGACCATGACAGTAGACTCGCAGAGGTAAGCATTGTTCTTGGGAGATGAAATTGAAGCATAGAGGGCCGCCTTGCGAAGCATAAACGTAATGGCCGTGTAGCCGGTAAGCAGGACGTGCGCGAGAGACCACAGGCGACTTCCTGGGCCGCGCTCATTTGCAAAGAGCTCGTTCTAAAATGGGATTAGAAAGCGGTTTTTCCTGGAGTGCAGCGCAATTGGAAAATCAGAATATGACTTACTAGCTGCCAGTGCTCAAACACTTGTTGGATCTCAGCACATAGACCTTCGGTTTTGGACATGACATCAGCTGTGGGGTTCGCTCTGGCGTCCTCGACGAGTTTTAAAAAGTGAAGAACGGTAAAAGTGATGCGAGAACCCGCGAGAAACGCAATCACTGGCAGCTCGGACACGCTGTTGGATTCTTCGTTGAACCGCGGCAGATTGACTTTCCACTCTGTTGGTGTGAGGAGAGGCGGCTGGTCGAAAACAAGCCGGAAAATCAAGTCCATCTGCAGCATCTCCCAGAAGCACCTCCGCTCGTCGTCAATCTCCGAGTAGCCCATGCATCCGGAATGCTCATTGTCGAGGTTGTGCATGTTTAATCGCCTGCAAAACTCGCCTGCTAGCCTGGCCATCTTCCATGCCAAATCGTAGTCGAAGAGCTGAGTGGCGATGTTTGTCTAATTAAAAAGTCAGCGCCCATGCGTATTTGTGTGCGTTATGGGGGTGCAGTGGGAATTGAGTACCAAGAAAATGGACGCTACAAGATCGATGGTGGACGCCGTCGCTTTGCGGTGCCACGCAACAAGCGCTCGGAGGCAGCCCAAATACGTGAGCTGGAGGTAGTTGTTTGTCGGGTCATAGGGTTGAAGAGCGCTTCCGAAATACAATATTGTATAGTAAATGACGACAATAACAGGCTCAAGATGAATATATGGAAGGTTGATAATGTCGGGTATTGTCTCAATCACTTCTTTGTTGATAATC
Organism: Calonectria leucothoes; assembly: GCA_002179835.1. Lineage (NCBI taxonomy): Eukaryota > Fungi > Ascomycota > Sordariomycetes > Hypocreales > Nectriaceae > Calonectria > Calonectria leucothoes. The sequence continues at coordinate 283,889 of NAJI01000056.1, forward strand.
TTCATAAACATGCCGCGGGGCATGTGGTTAAAGCAGTCTAGCCAAAATCTCTTAGCGTCGTTTACTTGCAAGCTAGTCGACGAGCAATCGACGACCGAATTGCTCACCACGAATTAGGGCCTTGGCCACATCTCGAGGAATATCCACAGCCTCGGAAACCAATGCCTTGTTAAAGGCTTGTACCCGCAGCTCCTTGACTTGCTCCACTGCATCTTCAAGGATGGACATGGCGTCAAACTGGGCTTCTCCGGCGATGCCGAATATTTCCGGCGTCGAGGGGTCATGGCTGAGAAGAGAGCTTGATCCAACAGAGGAGGGAGACTTGGGCAACAAGCTTCTAAAGCTGGAAGGATTCTTCTGGGTATTTGGTGGTGGTGACAGCCCAGGCACGCTTTGTTCCTGGAGCCGCAGCTGAAGGCGATCAAGGATTGCCGTAAGCGTTGCATCGGCAATTGAGCTCCTGCATCATTGGTTAGTCGATGGAGCCTGCGTAGGGCTGGAATGGGTCTAAGGATTCCCGAGAGGTCACTTACGGGGTCTTAGGCAGAGCTCGGTCTCTCTTTCTCTTGGCTCGCTGGGGATAAACACATTCCTCGTCTCTGCTGACGCAACGCTCGCAACTCGGCGTGGCACGGCTGCAACGAACCTACGGACGGGGTTAGTGATGGAAATAGGCAAGGGAGCTCATGCAACACGGCTGACTCGCACCTTTTGGGCCCTACATCGCTCGCACTAGCCAATGTTAGTAGGGGGCGGTGATTCTCTGCATAGAGAAGGGGGGAAATGTCCGGGCAGACTAACCGCGAGCGCAGGGCGCTGTGTGGGCTCCGGCATTTCAAAGGCCGATCGGAATATTGGAGCCTGGCTACGCTGAGAGCCAAGAATCAAGAATTACACCCGACAGGGTGCGGGACGAAGAGCAGAAATTGTCAGGTTGCACGACGAGGGCCTTGGTGCAGGATAAAGAGTGCGACGAGGAGTCCGATATCCGACGCAACTCGGACCAACTCCAGAGAGAGGACAGGGATGGACCCCAGCTCCGGGCTCAAAGTCAAATCCACGCTGAATGACGAATCAAGCAATCAAGCACGGGAGAATGAGAAGAAAATATTTGCAAAACGTGCGTGCTAACCAAAGAGGGAAGCATGAGAGAGCCTGACTGGGCGGATGGCAGCTCGCTTGATGGCGGAGGGCGAGCTCAGAGGCACAGATGAGGGCGGAAAGTTAGATTTGCGCATTGAAGAGGCACCGCCAAGACACGAGCACTGGCCCCAGCATGGTCTAAGTGCCGAGGCGCGAATGTGCGAAAAAAAGTGCGAAGCTCCGAATTGTCCGTAGCGTCGGCCGGATGCTCCACCTTGGTCGGTGCAAGCTGCGGTATGAAGTAGATCTCGCACATCCCGGAACCCGAAGAAGCCATCTCATTGGATGCTCCAGCCCGCAAGACGTTGGTTTCCGAACGGATACAGTGACGGCTTTAGTGCGAGTATATAAGCTTAATTTGTCATTGTTGCCTACTGTCAGGTCATTTATTAAAGCCCTTCTTTTCACCCACTCTCATTTGTTTTTGTTGCTCTTCACTTACATCTCTTGACTCGTTTCATTTTATATAATATTTTCTTTCCTTTTCCCAGCTTGAACAAGATCAAAAAGTTTACCGCAACTAGATAGAGGGGAACGCTACGAGGTCCCCTCGCCCAATCCGCTCTCCAACGATGAAAGCCTCCAATTCCCCAGAGTCGGAGAAGATTGCCGACATGAACGATGTTGAACCAGCCGGCGGAGAGAAGACGCCAGTGCCCGATAGCGACTCGACCGTCATGGAATCTACATCCGAGAAGGGCATTTCCGAAGATGGCATCAACCACCAGATGCAAGACCTCGCTCGCCGAATGACAAACGCATCTCATGCTGCTCCAGGGGCGCTGTTCCCTCTCCAGAACGAGGGGCCTCTGGACCCCAACAGCCCCAGCTTCGATGCGAGAAGATGGGCCAGGGCGTTTTACGAAGTGCGCGCCGGGCTGTCTGATGGACACTCTCCTCGCACCGCCGGCGTGTCGTTTGAGAACCTCAACGTGTACGGCTACGGATCGGATACCGACTTTCAGAAGAGCGTTGGAAACATTTTCCTCGAGGCCGGGTCCATTGTCAAGAACCTTTTAAACTCCAAGAAGCGCAAGGTGGACATCCTGCACAACCTCGAAGGTGTCCTCCACAGCGGTGAAATGATGGCTGTTCTTGGACCCCCGGGTTCCGGTTGCTCAACGTTCTTGAAGACCATTGCCGGCGAGACTCACGGTCTCTACATAGACCAGGGCTCGTCTCTCAACTACCAAGGAATTCCCGCCGAGAAAATGTGCACCGAGTTCCGGGGAGAGGCCATTTACACCGCCGAGGTCGATCACCACTTCCCTCATCTTACGGTCGGTGACGCCCTCTACTTTGCGGCGCGCGCACGATGCCCCGAGAACATCCCCGAGGGCGTTACCCGCCGCGAGTACGCGGAACACCTGCGCGATGTTACCATGGCCATGCTGGGTATCTCGCACACCATCAACACCCGCGTTGGTAACGATTTTGTACGAGGTGTCAGTGGAGGTGAGAGGAAGCGAGTGACCATTGCGGAAGCCTCCCTCAGCTACGCATCGCTGCAGTGCTGGGACAACAGTACTCGAGGATTGGACAGTGCCAACGCACTGGAGTTTTGCCGCACGCTGAGAACACAAGCTGATGTCATGGGCTGCACTTCTGCCGTGGCCATCTATCAAGCTTCCCAGGACGCGTACGATGTGAGTAAACAGAGCCTCATCTTGTTGTAAAAGAAAAGTGACGAGATTGCTAACATTCTTCCCCAGGTCTTCGACAAGGTTCTTGTCCTCTACCAGGGACGACAAATCTACTTTGGCAAAACCACCGACGCCAGAGCCTACTTTGAAAACCTCGGCTTCATCTGCCCCGAGCAACAGACGACGGCTGATTTCCTCACATCCATGACCAGCGCCGACGAGCGTGTCGTGCGACCTGGGTGGGAGGGCAAGACGCCGAGATCCCCTGATGAGTTTGCTCAGTGCTGGAAGCAGAGCACTGCCAGAGCCCGCTTGATGGAGGAGATTGCCGATTACAACCAGCGCCATCCCCTTGGCGGACAGCATTACGACAAGTTTTTGGAGTCGCGCCGAAAGGATCAGGCCAGCGCGCAGCGCGCAAAGTCCCCCTTCACCCTTTCATACTTGCAGCAGATGAGGCTCTGTCTCTGGCGAAGCTGGGTGATGCTCAAGGGGGACCCCAGCATCATGTTCTCCATGCTCTTCAGTAACATATTCCAGGCTTTGATTGTCAGCAGTATCTTTTACAATTTGGGAATGACGACGGGAGACCTCCGAAAGAGATCGGTTCTCTTGTTCTTCATTATGTTGATGAACGCCTTCAGCAGCGTCCTTGAGATTATCACACTCTTTTCCAAGCGCAAAATTGTCGAGAAGCACAGTCGCTACGCTCTTTACCATCCAAGTGCCGAGGCCCTTGCCTCCATCTGCATGGATTTCCCCTACAAAGTTGTCAACTCGCTAATCACGAACATGACGCTCTATTTCATGGGAAATCTCAACCGGGAGGCAGGACCATTCTTTTACTTCTTTCTCATCTCTTTCATGGCTGTCCTATGCATGTCGATGATGTTCCGCTTCATCGGATCCGTTTCAAAGTCCATTCTCCAGGCCTTTGCCCCGTCCTCCATTGTCCTCCTCGCCATCCCCCTGTACACCGGCTTCGTCATCCCACCGGATTACATGAAGGACTGGCTTGGCTGGATTCGCTGGATCAACCCCATCTACTATGCTCTGGAAGCCGTCATGATCAACGAGTTCCAAGGAAGAAACTTTGAGTGCTCTACTCTCGTTCCCCAGGGCCCGGGCTACGATGGACCCGGCCAGGCGCCGGCTCAGGCTTGCAACACTCTGGGTGCTATTGCCGGCCAGACTTTTGTGCGCGGCTCTGACTTCATCAAGGTGGCATACAAGTACGATGTGTCTCACAAGTGGCGCAACTTTGGTATCCTGCTCGCTTTTGTCATCGGAATATTGTTTATTCACTTGGTTGCCACAGAGTATGTTGCTTCCGAGCGCTCCAAGGGCGAAGTCTTGGTGTTCCGTCGCAGGGCCGCCAACAAGGTGTTTGAGAAAGGATCAACCGATGTCGAAGGTGGACGCGTCGAAGCTAGCGCCACGCAATCTCAGCTCGCGGCCGGTAACAAAACCGCACCCGCTGGTAACATGGAGAAGCAGGTCTCCATCTTCCACTGGAACAATGTCTGCTACGATATTGAGATCAAGGGAGAGCCGCGCCGAATTCTGGACAATGTTGACGGTTGGGTCAAGCCTGGTACCCTGACCGCTCTGATGGTATGTCGCAGATGCCCTGAATGACTGCTTGGAACGGATCACTAACGATGTCTTAGGGTGCTTCTGGAGCCGGAAAGACCACGCTCCTTGACGTATTGGCTAGCCGTGTGACCATGGGTGTCGTGACTGGCGAGATGCTTGTCGACGGGAAGATCCGTGATCAATCTTTCCAGCGAAAGACTGGTTATGTGCAGCAGCAGGATCTCCATCTTCACAGCTCGACTGTTCGCGAAGCTTTGACCTTCAGTGCCCTTCTCCGCCAGCCTGATCGCTATACCAAGGAAGAAAAGCTGGCTTATGTCGATACCGTGATTGGACTCTTGGACATGGAAGAATACTCTGATGCCATCATCGGTGTCCCCGGCGAAGGTCTCAACGTGGAGCAGCGCAAGAGATGTACCATTGGAGTCGAACTTGCCGCCCGTCCACAGCTTCTTCTCTTCCTTGACGAGCCCACCTCCGGTCTTGACAGTCAAACTTCGTGGTCTATTTGCAACTTGATGGAGAAGCTCACACAGAACGGCCAAGCTATCCTGTGCACCATCCACCAGCCTTCAGCCATGCTCTTCCAGCGCTTCGACCGACTCCTTCTACTGGCCAAGGGAAAGACTATTTACTTTGGTGAAATCGGAAAGAATTCCAAGGTCTTGGTTGATTACTTCACCCGCAACGGAGGCCCACTATGCCCGCCCGAGGATAACCCTGCAGAATACAAGTTGCATGCTATCGGCGCTGCTCCCGGAAGCCACACTGATATCGATTGGCCAGCCGCTTGGAAGAACTCGCCCGAGTACGTCGACGTTCAACAGGAGCTCGGTAAGTTGCGAGGACGCGCTATGCCATCCGCCGCCGAATCTGCCAACTCGGAACCTTCTGGCTACAATGAGTTTGCCGCCCCCTTTGCTCAGCAATTCATGCAGGTCGCAAAGCGAGTCTTTCAACAGTACTGGCGCAGCCCTGGATACATTTACTCCAAGGTCATCTTGTCTGTTGGTGCTGTGAGTAATATGCCAGAACCTGCTCCATGTTTGTTTGTGTGTTTGTGTGTGTACTAACCTCTTTCATCGTACTAGGCTCTGTTTATCGGTCTTTCATTCCTTGACGCCAAGAATTCGCAAACTGGCCTCAACAACCAAATGTTTGGTGTCTTCATGTTTCTTGCCATTTTCGGTCAAATTGTTCACCAGATTTTCCCCATGTTTGTTGACCAACGTACCTTGTACGAAGCTCGTGAGCGGCCCTCAAAGGCATACTCGTGGCAGGCTTTCCTCATTGCAAACGTCTTGGTCGAGATTGCGTGGAACTCGGTAAGTTGAGACTATTTTGAGCATTCCCATCGCTGCTGGATCAACGTCACTAACACCCACCCCAGCTCATGGCTATTCTGTGCTTCATCTGCTGGTACTTCCCCATTGGCCTGTATCGCAATGCCCGCCCGACCGACGCTGTTGACTCGCGAGGCATCACCATGTTGCTTCAAGTTTGGGTCTTCTTGATGTTTGCCAGCACCTACGCGCACATGCTCATTTCTGGAATCGAGACTGCTGAAATTGCTGGAGCTGTCATGAACCTCTTCCTTATCATGATGTTTACATTCTGCGGGTAAGATGAATATCTTCCACTGACAATTGCTGAACATTAAAAACTAACCTGCTTCAACTTAGTGTTCTATCTGGCCCTAATGACATGCCCGGCTTCTGGATCTTCATGTACCGTGTTAACCCTTTCACCTACGTGATAGAGGGGTTCCTGGGCACGTCACTTGCAAACACCTTTGTCACTTGTGACGACAACGAGTTCGTCCGCTTTGACCCGCCCGGCGACCAAAGCTGCGGAGAATACATGGCGACATATGTCAAGAACTTTGGCGGCTATCTCGTGAATGGCAACACCACCTCTGCAAGCAACGAGCAGTGCATGTATTGCTCCATGTCCGACACCAACACCTTCTTGGCCAACGTCAACGTCAGTTTTGACCACCGTTGGAGAAACTTTGGACTCATGTGGGTATACTGCGTGTTCAACATCTCTGTCGCTTTCTTCCTGTACTGGCTGGTGCGAGTACCAAAGAACCGAAAAGCAGCATCCAGTTAGACATTGGGCACCCATAGACTGAAAACCAACCAAACCTTTCTTTCTTGAGACTGTATTTTAGATTTACTACTTTAGGCATCAAACCCTTAATAAGATTGTCGACGGGTTTGATCCACTCGCTCACTGGCTTGGATAAACATGAGGGGAAACCAGATGAATCATGAGCCATGCACACAACACACTATTGTTTTTGGTCGCAAATTGTACTTAGAGTGTGTGGCCCAGTAAGCTTTGAACAGAGCCGAAGAAAATTAGATTAGCAACCTAAATATTGTAGTTGGAAACTATTATTAGACATTTTTCCTTTTGTAATGCGTTCCGATGTATACATTGGGCCTTTTCCTTTTATGAGACGCCACCACTAGTTTTACCACCCCCATCTCTAAGTAGAATTTCATAACTAGCAGTATCCAGAACGGGAATACTAGAATCTTTGTCCCGTCCCCCGTTCCTCCAAGGCCCTATTCCCATGCCCTCTAGTGCTGACCTTACTAGCCAAAAATAGGTATCCATATCCAGGGCTAGTTGGCGTGATTGCCCGATGGGGGACACTCGCGAAGTTCGAAGCACTCTCACCACTGGCTCCAGTAGGAAGCTTGCAATAATGACGGATAGACTTAAAGATATGATGAGCATCAGCTCAAAGAAGTGGAAATTTTGGTAACGATTGGTTGTCACAATTTTCTGGTTGTGGCAGTATGTCTTGGCAGTGTCGTGGAAAGGTCCGTCGGGAATATCATCCAGCGGAGTGTAAATCAGATAGGTTCCATAGGAATCTTTACTGGACAGGTCGATTCTATCGAGGAACCGTAGAGTGTGAGCTTGCAGCAAAGCTAGACCGGTTTCAAACCACAACTGAGCTTCAATTTGCCATTGGTTCGTGGCAAGAGGAGCGGAATTAATTCCTCTGTAGAGTCTATCGCTTGCTTGGAGGCCTGTTACAACCAAGTCATTAACATTCGCCATTCTGCATAATTAATAGCTTCGTGTTTGCTTACCAGCTGCTCCTAGACTACCCAATCCCAATCTGGAGACGGCGTTAAGCCCAATGAGCATTGCGGTGCGGTTAACTGCCGTGATCTGGTTGGTGTTCAGCTCGAGGCCGTCGAGCTGGCCAACTGCCGCGGCAGGATGAGTGAGATTGGTGCATGCACTGGTTTTCGAGTTGCAGAACTGCACCTGCTCGGTGCACGCCATGGCGTTGAAGTAGTTGTTTGCCAGGTAGAATTGAGTCCCAGCGGAGGAGTTGTAGCGTCTGGATCCGTTTGCTAAAAAGAAGGGGTCGTAAACCGGGGAGGAGTAAGCGACGGAATTCTGAAAGACGAGGCAAATTGATAGATCTACATCATCAAGATCGAACGGCTCGGCGGCCCAAATAATAGATTTCACGATCCCGTACCAAAGAAAACAGCTATTGGGAGATACATTGATTAGCTAGTTGCGGGGTTGAGTTGGGAGTGCTGCTGTCCGACCTTGCGTAGTAGCCACTCCCGTAGGGCTCATCAAGCTGTTGGGGAGTAAGAAAGCTATAGTCTTCATTGATTAGATCTGTGAAATTCACATTGACGAATCCATTTGATTTAACCTCTGAAATACTGGTGAGATCGGAGATAGTGACAGGCGCGCAGGTGAGCGTCTTTCTGACACCGACTCGGTCGCCAACCGGAGCATTGATACCTAAGTGAGTGTGAGAATCCAATATCCCAGAATCCCATGTCATAGCAACTTCGTCTGAAGAGGTGCTATTGGATATGCACCTATTTTCCCCCTTGAACGGGCACGCGTGCTTTCTGCTGGTGTACGGGAGGCTCCTTATGGGAAACTGAGACTGGGGGATTAAAATGGACTTGTCATCCGAGTAAAATATCTTGGCGTATGCACGCGCATCCATGGCGTCTTGCGCAATCACGCTCAGAGATTCAAAGCTGCTGTCCAATGTAGCATAGATTGCAGTCCAGTTGAATTGCCATCCACCGCAAGCCTCCGGGTTGGCCAAGACGGTGACGTCCGAGTTTTTGTCCGTTGCAATTCCCGAGATGAAGGTACCTGCGAGGGTAAACAGGACCAAGCAAAGCGATGCGAGACTCATGATTGGTATCAGCCTCATGCCCACTCGGGACGATGTCCCATCCCAGGCGCGATAGAGGAAAAAGCCGTCTGAAATGGCTGAGGATGCCGAAATACTGTTGCGCAAAAGCGCCTGGACCTGCGCGTGAGCCGCATCCTGCCGATTCTTATCCTTGACTCGATGCTGATGGAGCGCGTAGGCAAGCATGGCCCACAGCCTCGTGCCGGCCAAGGAGACCAACAGCGCCATGGCGGAGATGAGATAAGCGCCCCATGTTGTCGTGATGGTGAGGGTGAGCTGATGAACGCCGTCGTGGGAATAGTCCTTCCAGAGCCCGGTGTACACCGATATGTTGGACATGGCGACGCGCAAATGCCAAGAGCAGAAATGGGTGGGTGAGAGGAAAAGCCAAGACAAACCAGGACTGTTTATGAGTTTCGGCGTTAATGTCGCTTGCTCTTTAGCATGCAGCCTTTAGCAGCATCTGGACTATGCGATGGAGACTTGAGAGCCATTCTTGCCTTTTGATTGGGGACTCAAGGATTCGCGCGGCAAGCGTTCAGCCGCAGTAATGCATTATGCCGAATTCTGCCAAGTTAAGTGTGTCGTGGCTGGACGAGGCCCACTTGGGCTGGAGGAAGTGTGCCTGATTACACTATGTAAATGCCTGGAGACTTCCATTTATATATTCCTGTTCTTGAAGTCGAGGTTATAGAAACTCTCATCAACGATAATTGCACCTTCGTGGCCAGGGTTGTGTTTGGGAGATGATTTGTCTCAACGAAATGCGTTGTGTGACACCCACCACTACGGAGATGATGTGGACGCTAACGTAAACTATTGGCTACTTGCAGACATGGATCCCTTCACTAGGCCGCTTTTGGTTGATGGGATCAGAGAAGGACTATGATTGCATGGTATACGCGTAATAAGAAGTGTGAAACCAATGCAAAACTTGGGGTGAATTCTAAGTAAGGACTATTACAAGCTAGTGTCAGCCACTTTACAAGAAATCGAGCCCTTGTTCATCAAGAACACTGCGCATTCGATCTCAACCATCTAATTCCCCGCATGCGACACAGTTAGCGAGGTGAGCAGTCCGCAACCCAACCACCAACTGCGGCCAAGCTCATTGCAATCCCCGTCGTCCCCCATATTTCTCAATTTCAGTTCTCAAGGACCAGCCTGAGCATTCAGGAAGCCGCATTGTCCGTTACCAATGATGTATCCGGGACCGGCGATGCTGTAGTAGTGAAACTTGTCACCCCAGCTCTGAGAGCCATCACAGAGACCGTTAGTTGTAATGTAATAGCATACTCCGTTGGGATGCTGCCCATAGCCGGCACAGTTATTAGACATGGCACAGGCGGCTGTTGCAATTTGCCGTTAGTTAGGTGACCCAGACGTGCTTGACTTGGAATTACTTACCACAGCACCCGTAGCCGGTCGTGTCGGCTGGGAGCAAAGATTGCAGGACGAAGCGGGCGTTGAACGAGATGAGTCCAACCTTTTGGCCCATGGCGGTGTTGACAATATTCTCGGGCGCACATTGGGCCAAGTACGTTGCGGACGGCGCAAAGACTGTTTGGGTATCGGTCTGGGTCGTGGTGGTGCTGGCCGTCGATGTGGTTGTTACGGACGATGTGACGGGAACTGTAACGAAAACAGTCGAGTCTGCGAGTACAAGAGTGCTGCTGACGGTGGTCTGCGAAGTGATGGTGGAAAGTACCGTCTCGGTAGACGCAGTTGTGGTGAAAGTGCTGTCCAAGGTTGTGGTTGAGGTGACGGTTGTAAACTGAGTAGTGGTGACATGGCAGAGAACCGAGGATGGGAATTGGGGAATGGGGTTCGTGGTCGTTATAGATGCTTGTGTTGCGACAGTTGTTTTGGTCGTAGAAGTTGACGTTGTCGTGCTAGTTGCTTTTGTTGAGCTCGTTGATTTCGCTGTACTGGTTGATTTGACCGTGGAAGTTGACGTTGTAGTGCTAGTTGGTTTTGTCGTACTGCTAGATTTTGTCGTGCTGGTAGATTTTGCAGTGCCAGTTGATTTTGTCGTACTAGTTGATTTTGTCGTACTGGTTGATTTGGTGGTGCTAGTCGATTTCACAGTGCTGGTTGATTTGGTGGTGCTGGTCGATTTCGCAGTGCTGGTTGATTTGGAAGTGCTGGTTGATTTATTTGTGGTAGTCGACTTCATTGTACCGGTTAGCGTTTTTGCAGTAGAATCTATTGTACTGGTTGACTTTACCGTGCTAGTTGTCTGCTTCGTGGCAGCTCTCTTGTTGTTGCTGGCAGGAGCAATTTTTGGTAGCGCCTTCACATCGTCTGCACGAACTAAAAGAGCCTCGCGCCTCTGCTGGACCGTGCTGCGCTTCTTGGCAAAGAAGCCTTGCTCGTTAGAGAGGGCAGTGAAGCCAGCTGGAGGCTGAACGGTTGTTGTAGATGAAATTGTTGTCGTTGTGATTGTCGTCGAAGTTTGGGTATAGCTTTCGACTGTGGTAATCTTTTATCTGTTAATTAGAAGCCAGGGTGATACATGATGGGAAAACTGACTATCTGGGTCAACGTGGTGGTTTTGAATGTCGTGTACGTATCTGTACTGACGGGCGCGGTCAAGACTAATGTGGATGTTTGTACACTGGAGACAGTGCTGGTGATGGCAGTTGGAGTTATTGTCGTGGTTGGAGTGACCTCAAAGAGCTTGGTCACTGTGTTCATCTGAGTAAAAGACTGGTCGCTCGTCACGACCTCATTGGGTTTGGAGATTCCAAACATGGTCGTACATGCCTTCTGGGTAGAGTCGGCCAGGGCCGCACCCAAAAGAACACTCAGAAGCAAAAGCAGACGCATCTTGCGGGTATATGGGCTCAGATACGCAATCAAGGACTTCTGCGAGCCGATACGCGGACAGATGTTGTGGGCATCCTCTGAAGGAAAGCCAGCGGGCATTTGTTAACCTTTTATTCATCCAACGGTTTGGTTTCTCGGCTCAACGGCCAATCATGAATAACTTATACGCCATAATCTGAAGCACATGCCCGATGGCTGGAATTTGCCTCCTTTGCCGCCATTACCGCCACTTCAATAGTCTCAAGCCTTAGTAAATCCTGTGATACATGCGTATTAGCGTTTAGTACGAAGGCTTGCCCTGCGAACCTGGTTCTCGTAAAACAGGCCAACCGGGTAACTGCGGAGTAGTCACTCCAAATTCTGGTCTTTCGGACTTATTGGCATCCTACTTTAGACTAACTGACTCATTGCTTGGAGTCGCTCGGAATGTGAGCGGTGTGGGCGCCACCAGCGATTGAGGGGGAAACCGGCCTAGACCCGGTCTGGAATCAGCCTTATGGGGCAGTATGAGTAGACTGGAAATGCTTTGATAGACTTCATATTGTATAGTGGATTGGCACACGGACATGCTGCAATGGCTCAATCTGTAGAGGTGTTGTTGCTAGGTAAAGTTGTAGTTCAAATAACAACACCAGATAAACTATCGTTTGATGAAAGGTTAGAATTACGATGCGGAGGCTATGAATATAATTCTTAAATTCTTAAATTGTGAGGCTGAAACCTACGCAGGGTTCTCCCAGGAGTTGTTGCATTCCTGCCCTGCATGGTGGCTTGGTATTTTCACCGCCGACCAACAAAGAGCCTTTCTCGGTCCAGACTTCCGGAGTCACGGCTTAGAACTGTCTTAGTATCGTGTCGGTGGCTGGCTGTTGGAAGGAACGGGACTAGCGTTGAAACATAAACATACCATTATGGTCCAGATGCCATGCTGAACCAGACGCCACAAACATCTAGACTATACCCCACCACATGAGAGTGTCGTCAACGCTATGATGCTTAGCGTCCTGGGTCAACCAATGCAAGTTTATGCCACGCGACATGGTAATACCAGGTCATCTCCGTCTTGACTCTCGGTTGTCTTTCCCAGGAAGCTCAGCCATATTAAAACGAACCCCCCAATGTGCACGTGAACGTCGTTTGGAATACTTGGACTGCACGCTCAACAATTGGTGACCATTATCGGCACGTTGCTGCATTGTAGCGATGAAGATCACCAGTTTGGTCCTAGCCGCCGCTGCGGTCTGGCTCTTTCCAGCACCGGCAGACTCAGAGCCATCTTTTAAGTTTACATCGCATCACCGGCGAGATACCAAGAAGCTGGTGCGCGAGAGAGGAGAGGAGCAACAGGCAGATGCGGAACATGTCAAACTATTCCCTGCGATTCATCCCTCTCTCGATAGGAGAGATCATGTACACCTCAAGAGGGCCCCAGCAGCATCCCTGTTCTACATGCAGAACGGAAACATTTACCTCTCGAACCCTCAGATGGTGGCCACCTTGGAGGCCAAGTTTCACTGGGACACGGTCATTCTGGATCATTCTGCGTACGTCCGCAAGGTCACCTGTATGCCTACCAGCATGACTATCGAGCTCAATTCATTCTCTGCCTATAAGTCTGCCAAAGCGAACTGGACAGATGATCACATCATTTTTGCCAGTTCTGCAGCATCATGCCACACTGTCCATCCTGGCCAATTTGGCTTTTTTAACGCCACCATCATCTCGTTCAACGACACAGCTTTCACTGCCACTGCGAAGGGGAAGCAAATCACAATTGAGGAGGCTGTTGCCGAGTTCAATATTGAGTGGGGTGAATACCAAGCCTCAACCGCAGCTCCCAAGGTCAAAGTCAAGATCACATCCGACGCTAGTACTTCCACCACGAGCAGAAAGAGCACCACCACTTTAGTGACCACGTCGTCCAAGACGTCACTATCTGCCTCGACACAAAAGTCGTCTTCTACTGGGATTGTCAGTTCTCAGCGCACATCAACGTCTACCAAGTCAAGCACAAAGTCATCGACGCAATCCACTACGAAGTCGTCGACACAAACTACTGTAAAGTCATCTACACAGTCCAGTTCAAAATCGTCTACACAATCCACTTCAAAGTCATCTACACAATCCACTTCAAAGTCATCTACACAATCCACTTCAAAATCATCAACACAGTCCACTTCAAAGTCGTCAACTACTACATCAACACTCAACACCAAGACGAGCATTGCACCAGGAGCTGCTTCAAGTTCTCAGAGCACAACTAAATCAACCTCTATGCCTCGCTCCGCCACCAGTTCTACTTCCACCACAGCCACTTCCACCCACGCATCCACATCAACTCTTGCCATAGTCAAGGCTTTGGCTGGTTCCGCTTCATTAAGCACATCTGCGACATTATCAACATCAAAGCCCACATCCGCGATATCAACATCAACGACTACATCTACGATATCATCTACGATATCAACAGCATCAACGACGACATCTATAACATCAAAAGGGGACGGCTTTCAATCTCTTACTCGCCCAACAACGTCTGCAACATGTGCCGCCCTTCCAAACCCGCTGCCATCGGGCTACAAAGAGTTCGAGAGAATCCCGTGTGACAACAACTTTGACAAGAGTGTTGATGACTTCTTGACTTACTTTGCAGACACGTCCAACTTTGATGCGGCCATAGCCAGCTTCATGCCCGGTGTGTCGGGATTAACATTGGAAGACTACCGGAAGAGCACAGGCAAATCAAAAATGCGGATGGCGCGCAGGTCTCTCGAGGAACGCAGCTGGTTTTCTGATGCATGTGACTGGGTCGACGACAACATCGTGTCGCCGATCTCGGACACGGTGCATGCGATTCAAAACGAGATTAGAAATGCAGTCGGGTTCGTAGCCAAGGCTCTCAGTTACCCTGCCAGAATAGCCATGGAGGCCATTAACGCCGCAGCCGAGTGGGCAGGATTGTCTACGACTCGATCGCTACCTTTCACTCTTCCCATTGGCGCCAGCACTCCAGATATCTTCTTGGACGATTCTCCCTGGGGCAAGGCGCTCAAAATATTCGAGTGGAAAAAGAACAAATGGGAAAAGGGCTTCGGCTTGAACGCCGAAGCACTGGCCAAGATGGTGGGTGCGGATGAGCTCCTCATTTTCGAAATCAAGGGTGTGAAGCAGCTCCCGACACCGGGCATCCAGTTTTACTGCGTGGATTGCGGCGTCACGGGCAAAATAAAAACCACCGGGACGGCCACGTTTACCCCCCTCGGAATCACTAGGCTCAAGTTCAAATACGAAGGCAACCTCGACGCGGTGATACAGGTAGGGCTGAATGCTTTTGCCGAGTACGACAAGACGCTTTTCAAGAAGCGAATCTTTTCTGTGGGCCTTCCTGGATTCTCCATTCCCGATGTCATTGCCATCGGACCCATGGTGACACTGGACATCGACGCCAAGATCGAAGTTGAAGCTCTCGGCCAAGTCTTGGCTGGGGCAAGGTTCACCTGGGATCACTTCGGCGCAGAAGTAAATGTTTTTGACCCGATATCAAGCACAGCCCATGGTTACATTCCTTGGGTGAGACCGGTATTCAACGTGAGCGGCGAAGTCAAAGCCACGGCGTCACTGGGCATCCCGCTGGGAGTTGCCTTTGGAGTTGATGTTTTGAATGGTCTATGGTCAAAGACGGTGGCTGTCATCGACAGACCCGCAATTCAAGCTGTTGCCAAGTACTCGTTTAGCTCAGAGAATGGTGGTACGGGCACCTCAAACAACGACGACGACGACGACGATGACGACGACGATGATGACGACGAGCTTCCGTGTCCAGGAGGCATATATTACAACTCAGGTCTCGTCAACGAAGTAACAATCAACGTTCTAGATGAATCAAAATATGGTGTTGGTAACTGGAAAGGCCTCAAGTTTGTAGAGGGCTGCATTGGGGACAACGGCGTCGCCATGGTCAAGCAGCAGCAGCAGCCTGTTGAAGTTGGTAGGACAATAACAGGGTGCCAGCTTGAGTCTGAGCTGATTCTGAACCCTGGATTCGATATCATACACAACAATGTTGGTGATCTCTGGCTGTACTCCGTCACTCCACCCAAGACAGCCACATTTACGAATGTTGTGGTCGGTGATCTTATCAAAGATGACAAGGCCACATCAGACCCATACACGCTGTAAGTCTATAATGCTTCCTTGCACCTGTTCAAGGCTAACTTCACTGCAAAGGCGGTTTTGGATTGCAAACGCAGACACTTCGCTGGTATATACTGCCAAAATTTTCCAGACGGTTGCAGGTTGCACGTAAGTTGAATGTCGACCGTTGCACTATTTTCGCTGACATGGCAACGCAGCTATTCACCCTACGACATTACATTTCAGGCTCGACTTGTCAAGACTGACGGCACATGCAGAGTGGTTTCTGCTTATGCTCTAAGCGACGATGGCACTTCTGATGTTGTCATCAACATAGACCAAGTAATTTACCCAGTGAAACCAGGGAAGGATTATATGCAAGGGTACGGGCCTGTAAGTGCATCTTGTCCCCACCACAATCGGTAGACGTTGTTGTCTGACTAGGTTCAATCGCAGTATACGGTATCTTTTATAGGAGAACAAAATCAGTACCTGGCTGCCAGGAAATTCGGAATCATGATAGAATGCAAGTACGCTTCTTACTTTGATCTTCGCCTCGATGACGTTTCCGTCGCTCCCAAGTATGTTCCAAATCTTGCGCAGCTTCAATCTATTACTAACCAGCTCCTCCACAGTCCTTCTGCTTACCAGCACAAGCGCGGCTTGATTGAGCCGCCCACCACACTGAGTGCCCGGGATGGGAATGACACGGTGACTGTTCCGGACCTCTCGGGGGCAAAGCCACTCAGGCTAGCAAACACCACGGCGGATGTTGCGAGCAGCTCATCACCGAGTCCTACTCTTGCTCGGAGAGACGCAGCTGCTGCGAGCGTTTCGGTTGTTTCACAGGGGAATTCGATTCCCTCAATAGACGCTGGCAACAACGCTCCAATCATTTCGGCCCAGCCTACCACTGCACTTCCAGCCCTTGGTGCGCTGAACTCGGCGCCCGCTCTCAGCGCTGATCACAAGGCACCGAGCTTGAGCTATGCTCCAGTGGTGCTGAGCGGGAGTCAGCCAGCGACGGTTGATCCCACGGCGTCGGCAGTTCTGCTCGGACCGGCCGATTACGACTTTCCACCCTTCTCGGAACTCATGAAGTCTGCGACCCTGGGCGTTCACGGCTCTGTACCGACTGGTGCGATAGACGGC
The DNA here is from genome assembly GCA_002179835.1 of Calonectria leucothoes. Classification (NCBI taxonomy): domain Eukaryota; kingdom Fungi; phylum Ascomycota; class Sordariomycetes; order Hypocreales; family Nectriaceae; genus Calonectria; species Calonectria leucothoes. The sequence goes on from NAJI01000056.1 coordinate 300,587, forward strand.
AGCGAGCCCTTTACCGGCTGGGGTCAGTTGCCCGATCTCACAGGGACCAAGCAGCTCCAGTCAGCTGAGGATGGCAACCTCTATCTTGCAGGCTTCCCGGGATCACCGGCTGGCACATCCTTCTACAGCGATAAGTCCGTGGTTGTCAAGGATGAGGCTGGTCGCGTGTTTCACTACCACCCGGATACCATGGATATGTATGGCGTGTCTCGCATCAGACTATCCAAGGTGGCCGATGCACCATTGGGGTCGCGGTTGATCACGCTTATTCCTATCACGACACCTTCTGGAACTGTCTACGGTGCCCTTGATACAAAGGGCAATGCCTTTGTCCTGGCATGGTGCTCGGCACCAGGTTGGCCGGGATCCAAGGTGTTCTTGGCAAAAGATTTTGACGGCGGCTTACCAACACTATTGAGTGGCGAAGTACAGTGGATCGTCACGGGTAACAAGGTGTCGCAGTGCAACGCATTGCTTTTGACCAGTGGCGCAATGCCGCTGTTGTCTGATGGCCCATAAGTAATAATTGGCATTGATTGTATTTAATGCGTTTTTGATTCCCAGATCCAATTATCTAGCTTATTTCTCCAAGTCCCCTTTTGGGGCTTTTATTCATCCCATTCATCCCTGTGCTGATGAGCTAGGACTAATACTTAACCAAATGAGTTTGATTCCATGTGGGGCGTACAAGGACAGAAGAAAACGATTGAGGAGGTGATGAATAAGCTCTAATTCAAGACTCAACTCAATCGCGAAAGAGATGGGTATTAGAAGAGATCCCAGTGGCCATTTGGCGAGTTCCCGTAGCATGCTGCCAAGCGGGTTTGGGCTGGATAATTTCGGTGGCGTCGGTAACAGAGATCATCGGGCATTGGCCAAGCGAATTGCGGATTGTGGGTAGACCAGTTAGAGCAATGTGAACACTTTTCTTCACACTTAATCATACGTTTCCTACCTGTCGAATGATCAGCATGGCTCACGACGTCGGCCGGGGCACCCGCCAGTTTTGGTTCTCACTCTACCACTGCTTACCTTGGGCGGGCAGCACTACCCATTCGCAGACGTAGCTTGATCTCCCGAACATTGAGCGTGCCTCGCGCTGAGGCCTCTTTCATAACATATCTTGGCCTGTGGGTTTGTCAGCACTCCAACAAGGATGGAACCGGTGGCTAGTCCTGAATAGGCGATGCCATTCTCGCCTTTTTACGAGGGGATTTAAGTTGCTTGTTCTTTTGGTCAGGGCGAAAGTTTTACACGACCAAACTGATTGTTGAAGACTAAATATCTGTATGCCACCGCTGTGGCCTGGGTCCTGGATTATCCGGTCGAGCCCACTACTTGTTTTTTCCACTCGAAGCTAATTACCCATCAAGCTACCTCACTTCAAACAGAACGAAAAAAGACAAGATCACAAAACCTAACATGAATTCAGGTAAATAAAATAACTCTAGCAACAATATTACTAAATACACTACAATAAAATTATAAAAGTCCAAATAAGAAAGTTGTAGCCGGCGACCTACTTTGCTTGGTACTTGAATGTAGCCTTTCGGCACGCAAATGTATAGGGTAAGTTAGAGCGCCTGACAATTTTGGACAAGACAATGTTTAATTTCGATGCGTCAGCTTTGGCAATTTTTGCCATTTTACTGCTACAGAAGCCTCCAGAAATTAAATGTTTGGGTATTCAAATCATATTGTGCAATCACGATTGAATTTTCAATTGCACTTAGCGTAAGGAAACCGCTAGATTTTTGTCACTCTAATACAATGGCCTATTCATATTAGAATGAAACCTGCCCGAGTGCCCGGATTACGGGGTCCGCGGAATGCGGAAACTCCCAGGGGGTCAATCTCACCCCAAGTATGGCCTGCTGTTTGTGGCTCCGGAAACATCTTAGAATAATCTAGCGCAGAATATGATATGTAAATACCATTGCTCCACCCCCTTTTCTTCTCTAAGTCATTTCCCCTATAGGCGCGGAAGCACGTCGCCCTTTTCCCTACCCGTCCTTTGCATCTGTGTTGTTCGACGATAATGAATCAACTAACTCCAGGGTACGCGCCAAAAACACATGGTGAAAATGACGGGTGAGACCCGATAATCAAATCCCATGTGGAAGCATTCTAACCACATTATTCCTCTACTGGCTGCTCAATTGTAATTAGGCACATGGTATCGATATCTGTTTTATTTTCCTATAAAAAAGTGCGAAAAAAACGCGACGATGGTATGGCGCGTGATGACCTTGTGTTAAGTGAATGGACGCGGTGGACCCGTAAGAGGTACAACCAAGGGGTTCTGACGAATTATTGCAACGTTGGACAAGAACATTCGATGCCGGAATGTGGGTTGAGTCGAAATATAAACAGGCTAAACTAAGCGACGGCAATCCTAGCAAGGTCAGGATTCTCGTTGGTGTCGCCGGGCATTTATCCGGGACCAACCATGTGTCCCGATATTAAAGTTTACAAGGGGCGTTGTAGAGAATAGTCATCATGTGCACGAAAATCTTTCGTGATTAGACTCTGGATGGGCAGAATTTACTATTGGGCATTTGTTCGAGGATCTAATTGAATTGATAGTATATTATGGGGTGCTGAATTTCATAGTCTCTGGGGCGGATGTGTATGATGGAACGTTGGATTTTCTAACGAAAGTAGTGTGGTGTGGGCACACCTGATTGCGACAATGCGGTGGCAAGGATGACACGAAGTAGACACGATAGCCATGCCTGTTTTGAGACAAATAACTATGGGCAAGTGAAATTTTGGAATCAACTACCAGAACTATGATAAAAACAAATCATGGCCTGCGCCGTCCTTCTACTTTTATTTTCCCAAGTCTTGACCGACCCTTAATAATACATATTTTTTTCTGCTTTATTTTCGATAGCAAGAACCTTGATTAGAGTGACGGTAATCAAGATGGACATGGAAAGAAAGAAGGCGACAAGTGCAAGGTAATTTTGTATGGCAGAGAAGAAGAACCACGCCAAGTTGGTCAACCTTTCGCTAGGCCCACAAATGCCCGTGAGCATCCCGGTTGGGATGGACGAGCACTCGTCTTTAATTTCGAGAGAATTCCCGGGCTCGGGAAATGCGATGCATTTGCCGTTGTTGGATGTAAAACACTCATTTTTGCTGGTCGGATCGAACATGAGAGGAGCTTGCGTATAGGATGCCTCAAAGGTCGTCTCATCTTGTTTTGATCTGAATTTGGCTTCTTGCACCGTGATAGGAGCACAGCTCATGACCATGCCAGGAGTAATGCTTTGCCCATACCACGACCAAGCCATGATGGCGGGGCCAGGTGGGAGCCATTCAGGAACGCTAAAATTTAATGTGGCTGGAGGCATGTCGTCGATTGGGCTCACGTGGCCAATGTCTGGTAGCCTTCCAAGAGGACATCCGCCTTGCACAGAGTGAATAACGCGCCATTCAGAATTGTTATCGGGCTTGGTATCATAGGTCACAGATATTTGACAAGAACCTTCGCCGTGACTGGGAATGCCAAACCCCCTATAGGCATTTGTGGTTAGATTGCATACACTTCATTCCGGGGATCTGGAGTATCATACTGAACGTATTGTGATGAGCCGTGCTCCCATACATTCATAATCCCGTCCGTGTCGTACTCTGTTTCTCCATTGCATGGCCAGCTGGGGTCATCGGTGGTCACGGGACCATTGCCCATTAGCTGGCTCGAAAAGGATATAGGATGTCGCATCAACGCATTTGCTGCTCGGGTATTGGCCAAGAAGCCGGCAATGGCTAATAATGTTTTAGAGATCATACTGAGATATCGGGTGAAAGATGGGAGACATGAGAGAAAAAAAGATGGCGTCACGGCTCCTATATTTTAAACAAGGCTGTGAATAGAGAGAGGCATTATGCAATCGCCGAAGATGCAACAACATTGACGTCGTTTTTTTCGGATCAGATTTGTGTGAAACGTTGTAACGTTCCGAAGTGGAGTGTTGAAAAGCGGAGTCCGTTGTGGGTGAGGTCAAATGGTTTCGTTACGAAATCTCGGAGGCACCTTGCTCCATTGTCCGAAAAAGAAACAAAACTCATTATGCCAAGTGTAAGACTCCTTCCGTGCCACGAGTTGCGTCGTCAACAGCTCGGAAGTCCATTTTGAGTGGCATGATTTGAACGGAGCGAGGACGATTAGAAGCTAGTCAAGCGGGATTGAAACAAGGCCCTAATTATATTGTAACCGTTCTACTAACCCAGTATTCTGCCCTCTATTTGTACTGCAGGGACCTTTAATCTCTTGTGCCACCAGTAAGAACTAAACCCTATTTACCAACCAAATGATTCTCGGTGGATCTCTATACTTGGCCCATCCACCTTGATGTGCTTGGCCGCCTCCGTCGTGACTACATTGGATAAAGCCAACGGGCCACACACTGCGACAAGCACACGGCCATCCTTCCCAACGGATTCAATCGACTCACTGATCACGGACTGCACCTTCAACTTCTCGTATTTGAGATCGAGGAGACTGTTGATCGTTTCAGAGTCGGCTGCCTTCTCGTCGAGAGTGCCTTGCAGTATGTCCATGTTGGCTTGCTCCAACTGTCCCTCATCGGTACTTGAATCATGCACAATCACATTGCTGACAAGATTCTCGTCGGATGATGATGTGTCCGGCATCTGGTCCGTGACGTGCACCGCCAAGGAAACATACGCATGGTGCTTCTTCAGCTTTTCAAGATGCTCGGTGAACCAAGTCAAGTTCTCTGGGAAATGGTTAGCGCGTGGGAATTGATCAAATAAAAGGCCCTTACCTCTGGCTTTGATAGCCCAGATGAAGTCTATTTGCTGCTTTGAGTCGGGCCCAAGACGATCGAGCAGTGTTGCAACAAGGCCAAAGGTGAACGTGGCACCACTGCCACCGGCGATTAAGACAATCTTATCATAATGCGACGGGTCTGGGAATGAGCCGTAGGGTCCGTCAAACGAGGCTCGAACGCCAACGCCTGGAGACGCAGCTGCGTAATCATGAACTGATTTGGTGAAGCCACTGTAGGACTTCACAACCAGTTCCAGTCCAGAGTCGGAGTTGGAAACGATGGTGAAAGGGTGAGTCTCAAAGGGTCGCACGCCCGGGATCCAGACGAAGCAGTGGGAACCCGGCACAGCCCATGCAAGCCGTCTCTTGAAGACTATGCGAACACCGCCGTTGGGCAAAGGGTAGAGGGAGGCTTTGTTACCGGGGAGGTTGTATAGCAATCTGGATGCTCGAATGATGCGATCGATGGCCCAAATACCACCAGCCACCAGCATGGCAATGGGTAGCTTTTCGACCCAGTAGGGTCGGTGGAGTCCAGTGAAGACAATTGCCAAAACGAAGCCCACAATGTGGCTGATGTAGAAAAGCTCATAGCCCACACGTCTCAAGGCCCCCAGGCCAAGAATCAGCATGGAAATTCCAGCGACTATTCCCTTCCAATTGTCTGGTTCGATGAGGGTAGCCCATTTACCTCTGCTCCCATCCCAGACCATGTAGCCAACGGCGTGAGCGATCAGCTGAGCGACGGCAGTGTAGCCGACAATCTGGTGCAGGAAGTTGAGCCGATCGTAGGAGTGATGGGTTAGAATTGCGATTGGGGTATTTTTGAGGCCAAAAAAGGCAGCCAATACCATGTTTGCAGTTGTCATCCTGCTCAATGGTTAGCATCTCGGCATGGATTGAAAGACTGATGGAAGCATCTTACCATCCAAATCTGGCAGCAAAGTTGCTTGCTTTGCCCGAGTGCACGTGGATAAAGCAAAATAAAACATTGAGCGCAAAGTACAACAGCACTAATACTGCATGTCCCAATGAAGGAAATCCCGGGACCGGCTGAGAGGCATAGCGGTCCAGTTTTCTTTTCTAGTTAGCTGCAGTACTTGCTGTTCAGGAGTGATACGCGTACCGTGAAGCAGCCTTGAAAAGTTTGGCACCGGGGAAACGACGCCAGGTAGGCGACGAGCGATACTTGTTTGACAGGTATCTCACCCAGTGAACGGCAATGAACAAGACCATGAGACCTGCCAATACACCCGCGTATATCTTCAGGTTCAGCTCGTTCATGAGCTGCCTGGCATTCGGGGGCTTTGGCCCTTTGCTGCGCGGCTCGATCATTTTGGGCAAATGGAACAGAGCCAAGGAACAAGTGTGGACCTGCAGTGGAACAATGATCATGGCAGGGGGTTCCAACGGAGACGGCCACCATCATATATAGAATAAAAGATGATCTTCTTGACACGAGCAAGCCAGCCCTTGCCGAGAAAGGACACACAACTTTGGAAACGGGACCAGTAAACGGGTCTCCATTACAAAGTGCTCGGTTTCCGAGGCCCTCCACGCAATAATCCACCTCGTTAAGAGTCACCATGATTCGATTCTCAAGCTAACTCCTCCCTATTCCAGAGCCCATGGCTCTAAGCATGGCACCACATGTAAAATACCTCATCAGAACAACGGTACAGCGTGGTTTGAACCGAAATGTCCGAGGCCCAAGTGGGAGGTCCAAGTTCCACCGTGGCGTTGATTGATAAACTGGAGCGTACGGAAACGTGGGGGGGGGAGAACATGTCGATCCCAGTCTCCCGATTGTTCGTTTCGAATGGAGCCTGATCCGTCAACGGGGCGGGTTCCACATGAGGCTTGGGGTGGGATCTTGGCTGGAGTCAGGTACCACTAATCTGATCCCGATTGATAACTCAAAGCTCCATAAATCAAGCGGGTACTGCGCGTCCTGATTATCCCGGCAGTCATGCGGCTTGGCTTTTTTTCTGTTTTCCTTGGCGATGACGCCGCCTCCACTTGAATGGCATTGGACGTGCCGAGTGCCGTAACTGTGCTGACGTCTGGTGCGGCGGCGCCCGCACTCCCCGTGGATAACTTCACGTCGACATTTTTGACGCAAAAATTGGCCATGCTGAGATGAATGAACACAGTCGCTCGAAAGGTATAACACAACAGAGGAAAAATTGACCTGCTTGTCGCAGAAGGGACTTTGCAAAGCAGATAAGAGTCCCGGTCAATATATCGGGAATTTTTGTCGTCTTTGGGTGTCATTTTTGCGTATGCTTGTCATTCGCCATCGATGCGACACGGTCTCGGTAAGTCAACCGAAGACGTGAGAAGAAAAGGTGCAACGTGGGGGTCTCGTCAGACACGCCCGCGGCGCAAAAGGACCGCCGGAGCTTTCTGCCCAAACGGCTGGAGAGGCATCCCGGCTGGAGATGGCAGTGGTGCGAGAAGGCCGGCGCCCGCACGCGGATTCGGGTAACTAGGTTTCCCAAACACGACGAGCATCCTCGTCGATATCCCACGACCCTTGCGATTATCATCCTTGCAATTAAGCTCCTCCCAAAACAGGGTCGCAAGGGTCTATCCACGTAAGTGCAGCGCCAGAAGAGCGCCCCCTTGGCCAATGAGGACCCCGCGGCCCAAGAAAACACCACGATGCCACTCATATGGGTATCGGAGGCGCGCTGACGATGTGGGCCTCGCGCGCCGCACCTCCGTTGATATCGGCGTCACGGTGAATTTTCGCTGTACCCACATCCCTCGCGCGGCTTCACTTAGCGCTTTGGGGCTAAACGGACGGCGTGTGGGGTTGGTGAGTCGAAGTCGGAGATCGAGGCTTGGCCCTAGTTCAGAGACGAGGCTAGACGAGTTGACACTGTCAGCTGGCGTTAGGGTCCACGCTACGGGATCCGGTCAGGCTGAGCACATGGGAGAGCCTAATGCGATTAAAAAATAGTCTAGCTAAAGCACGATGCTGCAATCTGGTGGGGTTTTGCCCAATTGGCATGGCCAAGGATCAATTGTTTTGGGGGTGACAGCATCTAAGTGCTGGCTATCTGTTGGCTATCTACAATTCAACCATGGCTAACAACAAGTGCGATATCCTTACTTGGGCTCGTTGGTGGCACCTAAGTTCAACATTTCGGCCGTCTGCGACGAGTTCAGGATGATGTTGGCATCCGCGAGCTCGGCTTGTTGCTTGCGGCGAATGCGTCCGCCAATGATGGGAACCTTGAGCAGGAAGGCTGTCACCTGCTTTCGCAGCGGGAAAGTGCCGGTTCGCTCCTCATACAACAGGGCGGCAACAGTGATCATCAGGCCAATCCAGTAGACAATGTATCCAATGACTGACCCGTAAGTGCCAGTGTTTTGCCAGCCGAGGAGGGAGTTGAAGACGTCCCATCCATTATCCGTGTAAGGGTTGCAGCAGTTGACGTGCCAGATTGTATCCCTGATGTTGTAGGAACCCGCGCCGCTGCCAGACTCTGCGACGTCGCCGCCGACTTTGACGGCAAAGCTGTGATACTGCAGCCACCAAATTGCCTTGGAGAACATGCCGGCCGCGATCAGATACAGCACAGCAGTTGACACGGTCAAGAAGATCTGGATAGAGATCATGTTGCCGCCGCGGTACAAGAAGAAGCTGATTATCAGGGCAGCGAGAATGCCACAGACAACGGGCAGCGGGAAGGACGACGCAGGAAGGCTGAGAGAGACGCCTCCGACGAAGACGACGGCTTCGATTCCCTCGCGAAGCGTGGTGACAAAGGGCAAGATGAACATGATGTGCCTTCTGGACCAGTCACTGAGCCGAGACTTCTTCTTCTCTGACTGGGTTCGCTCGGCGATGGATTGAGCAATCTTGGCCCGCCACTTGTCCTTCATCTTGTTGATCCTGAGCAGGGCCAGACCCATGACGGAGATGATGATGGTGGCGATCAAGTAAAAGATGCCTTCCCAGAGAGCCTCGGAGTTGGTCCAGACGTTCTTGCCCAGGCCATAGAAGACGCCAATGAAGGCACCGCCAATGACCAAGCAGATGAAGACGCCGGAGAAGGCGCCGAACCAGACCTGTCGAACCAGGCGCTTATAGACAGCCTGGTCCTGGTCTGGCCCTCCGAGGCATTGCTTAAGAAAGGAGAGCAGCACGGACAGGATGATGCCGGCCTCGAGGCATTCTCGAAAGATGATGAAGAAGATTTGAACGGCAAAGACGTTCTTGGCCATGGTCGATGGACGGGCAGCTAGCTAGCTGGAACAGCAGGACAAGCAAGAAAAACTGGGTGGGGTGGATGGAATGATGATTCGCAGGTGCGGCGAAAAGGATTGATATGTGTCTCCCCCCGTGGATGACTTTTACCCAGCTGCCGTGCTTGTGAGAGATTCCGGATCGCCCACGCAGCCATGGGCCGGGTTGAGGCCGTTTCGGAGCACCGACAAACGGCCGAGGCGGGCTGCCGCGCTCCAAGTCAGGAGATGATCAAATCAGATGAGGATCCCAACCGCACCTGGGCCATGGTTCACGGGGGGGTTATGCATCAATTGCTTGCCCCCATCCTGGCCCGCACCTGCGGTGGATTTCCCGTGCCGTCTTAGCCGTTGCTCAGATCAGAAACTAGGCTGTGGCTATACACCACCACCCATCACAGAGGAATCCGCGCTAGAGCCATGCCCCCCCCCCCCCAATCTTTCTCTGCCGATTGATAAAACAAGAAAGACAAGAAAAAGCCTCGCATTAGCTCTTCAGAATTTTATTGTTTAGCTTATTTTTACGCAATTTCGGCCAATCCCCAAGTGGACCGCACATGGCGTGGCGTGGCGTGAGAAGCACCGGTAGATACGACTAGGACCTCTTTTTCTCTACCCTCCCCTCCCTCGGGGCAACCACACCCTGCAGCGGATTCGGGCGTTTGTCTTGAACCATGTTAGTAGGCCATTATCAATCACATCTCTGTCGCATCATATCTGATTAGCAGGCACGGTTCATAAAGACGCCCGTCTCATGCAGCCTCCGCCGTTCGTCCAAGCACGCACATGAACCTGGGTCCTCGTATCCGCCAACCTTACAAGCCCGCCTTTGGGCTTCCTTCACCTCTCTCTTCTTTCCCCACCCCCCTCATCTTTCTAGACTTTCTTTCTTCCTCCCTCCCAAAAGTATCCTGCTGCTTCTCTCTTCCAATGGTGAACTTGGGCTGGGTGTGCCGCCTCGGCGTGCTCGCCTTGACAGCTTCTTGGGGCCAAGCCAAGACTGTCACCTACGACTTCAACGTCACTTGGGTAGATGCCAATCCCGATGGTCTGGGCTCCAGAAAGGTGGTTGGCATCAACAACGAGTGGCCTTTGCCCGTTATTGAGGTTGATAAGGGTGACAGGCTCGTTGTCAACATGTACAATGGGCTTGGTGACAAGTCATCTTCAATCCATTTCCACGGCATGTTCCAAAACGGCACCAATGAGATGGATGGCCCGTCCATGGTCACACAGTGCCCAGTGCCTCCGGGATCAAGCATCACCTACAACTTTACTGTCGAGCAGAACGGCACCTATTGGTACCACTGCCATACAGAATACTGCTACCCCGATGGGTACCGCCAGGCTCTGATCGTCCAAGATAGTGATGCGTACTTTGCCAACGAGTACGATCACGAACTTACTTTCACCATCTCTGATTGGTACCACGAGCTGATTGAGGACCTCTCGCACCAGTTCATGTCCCTTTACAACCCCACTGGAGCTGAGCCAATCCCCGCGTCATTCCTTCTCAATGACGCAGTCAACTCCAGCTTCTACGTTGAGCCCAATTCCACATATCTCATCAGGGTCATCAACGTCGGCTCGTTTGTTGGCCAATACTTTTACATTGAGGGGCACTCCTTCACCATTGTCGAAATAGATGGCGTGTACACTGAACCTGCCGAGGCGGACATCATCTACCTGTCGACGGCTCAGCGGTACACGATTCTGTTGAGCACCAAGAATTCAACCTCGACAAACTACCCAATTGTCACAGTCGCTGACTCGACACTGCTGGATACGATACCGTCCAATCTCAAGCTCAACAACACCAATTGGCTCGAGTACAACAAAAACGCGGCGCACCCGGAGGCCAGCATGAGCGTTGCAGACAGCACAGGGCTGGATCCGTACGACGACATGAAACTGGTGCCGTACGACCGCATGGCTCTGCTGCCGGACCCAGACCGCGAGATTGACCTGACGGTGTACATGAACAACCTGATGGACGGGGCCAACTATGCCTTCTTCAACAACATCACTTACACGGCGCCCAAGGTGCCGACCATCTTCACCGTCATGTCGTCGGGCGACCAGGCGGACACGGCGTCCATCTACGGCGACAACACGCACGCCGTGGTGCTCCAGAAGAACGAGGTGGTGCAGATCGTCGTCAACAACGCCGACAGCGGGGCGCACCCGTTCCACCTGCACGGCCACCAGTTCCAGGTGATTGAGCGGTCGCCGTCGTACGGGCTGTCGTTTTACAGCATGGCCGACGCCACCGACGGCGTCGCATACGACGCAGCTAATCACACGGCGTTCCCCAAGTACCCCGCGAGGCGAGACACGGTGGTGCTCCCGCCCATGGGCCACATGGTGCTGCGGTTCGTGGCCGACAACCCGGGCGTCTGGATCTTCCACTGCCACATCGACTGGCACCTGGCCTCGGGGCTGGCCATGCTCTTCATCACGGCGCCCCTGGAGATGCAGAAGAGCCTCAGCATCCCCCAGGGCCACTACGACGTGTGCCAGGCCGCCGGCGTGGCGTCCGAGGGCAACGCCGCGGGCAACACCGAGGACTTCCTGGATCTCACGGGGGAGCCCAGGCAGAAGGGCTGGATCCCGGATGGCTTCACGACGCGCGGCATCGTCGCCCTCGTCTTCTGCGTCATCTCCGCCATCCTCGGAATCGGCAGCATCTTTGTGTATGGGTTGGCAGACCTCAAGACCAAGAGCATCTCGCTTTAAAGGAGAGCGCACGGAGGAACGAGGAGAACGAGGGGGGAGTTGTTCCCGCCTGTGCGGTGAGCGAGATTGGGGCGTGGTTAGAACAAAGTAGCTTTGATTAGTTGAAATTTCAGCATTTGAGTTTTACCAAATACATGCGTCCGACGGCTTGCGTGAGACGACGATTGGGCTTGTTGCTCCTCACACACCAGACACCCGCAGGCTGCAGACTGCAGATCAAGCCGGCGGCAGGAAAAAGGTACGAAATAGACGCGAATATCTTATCTGTGCAAGCACATCCTTGATTTTGATCGTTTCATCGTGCGCAAGGTCCGCGGCAGCTAAAAAAAGAAGAGGAAAAAGGGAATCCCATGATCCCGGGACAATGTACCAGCGGCAAAAAGGGCGTCTGGCAGGCATGGCCCACGGGAAAAATTAGGGTCGGAGATGGGGCGGAGATACGCGGTGGATAAGGTTGCACGCAGCATCCGACACGAGAATGACGCGGTAGAGAGCAGCGCTGAGGCTGTGAGCAGCCAATGGCCGCACCTGGGCCTGCCATGACGGCACGCGCGAGACGAGGAGGGGGCCAGTGTTCCATCGTGAGCCTCTTCGGCGGTAAGCGAGCGTGTAGCTACATAGATTGAAGAGCGGCGGCATGCCTGGCCGAAGCCGTAGTCGAGCCTCCAAGCTTCTGCCAATGCTGTAGCGGCCTGCTCAGCCTCGGGCACTGACGCATCCACCCACCTTGTCCTGGCCTTGCTTTACCTTCCTTGCCTTGTCTTGTGTCGCCAAGAGCTAGCCCAGCGCCACTCGCCCCTTGGAGCCGTACCGTTGCGCTACCGTTGCTGTCGCCTTATTAACCGGCTCGGAACGTCGGGTTGAAAGCTTGTCGATAGGGAAATCTTGGCATTTGGACTATCAGCTCTTTTTCCTGCAGAAGAGACAAAAAGGCTGATTTGGTATTCACCAATGTCCCGATAGCTCCAATTTCTTTTTTCGGGTTCTGGAAACATGTCAAAAAACTCATGCTCGAAAAAGAATACTCCTACTCAGCCTAATACCGGGAGTGTGGGGAAGCAGCACTCGTGTCGGTATGTTTGATCTCGTCAGATGTCTTGGCTTGGTCTGCTCATCACAATGCAACTCTTTTTGGGCTAATATTTTCTTTTCCCTCGCACAGAAACTGCGCTACAACCGTAACGCCGGTGTGGAGGAGATCTCCCACGGGCGGTCTCTTGTGCAATGCGTGCGGCCTCTATCTCAAGCTGCGCAACACCCATCGCAAGATCCCAAAGTCGAAGTCGTCGTCGCAGAGCGCCCAGGGAACACGGCTCCCGGCCATCGAGGACATCGAGTCGTGCCCCTCGCTGGTCGAGGACGCCAGCTCCAACGACCCCGACTCCCCGGACAAGGAGTCGCCGGCGGGATCGTGCCCTGGCAGCGGCTTCTGTAATGGAACAGGAGGGAGGCCGAGTTGCGTGGGATGTCCCGCATTAAACAACCGCATTTTGAGGGGAGCCACAAAACCACAGTCGTCGTCGTCGTCGTCGTCAGCTTCACATGCGGCCGGTGCAAGAAACGCCAGGGGCACCGGCAACCACGACAGGAACGAGGTTCACGAACCCGTCGGCGAGAGCAAATGCCACAACTGCAAAACCTCCATCACGTCCATGTGGCGGCGAGACAGCAACGGATACAGGATATGCAACCCGTGCGGTTTGTGCACCCCCCTCCAGCGTCGTCACGATTGATTCCCACGCTGACACCATAGACCTTTAGGCCTGTTCTACAAGTACCACGGCTACCACAAGTCCAAGTCGGCGCGCAAGCCCACCATCAGACGGAGAAGGCGAGTGGCGCCGGCGACTCCTCCGCCAGAAGACGATGCTGCCCAGAGCCCTGCCGACGTCCCGCAGCCGGAGCCACCGCCGGCGCCGGCGCCCGTTGTTAGACAGGAGGCAGCAGCTAAAGACGCCTTCCCATCCATCATGGTCGCCGCCCCGTTCCCCCGCAAAAAGCTCATGACCATCGAGCCCGAGCCGGGCGTCTACTCGAGGATGCCGCCGCTGGCGTCCATGTTTCCAAACTTTGGCGCCCCCCAGAACCTGCAGAGGCTTCACGACCGCAACGCCATCGCACTGGGGAGCTCCTCGTCGCACAGAGCATTGGTGCTCCCGCCGCCGCCGCCGCCCCCACCCCGGCCGTCACGAGCATGATTGGTTTTTTTGGTTGTTCTGCGTGTATTTTATTTTATATCATTTCCGTCACAGGGAGAAAGAAGACGGCCATGGCATCTTCCTGCTTTAGTGCAAGGCGTGCGTCCCGCTAATCGGCAATGCGGGTACTCGGCATGTGAGAATTCGGGGCTCCTTTTTCATGGACAGACAGCATGCGTATCAATCTGAATTGATAATAACAAAAGATACGCTTTTTTACCCATCGTAGCATGTTTGAGATGATCAAGAAATCATCAGCCCAGGTTTCGTTTCCCACTGTGAGAATACGCGGACGCATCAGCCTTCTCCACCGGACCCTGTTTCTCACAGTGAGAAATGATCCCTGTCCCGCCCCTGGTCGCTTGCCGTTGATTCAAGATGGTCCCACCCGCTGTCGTCCCCCCTTCCCCACGTCAATCTGGTGCTCCCTGATTCGATTCTGCTCATGTGCTTACGCCCAGACGCGGTCAGACCTGCCGGCATGCCAGAGTGACTGCAGCAGAGTAGCGCGGTAGGTTTGAATTAAGCATATTCCTGTTGGCCAAATACCATCGGGTAGTTCGGGTTCGGTCAAAATTTCACCGAATCCGCGCGCCCTATCAACTAGTAACGGTCCCTTTGCTGGGCTAGACCCCCCTCCTCACGTTACCCCGAAAGACAAATACCACAGACAGTGAGAGAAAGAGGCCGCCGGGCTTTTTGTCCCCTTCAGCTGAAAAAAAAAATCCGACTATTTATACCCCGTCAATCCATCCAGCTCCTCGTATCATGGCCAGGTAGCATCCGGCTTCTTGCCTGGCAGCATCATTCGAAACGACCAGCCCTGCAGCTGATGGACCTCCCTCACCACTTTGGCTAACCACGACGTCGCCACAATGGGAATCCAAAACTCGCACCGCTTCGTCTTGAGAATCTCGGTCCCCGCCGCCCACGATTGCTTGGCATCCTCCTTGTCCCCCATGCGCAGCTGGATATGCGCTATGGACAAGTGAACGACTGAAGCTACGAAACCGTGTTTCGCCTTGAAGTTGGCCAGCTGGTCCATCTCCTCGAGGACATGCCTCCATCGCCGCAACGCCTCGGCCCATTCAAGCTGTTCGTGGGCTATTCGAGCCACGGCCATGAGGGTCCGCATGTGCAGGATTTGGTTGGTAAGGTCGTCCAGCTCCAGCGTTCCAGACTCGGCCAGAGTGCCAAGCATGGACACGGCAGTATCCAGCCTGCCCTGTCCAATCTTAGCGTCGATATACGAAAGCATTAAGCGAAAATACGCGCGCCCCGTTCTATCTTTGTCGCCAATCTTGTCCAGTTCTGGGGAGAGGATATCCAGCGCCTTGTCGTGCTCGCCCAGCTCAACATCCATGTCTGCAAGCCTGGAGATGATCAAGCGCCGCGTTATGGAATTGGCCGTCACCGTCTTTGCTTCGTTTAGCCGGAGGTATTGATCCAGCGAGCTCTGCGCAGCCCGGAACTCGCCGACCGATAGGAGATACTTGCCAACCGCGCTCTGCAGCCTGAAGGCAACCTCTGATTCCAGCGTTGACAAGGGGAGCTGCCCCTCCCAGCCGTAGATGTTTGCGGGCACGTCGTCATCGTAGCGTTTTATCTTGTTGTCAATTTGAGAAATGTGCAGCCGGCCCCTCAGCGCATGGTCGATGCGAGTAGCGGGCTGTTGGCTCCGCGAGAGGAAATTGCGAATCTTTGTGTCCGCTTTAGTAATGTCTCCCTCGAGCCGGTGCACAAAACTTTGAAACAATGCAACCGACGCATGTAGGTGATACGGCATGGATTTGCTTAGGTATAACTTTGCCCTTTCCAGGGCGAGTCGACGTATACTAATCGAGTCTCGCTCGGCAAAGTAGAGAAGAGTTTCGACCAGGTGCATTCTGAGCGAAGGAGCTACTTTCCTTTGATCTAGTGTCCCTTCCAACAGTTTCCAAATCGCCTTTTTAGCCGGCACGGTCCTGTGTAGTAATAGTAAGCATAAGCCTGCATGCATTTACGCCAAAATAAGGTTCGTCATACCAATCAGTATTGCACTCGTAGCAAGGTGGACAAGCAAAGCAGATCATCCTCAACACGAGGACCGATAGTTCCTCGGATACCTCGGGCAGCAGAATGTCCTGAAATGATGATTTCAATTCAGAGCTTATGGAAAGAGTCACCATCCCATCTTCTAGTGTGCCTTTTGAAATACCCGGATGCGCCACGGCTTCTGCAAAACTGCTCTCATCCGATAACAGATTTATTATATCGGCAGGGAGTCCATAGGTGACAGCTGTGGTGCTTTGCATTTCGCCCTCGAGGCTCCACCGCCTTTGAGGCTTACACACGCTCTTGAGAAGCACCAAGGGAATATCCTGACCTCCAAGGGCATGTATGAGCAGAAGTAGTTTTTCTGCACCGGGGAGGATATCGCTATAGTCGGAAAATAGATTCAGATACGACGCCGGCAAGGAGGAATCTAGACGTATGATTAACCCTGCATAGCCTTGCGAATGGGCTCAAACATGGCTTGGAAACGGAAACGCTCAAATAACCATGCTGGATCAACAAGAAGGGGGAGTGAATCGGATCAAAACGGCCAACATGGAGTGAAGGAAATACTAACCGTTGAGCTGAGTTAGAAGCAACTGTTGTACAAAGCCATCATAGTCCGACTGTTCCGGTCGGATGGATTTCAGGTGGTTAAAGATTTGTTCATCGTCTATATTAATATATCTCTCGTAGCTGCACCGAGTTAGGTTTTGCAAACCAGGCGCTGCAGAAAGCCACTTACGTCGAGGCGGGGATGTCTAGTGGCAGCCAGAATATTGAGCCAATGCTCCCCAGCTTACGTGCCATTTTGATGTACTTTCTGCCGGCATAGCGCAGGTCGGCGTAGTTTTGGCCATCGACGAAGCGCGAGATCTGAGGCGGTATGGAGACTTCAGGATCCAGCCTGGACCGCAGGAAGATGGCCATGCAGACGAGGCGCCTGCGCAACTCTGCGTGGACGTTGTCATCCGACGGAAGCCAAAAGTCCTGGACGCTGTCTTTAAATCTCTCAAAGACGGCGTCTATGCGTGCCGTGTCGATGGCCTGGATGGAGAGGACCTTTATGGTCCGGTGGTTACTGGGCGTGATGTGGTACTGGAGATCGCGAGCAAACGACTTGGACTTGGACAGGATGGACCACACGGCCGTCAAGTGCTGGTTGAGCGAGGGCGTCAGGTCCTTGGCCTTGGCCTCATCGAACTCGCTCGCCAGATGGCGGATGGCACTGCAGAGACACGGCTCCATCGAGATGTGCCAAGAATCAACATCGATTTGCGAGGATTCAAAACGGGCGCCAAGGCCGGTGCTTAAGTGATGGCGCAACCGCCAAACGGCAGTGAGGCTGTGCAACCACCAATGATGAGGGCAATTTAGGCGTTGACCAGTGCGTCAAAATATTATTCCGGGTCCGCGTAGCTTGTATCGACCGGATTACGTCAAGGGAAAGGAGCGAAGCCGACACTCCCCGCGGGTGTATCGTGTCAGTGTGGGCTGGAGCAGGCAGATGTGGGGGAAGACGGCTTTGCTTGGTCGCCATTCACGCCGACTTGTCGTTTTCCCAATGACACCGGTCACGTCGAGGTTGAGGTTGGTTGGCGGCGAGGGGCAAGATTTACAGCCCAGAGGAAGCTTACTGGCTTAAGCCCGACGGTCCGACTAACAACGAGCCTTGATAAATTAGGCTTGTGTAACCGAAAGCTTGGCACTTATTCTTAACCCTCGCCGACATTGACTAAGCAGGCGCACGTCCGCCAAGGTTCCAATTTCACTTTCACCTCGTCGAGCCTGTCCTTGTCTTGTCCCCCATCTCGACGGACATCTGCATTTTGCCGTGACCGCCCCGCCGGCTCGCCCACAATCCGAGGACGCGGGAGAGGCAGCAAAACCCTTCTAGAACCGCCAGGGGGGGATCGTCAGGAGTCTCAGTTCCAAAGAACGTCTCCACCACACGCTGAATTATCACGATCGGATTGGTTCCGAGGTTTCCTCCCGCCGAAGGCCACAGGGCCGCATTATTTCCGTCTGCCGAGCTACCGAGGATTTCTGCATCTAAGCTAGCTGCCATCGTCTGTGTTTAGGGTAAAGCGGTGGTGTTTTCAGCGCTGACGACGAACCAGCACCAAAAAACAATGTTACTGGCCGGCCGGATGTTGCAAGCCCACAAAGGGGAAGAGAAAACTCGTTTCTGGAAAAACCTTGCGCGAATTCATGTCCTCTTCTCTCCCCCTTACGTCGTACGCCCCCCTTGCGGCCTCTACGCCCTCTGCAAACATGCGCCTGGCAATCAAGTTGAAGACATCTAGCCTGGACCGCACGTGCGTGATATCAAGCGTGGCGTCACTCTAACGCCCTGGCCCACCGCCCAACCCAGCCGTGCCGACGCGTAAGCTACGCGGAGTTAATCGGATTACGCGCGATAGTCTTGTCGACCTCGTCCTGCAACCCGGTGTCAAAGAGAGGCGCCGTGGCTGCGCCAATCATGGCGCGCGCATTGATGGGCCGGCTCGTTCTAGACGCATTCCTCACTGTGAGAAAAGCACCGGTGCCATTGTCTGATCCACTTGGCACATGGCTCCCCACACTTGATTTTCGGATTTGGCTCGCAAATACGAGCCCCCTGGACGCCATGCCCAAACACGGGAGACCACACGTGCCGGCCCATACCCTGTTCGGTATATTGATCAACCACCTCTATCCGCCAAACAACAAGCCCTCGGGCCGTTTGCCAGGAGCATTTGCCTTCAGGCAGCCGTCATGGCCGCCGTTAGCTTGCATCTCGGGCTGGCCCAAGGTCGACCTGGTGGTGGCGGAGCAGTCGAGGACGCGTAACAATCATCTGTTGAGCCTCAAAGCTTAGCAGAGCTTAGTCGACTTTAACGCAAAGTCTCGTGTAATTGTCTCTCCCTCCTATACCAGCCATCAGGGCGTCTCGGATGTAACTCCGAGCAAGTCCAAGCACGCCCAGGCGGGCCAAGAGATGCACCCCGCGGGGAACAGCACTAGGACATCGGAGTTGGCTTCATCTACACCATCGCCAACCCTGCTCGCCCGATCTACACCATTGGTTTTGTTTCGGCTAGCTGACGTGTGAGCTTGGCTAAGCCTCTCCCACTGTCTCAGCTGTGGGAATAACCCTAAACATAGACATAGACATATGCTGCCGAGCTTGGTCCATTGAGACATGGCATGGTTGGTAACTGTAATGGGAGTAGGCTCAGCCATGATTGATCTACTCACGGATGGGTTCCTCGGATGGGCAGCTCTCAATGCCTCAACAATATGCCCCTGATTTCCTTTTTTTCCCTTTCCATACGCCTGGTGTCGGACTTAATCAATTGCCTAATGGACCGAAAGCGAACCCCCCCCCCCTCCCCTTGCCCTATCATATGAGTTGCATTACCTGCCGAAAAGCACAAAGTGAGCTCTAGTTAGCGAGCATAGCCACAATCGAGCAACCCCGTCGCAATCAAACTGGCCAGCCACCTAGCTCGAATGGTGTGCCGGATGACTTAAGTGTGACGGCGCTGTAGACGATTGATCGCCACACACGCCATCTTGCTTTGTGATGCTTTTTCTCACCACTTGGCTGATAAAAAGAAACGGCTCGGTTCAAACACACTTTGACCCTCTCAACCTTCCTTTGTGGCATTCTTTTTTATATCCATCTGTAGTTCCAGGAGCGGAATGCCCTTGTATCACAGGATGAGTGGCTCTTACTCTGGTTCGAAATCGCAGATAGCGCCCAAGCTCGTCTTTTCCTACTTTTTCGACTGGCTCGTCCTCATAGCTGTGGCAGTCGTCGCCACGATTCTGGGCAATCTTGATGCACACAGACGCCCGTTTTCTCTTACGGATCCAGACATATCGTGCGTCAAACCAAACACACACCGAGCTGGCCATGGCCAAGAGCTGCCGGGTTCACACTGTAATGAAACAGCAAGCTAACTCGGATGCAACAGGTTCCCGTTTACCGAGCACGAGACGGTCCCCCTCTCTCTACTGCTGGTCCTATGTGCCGCCGTTCCATTCGTTGCTATCCCTATCGTCGTCCTTGTCCTGGTGCCAGGAAGGGCGGCAGCAAGAAACCTGACGCGGCGCCAGCTGTGGATGCAAAAGCTATGGGAGATTCACGTCGGGTGGCTGGGCCTTGCCGCGTCTCTTGTGGCGACGTGGTTTTTCACCCAGTCCATGAAGAACATGTTCGGCAAGCCACGGCCTGATCTGCTCGCCAGGTGCGACCCGGACTACGCCAACGTGAGCAAGTACGTCGTGGGCGGCTACGACAACGGCTCGGCATCCGGTCAGCTCGTCTCCGCAGGCATTTGCCGCCAGACAGACTCGGCCAAGCTGAATGACGGCTTCTGCAGCTTCCCTAGCGGACACTCTTCTGCGAGTGCTGCCACACTGGTCTATCTGACTCTGTTCTTGGCTAGCAAGCTCCGAGTTGCCTTCCCAATTCAAACGCCTGTAGAGCGGGCTGGGCCCAGCTTGGAGGCGGGGATGCAGTCTACATCGGAGCGATCATCGAGCGCCGCTGCGTCTCCCATATACCTGCTGCTTCTGACACTCGTGCCATTCTGCCTGGCTGTATTTATCAATGCCTCGAGATGGTTCGATTTCAGACACCACGGCTTTGATATCTTGTTCGGTTTCAGCATGGGAACTTTTACCTCCATCTACAGCTTCAAGACCTATCACTCGCCCATCAGGACTGGAGGCGGCTGGGCCTGGGGACCAAGAAGCCTCGCAAGGGCATTTTGGGCTGGTGTTGGGATCACGGGCTACGTCGAGCACGATGCAGAGCGTAAACCTGGCCACGAGGAAGCGTCTCAACCTTTGGACACTTCCTACCAGCCACACTATCAGCAGCAAGCTCCCACGCATTTAAACAATGACATTGAGATGCATGGGATGCAGCACACATACTCTCGCTAGAAATGTCAACATGGAGATATCCAACCTGCCGGAGACTCGATCGACGGCAGAGAGCATCCACCAGTGGCGATATCCCTTTGACGCTGCCAATCGGGGAGAATCAGAAAATAACCTTTGAGAATAAGTTTGATTTGCAATGTGGTTAGTGGATGGGCATAGGGTACAAGGTTGGGCGGTTTAAAGTATTTGTTAGCGGCCTTGGGGATTTTACAGTTGCAGTAGTCTATGCTTTTTAATAGAAAACAACCTGTGTAATAATTATTCAATCTGGTCTGTAGTTTCTGTGGAATGATGTGTGTGTGTATTAACGTCATTGGTTTCTCCAAGTTCTAACGGGCTCGGCTGTCCCAGAAGTGAATGCAGGCAGCTGCCTCAGGCTGCCACATCTCAACAGTTTCAAACTCTATCAAACAGAAATGCTTGTCCTTGAAAAGGAACCCATGTGCTGATCCAGGTTCGGACTGTCCACCAACCGCTTTAGCGGCGGGGGAGGCAGGAATCCAACCCGAGCCAGAAACTCGACGTTTCTCACCACGGCCACCTGCAGCTTGACGGACGTGTGGCCGTTTATTGGCTCGTCACGGCCGTCTTGGTCGTCATGACGCGTGTTCTGGCCCTCAAGCATGTGCGCCAGGGGCCAAAGGGGATGCGACTCCCTCTCGACCTCCATGTCGGCACGGACGGCGTCGAGCCATTCGGCGCCTGTCTTGGGCTGAAGCGTGTATCCCATGTACCCCAGAATATGCCAGAAGTCCCTCCAGAGCATGCCGTCGGTAGCGCACGTCACCGTGTCGGCGGGGTTCAGGGCCGCATTGACAATGTCCGTGGCCATGGTAGCGGCGTCTGAGACGGGCAGCCAAGAGTCGGCCAGGTCGGCGTTGTACGCGCCCAGCCTGATACACGCCAGCGCCAGACGCCAGATGTAGTCGTCCGAGTTTGCAACGCCCTCGGCCGAGGTGCCAATGACCAGGCCGGGGCTCACCACTCCCACGTGGCCGGGCCTGGTCCTGTCTCGGAGCGCCGCCCTCCTCACCACTGCCTCAGAAACAAACTTGGTCTGGCCGTACCCGTTTACGTGTCCGCCCGAGGACAGCTCCCCTGCCACGAACTCCTCGCTTTCGCCTTCGGCAGCCCACTGCCGGCCCCCCGTGACGTAGACGAAGCCAGTGTGCGGCCTCGCCACGGCGTGCTGCAGGAGTGCCACTGTAGCACCCACGTTGACAGCCTCTAGGTCTCGGAACCCGCCGCCCCAGTGCACCACGGCCCCGTCGTGGATGATCACGTCGATGAGATGGCTCTCCGACAGCGCAGAGTGGTGAGCCGGGCCAAGCCCGAGGTGCGGACGCGCCAGGTCGCCCTGCCACACCTGCAGCTTGTCGGCGTGGAACTGCGTCCACCACAGCGCCTTTCTGGCCGCGTCGATCACGCGTTCCCTTGCTGAATCCGGAGTCTCACCCCGCGCCAGCGCAATGACCGTCTTTACCCGCTGGTGTTCCAGCAGCTGGCGAAGGATCTGCGTCCCGATGAAGCCGGTCGAGCCGGTTAGAAGAACGACGAGCGATCTGCTGCCGTTTCGGAACACCACCTTGCCGACGCCCTCTCCCGCCGCTGATGCCTGCGCGGCGGCAATTTTGGCGTCGTGCTTGGCGACTTCGGCCATGAGATCGACCGTGTCCGACTCCGTCGTCGACGCACGCACCGAAGCGCCATTCGCACCATCCGCTTGCAAGCTTGACACGGTGCGAGCTAGCGTCCTGATGGTTGCTTTCCTGTCCATCAATTGCCTTATGCTGATTTTGACATGGAACTGCTGCGATACAAAGTACATTAATGACATGAGGCTGACAGAGTCAAGACCGCACATGTGCAGTGGCAAATCTTGGTAGCGTTGCTTTGACGCCGGGGCACCTTTGCATGCCAGACTATCTCGAACCCACAACGCGCACATTGAGTAAATTCGCTCTGCTATTGGATATGCCGGCTGCTCAGTCTCAGATATTTCACTGCCATCAGATGGAGCATGGACGCCGTTTTGGGTTGTGCTGAGGGGTTTTTCCGCAGCGCTAAACGGAGTCGACATACAAAGTTGGCGCAATCTCCGTCGGTCGGTTTTCCCGGTAGCAGTTAGGGGTATCTGCTGAACGGCGAAGAGTGCCGTTGGGATCATGTAATTCGGCAGTCGCTTTGTGAGCTCGGCTTGTACATTCGTGGTGATTGGAAGCAGAGCAATTCCTGTGTCATTGGCGTGGCTGCTGTCGAGTTCAACAAACGCAACCAAGATTGAGGCGCCGTTCTCCTCTGTGGGTGGAACAACTTCAGCAACAACTTGCTTTGCTTTTGGTACACAATCCTGAACTGCGCTTTCTACTTCCGCGAGTTCGACTCGTTGACCACGTAGCTTGACTTGTGTATCTTTGCGCCCAATAATTGTGAGATTGCCATGCTGGTTGTACTGAACCAAATCTCCGGTTTTATAGAGTCGATGCTTGTGTCTCTCAGTCTCGCCAGGAGTACCTTCAATGAGCCATTTGGGTGGTTCGATAAATGCGGCCGCTGTCTTTTCGGCATCGTCTAGGTAGCCATCTCCAACTAGCGGACCTTCAAGAACAAGTTCACCAACGCACCCCGGCGGGAGCAGACAGCTATGGTCGTTTGGATCAACAATCCATGTCAAAACGCCAGCACCCTTTCCAATGCTGAGCACTTCTTCTGCGCTTGATGCATTCGAGTTGATGGTGCTCGTAATGGTGCATTCTGCGGGGCCGTACATGTTGACCACTCGCGTCTTGTGCCACCAACGCTCCACATCCTTGGGCTGAATCATTTCGCCACTGAGAATAACTGTGCGCACGCTTGGGACTTGACCTGGGTCGAGCAGCCGAGCGATTGTCGGAGTAAGATCCAGAAAGTTTGCACGCAGAGATGTGATGCTCTCCACCAGCCTTGTTTGGCGATCTTGGTCACTTGGGACGCACAAGCAGCCACCCGAGACAAGCATACCGAGCGTGCTAAAAATGGATGGATCAAAACTGTACGAAGAAAAGTCATACACTCTTGTCTCTGGACCAAACCCGTAATGTTCCATCTGATGGTCGAGGGCAGAGGAAATGTTCTGGTGAGTGATCAACACTCCCTTGGGGTTTCCAGTGGTGCCGGATGTAAAGATGGCATAGGCTATGGATGAGAGACTGGGTGAGCGCGATTGTTGAGGTTGATCGCTCAAGTGCATGACAGACCCGGAGTCGACCACAATTGTATCCTGACACAGTCTCGAGCTCAAGGCTCTGTTTTTGCTTGAGGACACAATAATGCTAGCCTTGCACTGCTCAACGATGGTTTGTAGTCTTTGTTCTGGAAGATTGGCGTCTAGCAGTACGAAGGCCCCGCCTGCTTGAAGAACGGCAACGATTGCCACAGCTGTCCACATGGACTTCTCGAAGCAGAGGGGTACAAGCATACCCTCGTCGACACCGAGCTTCCTGAGCTGTCCAGCCAGTCTAGAGGAAAGAATTGTTAGTTCAAGATAGGTCAAATCACCATCCCAAGCACACACAGCGGGTGCGTTTGGTCGGGAACGGGCTTGTTGTTCAATCATTTGATGGACATGTTGTTGAGATGGTTTTGGCAGCGATTGGTTCCATCTCCAAATATCCTCCTTGTCCTTGCAAGTCATCAAATTGATCTTTCCAACAGCAACATTGGGATTTGCATGATCGAGCCGATGTGCAACTGAATCGAGCCGCTCCAACAGCCTCTTGACCATCCACGAATCGATGACTCTCGAATCAAAGCTTGCAGTGAAAACTAAGCCGTCGGCTCTTGGACGCACTTCGATTACCAATGCATTTGTATCGAACCACTGCTGCTGATTGACCTCTTGCCACACCCCGAGCATGGCCTCAGGAACGCACTGCTGCTGCTCGTGTGGCTGAACCACAAGGAGAGTTTGGAACGCACATGCCCTTTGGCTGTCAAGAGATGTCTTTGCAATACGATGCAATCCCACCTGCTCAAAGGCTATCATTTCTGTAGCTTGGCTTTGAACTGAATCGAGGTATTCTGTAACTGTTTGGCTACTGGATACGTTGATACGAATTGGGACCGTGGTGATGGTCGGGGCTACGATGGTATCAACCCCTGGCACAGGCAAAGTCCTTCCTGACATTGTCGCGCCAAACACGACATCGTTTGAGCTAGACATTTGAGCAGCAACCATGGCCCATGCGGCGCGAATTAGTGTAGAGGCCGTTGTCTTTGATGAGCGCTGATTTAGTAAACTCGAATGATGTTCTGCAACCGAGTTTACTAGTGGACGTTGGCAAGATACCGGGAGACTTGGAAACGGTACGGCTTCGTAGCCGACGAATTGTTTGCTCCAATAGTCCAATGCCTTGGTTTTGTCTTGACCTTGAATGTGCTTGACAAAAGACTGAATCTGGGCACCCTGGTTAATGGGTTGGCCTTGATATGCCTTATTGACCGCTTCTAGGATAAAGGGCATGGACCAGCCATCATAGAGTGCATGGTGGATTGTCCATACAAACCACAAGCAATCGCCGTCTTTGATGATTGCATACCGTGCGAGGGGCTCGTCAAGACCAGCAGAGATGTTTCTGTCAGCGCCAAGGTACTCCTCTAGAGAGCTGGCATGTATCCAGTCAATGGTTGTGTCCAAGACCATCTGTAGGAGCCCAAGCTCATTATGGTGAACAATTCTGGTTCGAAGGATTGGTGTTTGCTGTACTACGTCTTCCCAAGCCTCCTTGAATTGTTGAAGCGAGGTACTCTCAGACAGCTTCAGTATGGACTGATTCATATACTCTCCCGATCTCTTCATTGTCATCGAGGCAAGCCCCTCTTGGAGAGGAGTGCAAGGATACAGGTCCTGGATTCCCCCCGCTGCGAGGCGATATTGCGATGCAATATCCTGAAGAATGTTGCTAATATCGTGGCCGCAATCGAGAAGAGCAAAAGGTTGGATGCGAGTGTCTTTGCCATTGATGATTCGAGTTCCTTGTTCAGCCAGGTCGTGCAGCCTTGGGTGGTTGAAGATGTCTGCCACAGTAATCCGAATCCCAGCCTCATATGCATCACTCACAGTCCTCATGGCGTCAACCGAGTCGCCGCCTAGGCGCAAAAAGTTGTCATCAAGGCCTATTGAGGCTGCATCAATCCCAAGAACGCGACTCCAGATATCCCGCAACTGTTGTTCCGCCATGGATGTAGGCTGTCGCTTTGGTGCACCTACCGCCTGGCCATGGAACAACTCTCGGCGAATTGCGACACATCCTATCTCTCGCAGCAACTTTCTATTCATCTTCCCTGAAGAATTCTTAGGCAGCTTGCTCATGGCAATAAACGACTTTGGAATCATGTAGGTTGGCAAGTGTTTGGATAAATGGTCTTCCACCTCTGAAGAAACCGCAATCAGCCTGGCGTCTGTAGGTTCGGGCTCGGCATTTTCCGATGACTCCCCCGGAAGCTCAAGGAATGCTACTAAAATTGGACTTGCATCCTCTTCTTGGGGCAAGATGACTTCTGCCACGACTTCTGGCACATGATTCATGGATTCTTGCACTCTGTGCTCAACCTCCTCAAGCTCGACTCGCTGTCCACGAATTTTGACCTGAGCATCCTTCCTTCCAAAGTATGAAAGAGTGCCGTCCTCATGATACTGGACCAGGTCGCCTGTTTTGTACAGTCTCCCACGTCTTCCGGGGTGACTAGGTCCACCTTGCAATAGCCAGGTTGGATCCTCAATAAATGCAGCAGCAGTCTTTTCAGGCTCGCCCAGGTAGCCTTGTCCAATGAGTGGTCCCTCAAGAACCAGTTCACCCACACAACCAGGCGGTACGAGCAAGTTGTGGTCATCTGGATCTACAATCCAAGTCACCTGGCCGACACCCTTGCCGATCCTAGGAATCTCGGATGGGCTGGATGCTTCAAAATTGATGATGCTGGCAGGGGTGCACTCGCTTGGACCGTAAGCATTCAGAATGCGCACCTTGCCCCACCAAGGCATGATGTCTTTCACACGACATGCTTCGCCGCCTAGGACAAGAGTTTTTAGTGACTGGATCTTCTCTGGGCTGATAACCTGGCTGAGAGAGGGTGTAATTGTCATGGCGTTGGCCCTCAGGGCATTGAAGGCTCCGGCTAGGTTGTTTTTCCTATCTTCGTCACTTGGGATGCAAAGACAACCACCCGCAGTAAGCGTTATGAAAGTGTTCATAATCGTTGCATCAAAGGAATGCGAAGAAAAGTCGAGAACTCTAGATTCTGGAGAGTAGCCGAACGCGTTTGCTTGGTGGTGTAGAGCCGATCTGTAGTTGCCGTGGGTTACGGTGATGCCCTTTGGTTCACCAGTGCTCCCGGATGTAAATACAACATATGCAATGGATTCTGACCTTGGGACGGGGACGTCTAACTTTTCCTCGCCGGCTTTTCTAAAGAGTTCGGGGCATACCGTCACGATACTCCAGCATATTTGGGTACACAAATCTCGAGTTGAGCTCGAGGAGACGACTAGTCTGGCGTTGGTCCGTGACACAATCTTTTGCAGTCGCGCCTTGGGGATGAACGGATCAAGGAGCACGAAAGCATGCCCCGCCTTGAGAACTGCTAGTATCGAGACAGTTACCCACATGGACTTTTCGAAGCACAATGGAATGATGGAATTTGGCCGAAGTTTGAGTTTCTGTATGTACGTAGCCAACTTTGTCGACAGGCTGCCAAGTTCGCCATATGTCAACTCGCCATCCCAGGCGCAGACTGCTGGCTTATGAGGCTGACACTGGACAAACCGTTCAATCATATCATGGATGGGGCCCTCGACGGGGTCTGGAACTGTCGCATTCCACGTCCAGAGCTGTTGTAAGTCCTGGGCTGTGACCATACGTACATCTGCCAATGTTTGGTGGGAGTCGATTGTGTTTAATTGATCGATAGTGTATTCCAGTTGTCTTAGCAATTTGGACACAATCCATGGCTCGATAATTGATGAATCAAAGCTAGCTGTAATTTCAATGTTTTCAGGACCAAGCTGCATTTCAATCATCAACGCAAAGGTATTGAACCAATTTGTCTGATTGTGATACTCCCATTTTCCGATTGCGTCTTGTCCCTGGTGTGTCTCCTGCGGTTGGATAACCAGCAATGTTTGGAAACCGCATGCATGTTGAGCTGCGGGCGAAAGCTTTGCGATTCGATGCATGCCTGATTGTTCGAATGGAATCATTTCAGTCGTCTGGCGTTGCACGGAATTAAGATAGTCGCCAACACTTTGTTCTCTGGAATATTTTATGCGTACTGGCACCGTGGCGATAGTCGGGCATGCCAGTTTGTCAATGTCAGGAATGGGCGCGTTCCTACCAGATTGCAACACTCCAAAGACGACATCGGAAGAATTTGTCATTCTCCCAGCAACCAAGGCCCATGAGGCCCGAATAAGGCTTGAAGTTGTGATTCCCGTAGAACTTTGTTTGATCTTTGGGATTGTGTACTTGATATCCTTATCTGCCCGTGGCTCCCTGGTCATAGAGGATCCGTTTGATGGAAAATGAACAGACTCGCAATCTGCCAATGATCTTTGCCAATATTCCGCCATTACCTCACTGTTTGGATTGGGGATATGGTTGATGAAGGATTGGAACTGAGGCCCTCTTTCAACCTTGTTCCCCAAATATGTTTGTTGTACGGCTTTCATGATCAAGCTCATTGACCAACCGTCGAAAACTGCGTGATGAACAGTCCACACAAAACTCCGGTACTGATTGAGCTCATCCTTAACAAGGGCGTATCTTGTAAGAGGCTGACCGAGGGCCATTGGTTCTTTTCTATCGGCCTCTAGGTACTCACCAAGTGCCATGGTCTTAGCCCACTGGATGCTCTCCTTCAATACCACTTGCAGCAGACCTAAGCTTTTGTGCTGAACGATTCGTGTCCGAAGCACGGGAAACAGTTGGGTCACCGTCTCCCATGCGTTTCTAAAGGTGTCAATGCAGATATCGGGAGATAATTCGATCTTGAGTTGCAGAACGTAGTCACCAGAGCGCTTCGAAGTAAGAGAAATGAGACCCTCTTGGAGCGGTGTACATGGATATGCATCCTCGATGACGGATGGATCAAGGCCGTGCTGAGACGACACGTCCTTGAGAATGTCTGATGTGTCGTAGTTGCTGCTCAGTAGTGAGAAGGGGGTAACTTCTTCTTCGGCGCCCCTGATTTGACGAAACTGTAGACATAAATCTTCCAGCTTGGGATGGCTAAATATGTCCGCTACGGATAGTTCTAGGCCTGCCTTGCGGGCCTGACTGACAACCTTCATAGCCGCAATCGAGCTGCCTCCAATATGAAAGAAGCTGTCATCTAATCCTATGAAGGATGGATCAATGTTTAGAAAGTTGCCCCAAATGGTTTGCACTAGCCGTGCTGTCTCGGATTTTGGCTGCCGTTTTGACGACTTTGCCTCGGGCAAAGCCTTCCCCCTCTGAGCGAGAGCTCGGCGGTTCGTTTTACCATTATTGTTGAGGGGCATCTTCTCCAGAATAGTAAGTGTTTGAGGAACCATGTAGGCGGGAAGCTGTGTATGGATTGACTCGTACAGCTCCTTGTGGACCTTTTCTTTCAGCTGCTGTTTCCAGGGCTGAGAAGACAGGCGGTCCAGGCGGTTCGACCACTCGTCAAAGGGGAACCTAAACAGGGTTCGTGATTTTCCTCCGTATCTGTGGAATACTGCGTCTAGGCCTCCACATTGAGAATGCTGTCTGGCCCAGCTGATCTCGACTTGATAACCGGCTTGATCGGCCAGTTTCTCCAGTTCAATAGCAGAGAGGGAAGGGCAGTTGTCAGCTATTCGACGTGCATTCAATAGCCAATTCTCATCATCAGGATCTGCATCCTTAAGCGACTGCAAAATTTGCCTCTCTGATATAGTTTTCGAGTAAGGAATATTGCTTACTGCCACCACTGTGTTCTGCTGGGACGTCTCAAGGAGTCTTGATAGAACATCGGAATCCATCCCTGTCTTGGCAAAATCCAACCAAGAGCTGTCTGGGACTTCATGAATGTGCAGGGGATTAGAATTGCGATTCCTAGCGTGGATTACAGCAGCATAGCGGTAACAGCTCAACTCGTTTGTAGCATTCATCCTCTTGGGCAAGATTTCAACGTGTTCGACAAGATGGGGCAGCCGCTCTGTCAAAGAAGTGAAGAAAGCTGGGTCCGTAACAAATTCCAGCTCGACATCTTCTTTTTCCGTTATGTATTGCCGCAGTTGGTCTTTGGTTGGGGCTTTCCCGAGAATGTAGGCTGATTTCGTGACTTGGAATTGCTTATACATGGCAAAGGACCGGATATCGCCGCAAAAGATGGTTTCCATTCCCTCTAGCTGGAGTAAGTCTTGAATGACTCTGAAAAAGTACTCTTGGCTTGGGAAATACTGAGCCACTGAGTTGATAATGGCGAGATTGGGCGAATGCGATATTTTCAACCGGCTAATGTCTGCTGCTGTGCCCTTGTGCATTTGTAATTTGATGTCTAGCGACCCAATCGACTTTGCAGCTCGGGTGACGAATTGTACCGCCTCTTTGGAAGGGTCAAGGCCAACATAGCTCTGAAGACCCTGGGCATTTGCCAAATTGAACAGGATCATGCCAGTCCCTGAACCAATCTCAATCACATTTATTGGCGGTTGGCCGTTGAGAATGGTCCGCACCGTGTCGTTTAGCCATTCGTTCATTTCTTCCTCGTCGATATAGCTCCCATCGTACATGGAAGTCCATCCGGTGAAATCTCTCCCGATCTTTTCAGCTCGAATGTTCTCAATGCCATTGTAAGTATCCGTGTCAAACAAATCTTCCCACATCTCTGCCCCATTAATGCTATCATCAACGGTTGGTGCATCGATTGTCGGAAACTGATCTTGGTAGCTGATTCCCTGAAGCGTGACGAAGGCCAGCAGTTGAACTGTCTGTTCTGGAGCATGATGAGGCACAACAATTGCCTGGCTCACCATAGAATGGTTTTGAAGAGCATGTTCGATTTCTTCCAGTTCAATCCGATGTCCACTAATTTTGATCTGGCCATCAATGCGACCCCAGAATTCTATCATTTCGTCCACGGGACGATATCGAACATAATCACCGGTTCTATATGCCCTCGTTGTTTGACCTGCGATGCTTACTGTGACGAATCGATCGAGGTTTCGTTCAGGGTTGGTGTAGCCTCTCGCCAGACCATCTCCAGTGACAACGAGCTCTCCGACAACACCAGCTGGGACGAGGCGCTGCAGAGAATCCATGATAAAAGCACCGGAATTCTGAAGCGGCCTGCCTATAGGGACTCCATTCCCGCAAGCCTCTGTCCTTGGAATGGAATAAAATGTACTAAACGTCGTGTTCTCAGTGGGACCGTATGCGTTTATTA
This sequence comes from Calonectria leucothoes, assembly GCA_002179835.1. NCBI lineage: Eukaryota > Fungi > Ascomycota > Sordariomycetes > Hypocreales > Nectriaceae > Calonectria > Calonectria leucothoes. Next base: position 331,976 of record NAJI01000056.1, read on the forward strand.
GTTGTCCGGTCATACACTCTTTGCTCGCAAGCCAATCCTCGATATCCAGGCGTTCTCCTCCAACAATGACGCATTCTAACCCAGATAAGATGGCTGGGTAATGGTGTACGTACTGTTTGAAAAGAGAAGTTGTGAAAAAGGCTGTTTGGATGTTTTCACGGAAGAAAATGGCGCTCAGCTTTTTCTCGTCCAATAACGAAGGGGTGTCGATGCAAATCAACAGCCTACCATTTAGAATTGCGGTATAAATCTCCCATGTTGCGGCATCAAAAGCCAAGTTCGAGGTGTGCGCCATGTTTGCATCGGCGGGAATGTGATCAGCTATGCTGCTCTCCTTTGCTAAGCGAACAATGCCACGGTGTTCCACCATCACACCTTTGGGTTGCCCTGTCGATCCGGATGTGAACATGACGTATGCAAGCGATGTTGCGGATGGTCTTGCGTGAATGGGTTCCGCACAATTCAGAGCATTGTCTTGGCGTTGGTCGGACAGCGCGGTTTGAATATTGACGAGCTCGATATTGTTGATTCGCAAGCCGGGGATTTGAGCGTCGGATCCAATCAAGACGAGCCTATTTCCATCAACAGATGATAAAATTTTCTCCATTCGTTGAGCGGGCATTTTTATATCCAGGGGCAAATAGGCCAAGTTTGCCTTTAGGATGCCAAGAAAGGCCACGATGGTTTCGCAGCATCGATGTGCGAAAACACCAATCAAAGTCTCTGGGGGGAATGAACGTCGCGCTAGCCACTGGGCCAGCAGGTCTGATTGTTGATCAAGCTGTTGATATGTCAGCCCAGCGGCATGATCTCGCACCGCTATTCTGTCGGGATACAAGACAGCTTGTTGCCGGAAAACGTCAACCACGCTATCGTCACGAGGATAATCAGACGTTTCCATCTTAGCTAAACTCATGTGCTCAAGATTTGAGATGTCATCCTTTGTTAACAAGGGTAGCGAATTAATAGGTGTATCGGGGTTTTTGAGGCCTTGATCAAGGACACCGAGAAAGGTTGACAGCAGCGTTTGGTTTGCTTCAGCATCATACAAGTCCTTGGACAATTTCACGTGCCCACCAAGTTGCTTTTCGTCGTTATAAACATGAAACTCGATGTCGAATTCAGATGCCTGCTCAGCTGTTGTGATGCTTGATTTTCCTGGGTGGAGGGCAAAAGCGACACGGACGAGCGCGGGGTGCGATGAGCTCATGCCGGGTTGTATCTTGGATACTATGGACCCAAATGGAACGCTGTTTTGAGAGAGTTTGACCATAGTTGTCTCAACCCTGTTGATGAGTTTTCCAAGGGATTCTTCTTCGATGGAAACCCGAATAGGTTGCATATTGGACGCAAAATGCCGAGTCCTCTTGTTCGCCTCCCCATACTTGCATTCATTTAAACAACCAAATGTTGCATCAAACTGTCTGGTAAGACGGAAATGTGCGACTCTAAAGGCAGAGAGTAGGACAGTAAAGAGGGTTGTGTCGTGCTTCTTACAGAAATCTTTGAGCGACTGGTGCACTGCATGTTCAATCGCGAACGGCTGCACGCCTGTGAGGCCAGATGAAGTAGTTGGCCTCGGCTTGTCGTATGGGAAGGTGCCCGCTTGGCCGCCTCTGAGATACGAATCCCAAAAAGCGAGCTTTTCTTCTTGGGTGAGAATCTCATCGTGAGTTACAAGGCTGCTCGCCACTGTGCTGCCCATCTTCACGACGTTGGTCGCCACACGACTGGTGGAGGCGAATAGGGAAGTCTGATTTGATTAGAAGCCTTTGGTGGGCTGACTGGATGTGACTCTTATACAGAGGGCAAATTAAGGAAGAAGGCAGGCTTCTCATGTAGACATGGAGATGAATCGGGAGGTTTGCGTAGTGGCTTCAAAGCCAAGCAAGAGGGCGGGTGGGCGGGGGCGATGCATGCGAAAATCAAGCAGCCTTTTTTTTTTAGCGTCGCACACAGTTGCCAATTATGCACGTCTCAGCCCCCGAGAAACCATTCCACGGAACAAGATGGCTGTGGGAGTGGTTTCTTCACGTTTGTCGGATGAAGTGCCGGAGCGCAGATGCAGTTGGCCAGGCATGGAATCCCGTGGCACCTCTTCAAGCCGTGTCTCGTTTATTACACAGCAAACAGGTTGTTTTCCCAAGACAGACCGCGCTTGACGAACCCCGGGCTGCTCGCAACAAGGTTTGGGCGGCTGCCAGTGCTGTCTGTGAACCGAAAGGAGCTGGCACATCCATCCGTGGCTTTCGTGCCGTCAGCCATGTCGGCGCCCAGTGGCGGGCTCATGCCATCACGCAGTTTCCAGCCTCAAACCCATCGCGTTCTCGTGGCGTGTATCTGTTACGAAGCTTGGCCCACCACCAAAGACACGGCTCCCGGGAGTGGCTTTGGCGGGGGCCCAGACGCCGATCATCGACTCGATTCGTATCTCAGAGGGGTCCTTGTAAAATTAGGTCCCAAAAATGGCCTTGGAAATATCATCGCGTCGGGTCTTGCTGGTTATGCATACTTTCATCCGCGCTTGCAGGGCGCGACTAGCCGGAAATAGTGTTTCGGTTTCGCATTGAGAAGTTACGAGAGCAACTCAATCTGGTCCGATCGAATTCTCTCGCTCCCGACACTCATCTTCTTCACCCCTTCCACTCTTAGTAATCTCGGTAGTCTTTCCTGTGCAAGAATTATTGGTTCCATCTTTGGATGCAACTGACCGCGCAGCGAGTTTGCGTTCCGCATCCAAGACATGGGCCACCCAGCTGACCTTCTGAGCTAAACTCCGGCCTAATCCGAAAAATGAGCAAGCCCTCACCCTTTGCAGCGCACCTACGTCAGAATATGTGCAAATTCACGGGCCGCGGTTAGTTGCTTTTCTAGCCGCAGCGCTGTGAACCAACACTCGCGGCCCGGCCATCCCCTCGCAACCGATTGGGCTAGACTGCAAACCCTGTGTTATTTCATTGCGACCTGTGGCCGTGGGCTATTCTAGCGCCTCGATCTGCATCTTGTTGCGCCACGAACGAGCCATTTTCGCCATTCGGATGCAAGCGAACGCAGTCAGCATGCACTGTTCTGGATCACGACGAACCACCCTAAATCAGGCCGTCATCAAGGCCTGGCTGCGTGGTCAGGTGAGTCTAAATTTGCCGGGTGTTTGTCTCAGGCCTGAGTTAATGTACAGCCAAGGCTATGCTCAATTCAATTTTCAATCAGGATTTTAGGNNTATCAAATTAAATTATTAGGCCTCAAATTAAATTAAATTAAATAGATTAAATAGATTAAGCTATTTAGGTCACCTAACTAATGCCTTACAGATTAGCCCCCTACTATTTTAAATACTTAATTACTTCCAAAGTCTTATTAACTAAGCTATACTATTATAGCCCCATTATTAACTTAGCTTAATTAAAAATATACTTATATTTAGCTAATATTAAGAATATACTAAGAATATTAATTACTATTTAATTTAATATCAAAAAAACCTACTATTATTATTACCAAAAGGCAATTAGATTTTATATTTTTTTAAAAGCCTAATTAAGCTAAAGCTTTACCTTAAAAAGGGCTAGATTATTAATATTAGCTAGCTTTTTATAAAATTTATCCTCTAGTAATTAGATTATATTATTTTGGTATTTATTATAATTAATAATATTATTTATAAATTATAATTACCCTATTAATTATATATTTACCCAACCATATAAAAAAAAGCTTTAAAATTATTTAATTATAAGACCTTTTCTTAATAATTCTATTAAGCTAATCTAATAGGCCCTAATAGCAAAATAAAGGATAGTAATAATCTAATAAACTAAAATTTAATCTAATAATTCCTTATAATAATTTAATTAATTAATAATTAATTAGTAATAAAGATATAAATATTTCTTTATATTAGCTTATAAATATAATTTCCTAATTAATTAATTATAATTAAAAAAGTATTAAAATAAATTATTTATCTTATAATTAAATAAATAGCCTATTAATTAATTAATATAAAAAAATTATTAAGGCTTATTAATTATAATTAAATTAAGATTATAATTATTATATTATTTTTTAAACTAAGTTATTAATTAGGTTAAGTTCTATATTATCTATCTAATATTACTAGGGTAATAAAATTGGAATCTTATTATTTCCTCTTCAAAGGGAAAAAGAAGATTATAAACCTATATTAAGACTTCCCAATCTTCCTCTATTAATCTCTTTTAAACTAATAATTATTAATCTTTCTTTTCTATTAAATTAACTTTAATCTATAATTAAATTACCTCTTAGAGACAAAAAACCCATTTAATCATATAAAATATTAAATTCCAATATATATTATTATTATTATATAGCTATAGCTTATTATTAACCTCCAATAAGTTATTATTATTATCAATAAAGCTAAGTTAAATCTAAATTTATAATTAAAAGCTTTTTTAATATTAGGATAACTAATAAATAAAAATAATAATATCTAATAGCTTAGCAATTAGGCTAACCTTTAACCAACTAATTAAATTAGCTTACTTATTAGGATTTAATTATATTATATTATTATTATTTAATATAACTACTTAAGCTTATTCTAAAGGATTAAGAAAGGCTTTAATAGTAAGATTAATAATATAATCTTAATAATATAATCAAACCATTAAAATATTAATTATTAATAGTAAGCTTAAAAAAAGGTAAAGATAATTAGAAAAAAGGAAATTAAGATAAATATTATTAACTAAGGCATTATCTAAAGTAAAATAACCAATATTATTTAGATTATAGATTTAAATAATCCTCAAAACCAAAAAAATAATATTTTTACTTAAGTAAAAGCCAAAAATATATTTTAATACAAATAATTTTATTATTAAATTACCATTAAAATTAATAAAATAACTAATAATACTAAGAAAGATTTATTAATTTAAGAAAGTCTAAGTATTAAATAATAAATAAATAAGTAACTATAAAATTTAAAATTAATATTAGATTTCCTTTTATTTAACTTTAAATTTAGCTATAATTTATCTCTTTATTATTTAATAATAAATTAAAATAGCTTAGTTAAAGATATAACTTAATATTTATATTAGGCATTAAAAAATATTATATTTAAGTATTTTAAAAGGAAAATCAAATTAAATAATCCAATTAATAAAAGTAGCCTTAGCCTTATTAATAGCACTAAATATATTAATTCCCTTTTTATTTAATTTTCTTAAATATAATTAAAGGATAATAAGGGCAAAAAAAGCTAATAATAAGGCCAAATCCAATATATAAATCTTAATTATTAAGTATTAATTTTAAAGGTAAAAAATTATAGCTAATATAGCCTACTATATAAATAAGTAATTATAGGTTTATCCTTATTAATTATAATAACTATATAACCAAAAATTATTCTTAAGAATATTTTTAATTACTTTAATAAAATTAAAGCTATATTTATTAATAAAAGACCTTAGTTTATAGTACTAGAATAGCTAATTATATAGAAAATATCTTTTTTACCCAAATTATATATAAGAAAGAATTAATATTAATAAATTCTTAGTATTAGTAATATTAAATTTCTTAAGCTATATAATTATAAATTTTATCCTTAGAAGGGCTTGAAAATTAAAAGTATTTATAGTTAAATTTATAATTAAGGTTAAAGAGAAAATTATTAATAATATAATTATTTCCAAAGATATAATCTTATAGAAATTTAAATTATAAATAAATAAATCATTAAAATCATTATTATAAGTTATTTTAGAGATTATAATAATTATTTTATTATAATTTATTTCTTAGCTTATTATTATAATTTATAGCAAGGAAAATATAAATATACTAGGCCTTTTCTCTATAATATAAACTTAGCAGCAATTAGAATTATATAAATAATAACTTAATATAATAATCCTAAAATAAATATTATAATAAATAATAAAAATAAACTTAAAAGATTATATTTTAATATATTATAAAAGGAAATAATATATATAATTTTATATTAAGAGAAAAAGTTAAATTAGTATTAAAATTTAAAAATCATATATAAATATACTAATTCCTATTAAGTATTAAATTAATAAGAATTTTTTCTATAGAATAAATAAGATATACTAAATTTAAATACTTTAAGAATAAATATTACCTTTAAAATAATCATAAAAATAAAAATAAAATANNGATTAAATTAAATTGCTATTTTGGCGAATTAAATTAATTAAATTATGATTGAATTAAGGCGGATTGAATTGAGCGCAGCCTTATATACAGCCGATCATATCTAGGCGAGCTCGAGGCTTGCATGGCTAACCGGCTTGGCATTTGACATGCATCGTGAAGAGAGAGCTGGTGTCCAAGAGTCTCACAAAAGCGCCTCTTTCAGCCATTTAGTATGTCTAGCTTCCGTTTGCTGGACTCCACTCACCCCCAAGATGACCAACCTCTTCGTCTAAGCTAGCCAAGTAGTCAAAATGCAGCGGGCAGCTGTGGAATTTCCGCGTCTCCCCAACGTACACGGACTGCGATGACGGCTTAGTCAAGCGCGACACGTCACAAGCTACCTCCATCTTACTTTGCTATTCGCCTTGGAAAAGAGGAGCTATCACAAAATTGCACAGAGGCGCATACCACTGGTCTTAGCCGGATGTAAGACCTTGACTCAGGACACAAACCGGCTGGCAGCTAGACATTGCCGGAATGCGCAGGTTGGGGTCCCATATTGATTCACTCGCCACGAATTGGATTCCACTCGTTACATGTGTGAAATACGATCCAAGTCTAAAGGCCCACGTGCTTCATAATTTTGTGTGAATTGCCAAACGCCAATTTTTATTTCGCTTTATCCGGACTCGAAAGCGCATGCTAGATATTTGGGCGCCTAGAAGATACCCAGATTACCAAGCCATTAAGTTGAGGTGCTCTTCTTTTCCTGCTCGATAGGCCGCCATATTATAGTGCAGACTTCTTTACATAGCAGTCAAAATATGCTAAAATTCCAAGTTTTGGCGTTATAGCTACTAAGCTATTGTCGTCTTTCCCTCTCATGCCCCCAATCCAAGTGCGGGGAAGCCATTGCCTACTGGCATTTGACTTTGTGTGATCGGAATGCGTGCTTTTTCAACCACATATCTTCGAACGACTTAGAATCCGCAAACATATACGTAGACTACGACAAAAAAGGCACAGATCTCTATTTTAAAGTTTGCAAAAAATCAGGCCTATTATCAGAAAACCTTCATCTTTCCGGCGAGAGCCGTCATACTTTTGGCGAACGCCACCTCAGCCCAAACGTAGGTAAAAGCTGCCCAGGTAGAGTCAATGGTATCATGAAACAATGTTCCAAAGATAAATCGGGCCATCACGGTTCCGGCCAGGCCCTTTTTAGTGGCGCAGTTGTTAGCGACATGGCGTATTGCATGCTATTCATCTCGTAGTCTATGGCTACTGCGGTGTGCAGCTCGTCGACTTTTTGGATGATGCAGCGAGATTGCGAGGTGCCCATCGTGATGGTTGTCTAATGAGCAGATGGCAAGGGCAAGGCCATCTTTTTATTTTGACGAATGCCCTCGAGGAAAAGAGCTCTTTCTCAGAGTTGTCAACTTGCATAGGTCCAAAGCTGATAGTTTGGTGGAAGGGCAATCGTACCTAGAGTTTATGAAGTTTAGCGTAGCTCCATGGTTGACCGTGTTGGGCTATTCTTATCGAATCAAGAACTTTAACATGATATCGATGAATCGAGCACATAAAATGCCACGTCTCTCGAACTGCAATCATGTGGTACCTCCTCAACTACCCTTTTAAGCCTCTTAACCATGAGAATCTGTCTGATTCATACGGCCACCAACGGCCCAAGCCCTGTTGACGACAAGGTATTTCTCCTGCTTGTATTTTTATTCATCTGCTCTTCGTCGGGAACACTAACGTTTGCAAAGAACAATGGTCTGCCCAACCCCAATCAGTACATCCAAAACCCGCAACACGAGTTTGTCACTCGGCGTGTGACCAAGGCAAACACGAAATCGGATATCGATAACATCGTGGATGAGGGCTTTGATTTTTATATGAACTACATGGTCAGTCTCATTTTCGTAAAAAAGTCTTTTCGAAAAATTACTCATCATGCCACCAAGTTGACAGGGTGCACATGATGCTGACAGCGCAGCTGGGTTGGAAGCTACCCTATATCTCGAATCCAGAAATGTAACGATATTGACTGGCTCCTCGGCCATTCTGGCTAAAAGCCCGTCCGACATCCAGGAAGCCTCGCTCAAAGGTGGTTTTAGAATCCCGAAAAACTCGATGAGGACACTACCCAAGGGAGTCGCGCATCAAGGTTCTGGGTCGACCTTCTCGGTTCTTGTGGTGGAAATGGGCCAAGAAATTATTGCCCTGCCACCGTTCCGCAATGCCCCAACACCCGCCAACAAACAAGTTCTCTTGTCATCAAATGGACTACAGACTGAACCAAATGGTACACAGGAATATGAGTTCCTGGAAGACGAGCGCAAGCAGATTCTTGAAAAGGCAGCCGAGGAGCTCTTTATAGTGCTTGGCGTGGTTGGCAGCGGTGGCTGGGCGCGAGTTGATCTGCAGCTGGAAAAAGGCTCGACAGATGTGTGCGTGATTGGCATCAGCGCTCACCCTCTGATTTTCTCGCCCAAGGGGAAAATGTCGGGAGAAGATACAGTCATCCGGGATAAGCTCCCTGGTGGGCACGCAGCCCTCGTGGAAATGCTTCTGGCCACCAAGCAGATGCAATTGAAGCGACACCAGGATCGCAATAATCATGTCGCAGGAGTGTTTGATGAATTTTCGGGCGACTACGAGTCCGCGTGGAAGAACTCGGGCCTCCACAAGATGCAACAGTTTTTGGCTGCCGAGTTCAACTACGCAGGCACTATTCTGGACGTTGCCTGTGGCGCTGGAGCGGTTGGCACCGTGCTCCATGAAGCTGGCGTTCATGCTGAGCTGACGGGCATTGAATTGTCCAAAGGGATGCTGGAGTCGCCATACATAAAGAAGCATTACAAGCAGCCCATACGCATTGGGCCGATGCAAGAGCTGATCATGGTACGTTAGGTTTGCTCTTCCAATTTTGTGTCATCGTCGTGCCTCTAACCGATCACTAGGGGGCTGGCGAGTTTGATCACGTCGTCTGCTTCGGATCACTTCACTTCCTAGATCGCGTGCATTTGGTTGCAGTCCTCTCGCGCATGTTCATGTTGGCAAGAAAATCTGTTTCGTTTGACATTGACGATGTTGATGAGAGCTATCTTGCGCTCATCAAAGAGGAGCACGGAGATTTATGTTTCAACGCCAACCACGTCCAGGCCGTGCAGGAATTTGGTGTCCCCCAAGGTTGGAAGCTTGTTTACAACAACAGGACCCTGCTGTTTGATGTTCCGGATGCCGGTTTAGATATTTACGGTTACGTCATGAGGTTTGAACGTGTATAGCCCATGTTGCGACCATGTCGTCGCGAGCGATCAGCTAGTCTTTATAGTTGAGAAGGTTCCATTCAAAACTTGAACCTTGACTCATGGACGAAGAAAGGAACGTACCCATGTCTGATGAATGTGTTTTATGAGAATGTTTCATTCGTCGGATAAATATAAAAGATCTTCACGCACAGCTAGCGCCTTTAGCGATGGCCTAGAATATGGTGCTGAGATGAGACGTCATCCATTTGTACTATATTTAACTGCGGGGAGTAAGCATTGTCGACAACGTGCAAAAGCGCATCTCCAGATTATTTATGGATGCCCATATCTGGCTTAGACCCATGCAATCTATCAACTCTTTTAGACACCCTGCAGTCCAAAAGATCCGGAGGAGCCTTACCGGTTTAATTGTAGATCAACTGACGCATCTAAATGCTTAGGCGTTATTGCCTCAATTTTATGGTGATGGAGCTAGAGCACTTCGAGCGGCAGATGCGTGGCCGTGTCAGCCGGCGATATCTCAAACGGGTACTGGCCGGATATATTCAACTCCAACTCCAGCACCCTCCCCTCAGCGATGGAAATGATCTAGGCTAATTCAAGCTATTGAAATCTCAAATAATGGCTATTTTGACAAAGAAGGCTGCATCACTTACTCATGCAGCCCTGCGCAGCATTTCGCTAATGCACCATGGTGTTGTTATCCACATGATGGCGACATGATTGTGTGTAGCGGCCTTACTAGAAAGAATTGCGGCCCTTCTGAACATAGGATATCGGTGATGTTAAATAACGGCCTCTATCCCACCTTGTATCAATTTATTCCTCATCATCGCATCCGCACTCTGCAGCTAAGTTCAGGCTTGGTTTTCCTTGGTCTTATTTTCCTTTTTGTCTTTTTCCTTTGTGCTTTCCTTTGTGGTTGCATTTTATCTCTTTTTAGATTTTCTTTTTCTTCATCGCGACTTTTTATTCGTCTTTCACACCTTTATCATGGCTCCTAACCTTTCCATGTCTGCAGCAGTTTGTGTGCTCTCTGCTTTGAGCGTCATCAACCATGTTGTTGCCCGCCCCTTGATCGAGCCTGCTATGCAACTCGTCGCCCGCGCCAACGACTCAATCATCTTGGGTCCTGTTGCAACCTACAATGGGATGGGATCCATACCAAACTGCGACTTGCGCGATTGGGACGACTTCTATTGGTCCAATGGAGGTAAGCATCTCGAGCTCCTAAATAATGGCCCTTGAACTTCCAAGCTTACTAAAATTTTAGACATTGTCGCCAATATGTCGTGCACTGGCGGGGAGAACCGCAAGATGCTCAACGTCGCTCGCATGGGCGACGACGTGTCAAGCGTGGACTGTTCCAAGCCCGGAACAATGACCATGACTTTCAAAGATCAGGCAGCTCTGCAGTCTGCTCAAGGGAATTGGACCTGGCTCGATAACAACAGCGACAATGCAATGGTTCTAGTCGTCGATAGCGGAAACTGCGGCGGACAGTATGGCCGAAGCCAGTATGAGGTCTCCCAGGTCAACTACGACAGCAACTCTCTCACGGCCACCATGCCCGTCACCGAGAAGACGTGGGATGACTTTATGAAAGACTTTAATATCAACCTCGAATCCAGCGGTTTCAGCGCCACTGACACGGGTTTGTCGAAACGACTTGACGGCTCCCTGAATCTCGCCAATGACTTTTCCAAGCAAATCTTTTCCAAGGACATCGGCCCCGTGAACCTGGCTGTGGACTGCGCCCACTGCGGAACAACAGGAGCAATTGACTTTAGCTTCAACGTTGACAGCAGCGGCATCTCTGGCTCTGCCAAGGCTACAAATGGGCTGGGCGCCACGCTCGGTCTCGGCATCACAGCGTCCGGTCAACTGTCGGACCCGGTCGACTTGGGATCTTTCCAACTCAGCTTTCCACTGACTCCCATTAGCGCTCTAGGCCTTATTACCATCAGTCCCACCATCACGGCTGGCGCCAGTGCCAATCTCTCGCCCGTCACGGCTGCTGTCACGGCCGACTTTGGTGTTGCCATGGTTATTCCCGACGGCACGACGATTCGCATTGGCAGCGCCTCTGACCCAATCAACCCGCAGTTCAACAAAATTGGCCCGAACCTGAGTGCCTCTGTTGGAGTTACGGCCAATATAACGCCAGTTATTACTCTCAGTCTCACTGCCTCGGTCCCCCTCGTCGGGGGCGCCGTTGCTGGCATTGGCTTGAATGCCCCTTCCCTCGATGCTACGCTGACGGCGCAAGCATCCAATGGTGGTGTGTGCGGCCAGGACGATGCCATTGCTGGTGTGCAGCTAGATGTAAATGTTAGTGCATCGCTCAAAGTCTTTGGGGGTTTCGGAACGGCCACGGAGGAGCCCAACGCAGTCGACATCTTCACGACGGCCGTGGCCACGCCCGTATTCAATGACTGCCTCGTTATCGCCAGATCAGGCGATGCGACTGGGACCAGCCCAGCCGCTACCGCAGCTCCAAGCGATGGGACCAGCCCAGCGCCTACCGCGGTTCCAACCCTCACTGCCCCATTCAACGGCGGCGGTGCTGATCGACCCAAGGTTGGCACAGCAAGCTACATGTCGGGCGTTCAGGCAGACTTTTTCAACAACAATGACGATACTCCAATTGATCCCATGTCGGATACAGATGGTATCACGAGCATCAATCTCGATCCCAGCACCACGATTGCCCAATGCAACGTCTTTTCTGCCTTTGATGCTACAAACGGGTGCCAGGGAAACATTATCTTCAATATTACTCCCGGAACCTCGTAAGATTTTCAATATCCCTGTTATTGATGATTTAGACGCTAACTTGACACCAGCATGCCTGTTCCACCGGAAAACGCGAATTCTGATCTTTGCATCCGGTGCTCAAACCTTGGAGCAAGTGGCTAATAAAGAAGGTCTTTTGTGGCGGTGAGAAGCGCGAGAGAAGAAAAAGAGATTTTGTTTGTTTGTTTGTTTGTTACTTTTCTAAATTTTTGCGATTGCATATGAGAATACAGAGTTCTGCCTAGAGAAATGGATAATTCAATTGCTTGCGTCTTGCGAGAAGCCGATTGCATGAAAGATGGCTAGCTCCCATCGTCTTTGATCATAAAAAAGACGACCTTGTTATTGTGACTGTAAAGGATCGAATACGCTAATTTTAAATACAGACGGTCCGATTCTCCAGTGGTGTTTATAGAATTCATTGACCTTGCATAGCAGGCGAGTAGACAAGACATCACCAATCGCTCACTCTGGTGGCATATTACAAATGGAATCCGATGATTTAATGCCAAATTACATACCATAATACTTCGTCGCTTGTGTTGCGGGGTGGGATGCACGCCCTGGAATTGGCCGGAACGCCGTCTTTTTATCATGAGGGGTCTTCCGTCAAAGCTTTCATCTTACATAGGTTTAAGTTGATTATTTGGTGCGAGGGCAATCGTACTGTGAGTTTACAAAGTCTATAGCTCCATAGCCGACCGTATTGAGCTGTTCCTACAAAATTGGGAACTTTTAAAATTGATCAAGAATAATCCGATATTCCAAAGAGTATCTAGGCCTCGTCAAGCAGACCTGGTGAATGCTCGAATATGAATGAAACTTTTGATTGCTCCAAAGCGCAGAGAAATTTATTTGGGGGCCAAGGGGATCGAACGGATGAAGTGATTTAAAATTCTCATTCAACAAATTTCAACCCATGGGATAGCTGATCAATCCACCGAGCAACCTATACTAGAATTCTCTTCATGTTGAGCAAACATATCCTTCATAACCAACTCATGCCAGCATCAACGTCCATTTGAAACAATTCTCAGTCCATGTTCCACCCGTCTTCCAAGCATCCTTTGTCTTGTTGTAGTCTCCACACCCATTTAGTACTTTGTACATCTGAGCTTTGCAATACTCGGAGGACAAATCGGCATCATTGGCGTAATTGACTCTGCCGCAATTTTCCGCCGGGGCCGGCACTTCGGACCACTCAACGCCACCGATAATGATATACGGACTCTCTGGGTTATATGTTCCAAGAAACTCCGTCGTCACGGGACCCCGATGGTCTTTGTCAATGACGGCCTGTTTGTTGGCCAGTTCACCGCCACTTACGTCGCACAGTTTGTGCAATGCCTTTTCAGCGTCCTCGTACGTCATGCGCCGGCTGCTGTCGTCTTTACACGTGCGAACTCCCATATCCGGAATTGGAAACCAATCAAACGCTGGGCCAGCAAGAATTGCCTGGCTGGTGAGGATGTCTTGGTCGAGCGTGTCGTACTGGAATGGGTCATAGGGAGGTAGCATTCGACAGTCACAGCTATTTCGAGTTAGCATTTCTGTTTCATGATTTGGCTTGATGGGCACGTACCCTTTTCTATCGTCGTCGTCATCTCTCCCTTTGCATGCCCACGTCAGCGCCCACGCGGGCACTCTCACGGTCGGGTCAGTCAACCAGGTTGGCCGTCTTCCTGGAGAGGTATCTTTCCCCCCGCACTCTTCAATGCACCAGTAAGCGCCATCCTTTTGGGGGCTGCTACATGAATTGGTTCCGTCTGCAGGTTTCAACTTCTGAGCTGAGAGAACCATCCTGTTGCTGATGCCAACTCCGCCATCGAGCTGAGCCCATGCCAGCAGTATGGTAAAGACGCCTAAAGCCCTCCTGACTACATTTGCGCGCGCAACTTCGGCTATTTCTACCCAGTCGACAGCCTCTTGGACGTTGGGTGGCACGTCGGGGAAGTACGGCGCAGCAGGAAGATCCCCTGGCGGAACCTCAGCGACTCCTTCTTCCCTGATCCACTGGAACCTCTCGAGATAGCCACCTATGTTGGTATTCTTGGCCATGTTTGCTGCAGCCAGCGTGATGCATTCTCGCATGTTGCTACTGAGCAGCCGCCGTGGTTCGACCCGACTGGATCGTTTGCATCGGACTTGCGATATAGCTTGGACCGCAGGCTGAACTAGGTCGGTGGGAATGCTAATCTCCACCGAGCCATCGTCACTCCTGGTAATGACTGGGACATCGCCTGTTGGAGTTGCAGTGTTTGTAGGTAATATGGTGATTGCTGCATTGGGAGCTTCGAATACTCGGGTACCGTCTGGGCGAGCCTTCTTGGCATCTGCTTCAGGAACACCCACTTGGTCAAATGCATATGTAAAGGCCATGGTTACGAGGATTGCAATGACTGCAACGATAAACGCCGCTGTGATGAAAGCAAACGCTTTGAAAGACCTGCATCATCGTCATCAACATCCAACCCCCATGCCGTTCCTATTTTTTCAAAACACTCATTATCAAACTTGTTGCTGCATGAATTCCGGGCATCGCTAATCTTTTTCTGCCGGTCTGTTCCTGGAAAGAGGTACACCATGCCATTTTCACGCACGACAGCTACTTCGTTGGGTGCTGGTGTGGGTGTAGGCTGGCTGATCAACTTCGCATCGTATGCGCTACTCGCCGAGGCGGTGTAGGTATAGGTGCTGGCTTGTGCAGTAACTAAGGACATGCATGATAGAAATTGAAGGCAATAGAAGGATAGTACCATTGTGACTGGACAAGGAATTTGAGCAAACCGGCGAAAGCCAGAGCACGGTATTTGGCGGTTGTCAGTACCTTTTAGTCTTTTTTATTCTTACAAAGTCAGCCACCGCATCCAATATGGGGTAATACTTTAATGTGATGCATACCAGAGATTCTTACTGTATTTCTGACACAATGCGCCATCTCACCAGATGTCATCTGACTCTGGCAGCAGTATTAGAGTACTGTTGTACTTCATTAGGAGTCTATACTTGAGATTTAATGTCACCTCGTCTTTAAGCCGAACACACACATTAAAGTAAAGAGCTACTATTAGCTGCTAGGAGCAAAAGAAGGGCATGTTGTGTCTGGTGGAGTTCGGTTATTTCCAATTGCGGACCCGAGCTGATTGGAATGCGTTGCCATTGGTCACAGTTGATGAGAAAATGTCCAACTAACCATCTGTCGTAATACTCGGGTAATTCCAGATTCAGCCATATATAAGCTCGGGCATAAGTTTAAATTAGAAACTTCGTAGTACCCTCATCTGCAGCCTCTGATTTATATAATAATATTACTCTATGAGTGGTAAAAAAAAATAGAACGTTTGTGAATTCTAGAACTATCGTCTTGAAGAGCCTTGCTGACTTGGCACTGTCTTATGTTTGGACATCTCCTTATTTTTGAATCTGACACAGGAAAGAGCAATAAATGGCTTGATCTATATTTGACAGCCAACAAGATTGTTGCTCCAGGCAGATGATTGAAGCAGCATTTGGCAGATGTGTGGTATTTACGGAATATAATCCGGCCATAGACTAAGGTATTCCTGTCTGGTTTAGTCATGCTAGCTGGAGACCGGGTCAAGAATAGCACACATATGCGACATTGAGCGGTATGTTTAAAGTAATTCAATTTGAAGGTAAATGTCATTATAAAGACCTCTGAAAATGGCTCTATGTCTGGCTATCATAACCATCAGTGGTCGCTCTCATTGCAACCTTCCCAAGCATTTCATTGTCGCATTCCCCTAGGCCAAATATTTTACGATGCTGTTCATTTCATTTTTACTGTGGCCTGTTCTCTTTGCACTGTCAACTCTGGCCATAGACACTGCTTGGCTTGACCCAGAATGCACGGATGACCACGTCCGTGCGTTCAATGAAGCGCGATGGATAGCAAGAGTCTTCAGCGAAGAGATGAAGACCAGGGCAACTGGTACGGATATTAGTTATTTGAACGACGCCATGCAGTGGTTTTTCAACTTCAAGACATATCACACTCGATACGTGGATATAATAGCGGACCGCGCAGAGAAAATCGGCAACATAAAGCGAACGATGGTACGAACAGAAGCAAATATCCGAATATATTGTTCAACCGTGAGCCAATGGAAAGTCATTGATCAGCCTGAGGAGGCGCCAGATAAATTTTCGTCCTATGACCCAAAATGGTCCGGGGCCCTATTCAAGCACCAGACCGAAGGTGTTCAAACCATCGGTAACAAATTGGGGTGCCGCCATACGTTCAATCCACTGGGAGAGCCACTGGCATCCTCGCAGCAAATCAACATCTATCGGGTGGACCCGGGTATAAGTAAAGATGAAAGGTTTGAGGGCCAGTTCAATGAGCTTAGAAACGTCATCATCGACTTCTGTATGCCGAACCGTTTGAGAGTACCTACGACTCAGGAAGCTGCGAACGCGCGACTCGATACCGTGGCGGATGCTCTCGCAATGAGACTGCTGAGCAACGTCTTGCTTCACGAGTTTTCGCACCTGAGGCTGCTAGCCGCCGCCTCCGTGGACGGTGTCGACCTCATGTACCCGACCGATCTCCACAAAAGGATTAGCGATGGTTCTACAGTGAATGGATACTGTAAGCCAGGGAACCTGGTAGGCAAGTTGCTGCCCGGGGGGATCATGACCATCGGGAACCCGGACAGCTTTGCATGGCTCATGCAATACCATCGCTTGCGCACCAAGGGCTGGCATATGTCACAAGATCCGGCCACTGGTGTCTTGAAGTATGTAGCCGAAGCGGGTCAGCTCAACGAGCCGGGCTGGATGGTGGTGAACGGTAGGTGGCGATGGAATGGCGACGATTGGCCGGCCGATTCAGACCCAGATTTTACAAACATGAGAACGCCTCCTTCATGACCGTTCGTCATGCAAAATGGCCTTTTGGTGGTTCTTGAGATTTGGACTTCGGGGATTCACTGGTTTAATGTCTCGGTATTGTGTCTGAAAAGTTCAAAAGGTTGGCATTTGCGTTTTGAAATGGAAGGAGGAGTCACGGGCAAAGGAGTAGCACGAAAACGTCAGAATCCATGTGTTTATTCAAAATAACATGTACAATATTGTTGTCACATTCTCTGGTTCATGGTGGTCGGTTACCTAGCTTGAACACAACGGCATTCCTATGATCGACACAATCGCCCAAGATTAGGCACATGTCCGATTTCTCGAAGAAATACTGTCAACCTCAGCATTTCGCCAATTACCTTCATCGTACTAAAATTATAATTCATACACCGCATCACAATTACATGCGCGTAAATAAACCACCGTAGATTTGCCCTTTTTGCCCCTTCGTCGCTTTCCTTTTACGGCGTGGCGGCAGTCCTATTGTCAGATAGCTTGCATCCGGGTATGATGACGAGTTGTACGTAAGCATATTCCTATGTTGAACTATGTCAAACCCTATTTCGTGTTCTGTGCAGCAACACGAGATGTGTACCGAAGCAACCTCTCGAATCGATAGTTTAAACTTTCAATCTTCTTCCTTCATAGTGAAGATAGAAATCGATCGAGCTTTACAATACCTCGGCCTTGGTGATTTGCTTCCGGAAAGGAAGAGCTGAATTTCATTGGTATTGATTTCGTCCCGATGAGCCCTTGATTTCCAACCACGTCAAGTTTTTGAAAGATAGACAGATGATAGACCGATCTATGAGGCGATGGTGTTCATTGAAGCAATGCAGGGATCGTGAGTTTCGCGTCGCAAGGACACGTCGTCGCGCCAAGGCCGCAAGAGCCAATAACAAGACCCATTATAACCCGCATCAACCCCTGCCTCAACCAACTCTCGCCATTGGCCACGGCACAAGATCAAAAGCCATTTGTCTCCGAGTTCTCCTCAAATGCTCTCTTGCGGCGTGTCTCGTATCCCCCCCGCGCGGGGTAAGGTGGAGCGCTCAGCCTTGTCTTGACCAAACAGGCATGTACCTCGGCAACTCTGGATGTATGGTGTTTTGTTCCCAACAATCGGAGACTTTGTGGGCCCGAATTTGATCATGTGTATGCTCGGACATCGGGCCCCTTAAAAAAGCTTTCTCAACAACAATTTCTCAAACGTTTCCACTTTGTATCCAACGTCTCTTGCAATCACAGCCAAGTTGCATCAACCTAATTTGTGATTGACAAGGTGAAATAAACCACTACACATTTCTCGAATCCCTCATTCGCAATTACAGAAACGCGAAATATTCGTCCTACACTGGGTTGATAAATGCTAGGCTAGGTAACAGCTTTCACACATCAACCAGAAGGACACCACAAAGTTTTCTTCAATACGGCACTTCAACACCCACTCGAACTTGCAATATTACTCAAATTCTACCGTTCAGGATGCCAATCACTTCTCGTTGGACCGAACCAATTCCTAATTGCTCTCTGCAACAATGGATATTTGACTCCCCGACGGGACCTCTTCCGGATAGGAGAGCTTTTGTCGACGCCGATCGGCCTGAAACGCACTATGTCACCTTTGAGCAGTATCGTCTTGTGGCTAAGCGTATTGCGCTTGGACTGAAGGCCCGTGGTCTAAAAGCCGGCGATCGCGTGCTAGTCTTTTCAGGAAACAATCTCGTCTTCCCATGCATATTCCTCGGCATCCTCATGGCTGGTGGAGTCTTTACTGGCGCGAATCCGGGCTATGTCGCTCGAGAATTGGCCCATCAACTCCGAGATAGCGATGCGGTTTTTATGGTTGCGCTGGAAACTAGCCTCGACACTGCCTTGGATGCGGCTGGGGAGGTTGGATTGGCAAGGAGCAACATATTTGTCCTGGATGCAGACGCCACGATCCCGGGCTCAAATAACGCGCCGAAATTAGCAAAGTCACTCGGGAACGGAACTCGCCGCTGGACGGAGCTCCTGGGGTCGCAATCCGAGGCAGAAAGTTTTGAGTGGACTGAGCCTTCCGATGCTCGAACCACCACTTGCTGTCTCAATTATTCTTCTGGGACGACTGGCGTGCCCAAGGGTGCCGAGATTACGCACTACAGCTATGTGGCTCACGCCGTTGGAATCATCAAGGTCTTTCGGTTGCGCGAAGACTATCAGAAAAACGTCCTGACATACAGCGCACTGTGTTTCCTCCCACTCTACCACGCATATGGACAGACTTGGTTCCTATCCATCTTCCCTCGAGAAGGAATGACGAGCTACTTTATGCCAGGCTTCGACTTCATCAAACTTTTGACTCACATACAAACCTTTCGCATCACCCATCTTGCTGCGGTACCTCCCATCTACAATGCGATCGTGAAGAACCCGATCGCGAAGAAGTTTGATTACAGCAGCTTGCGCGTCATCGGAAACGGAGCGGCACCTATTGCGCCCGATATCCTGAACGAGGCTGACAAGCTGCTGGCAGGACCTGATACTAGGGTGAGGACGGGCTGGGGCATGACGGAATTGACATGCTCCGCGTCAACATGGGATCCTACGAAAGATGAGCGGGGAAGCATCTCGGTTGGCGAGATTATGCCTGATTGCGCACTGAGGCTGGTTGATCCTGATGGCTCTGAAATCACGACTCCTCATAAGTCTGGCGAAGTCTGGGTCGCTGGCCCTATTGTCATGAAAGGGTACTGGAAGAACGCAAAAGCCACGGATGAGACGATTGTTGTGGATAAAGACGGAACTCGGTGGCTACGAACAGGCGATGTCGGTTATGTTGATAAATACGAGCCGGGTGCGCTTCTGTATCTGGTTGATCGCATGAAGGAGCTTATCAAGGTAAAGGGAAACCAGGTCGCACCGGCTGAGCTGGAAGCCCTACTCCTTGAGCGTCCGGATGTGACGGATGTTGGAGTCGTCGGGGTTACAATCAAGGGTGAGGAGCTTCCACGAGCATATGTTGTGCGCGCACCAGACTCCAACGCGTCAGCGGAAGACATCGGCAATTGGGTGGCAGGCAGAGTCGCCAAGCACAAGCGACTCAAGGGCGGTGTCGTATTTGTCGATGTAATCCCCAAGAACCCCGTAAGTCAAATTTCTTGCTTCCCAAATCTTGAATCTGTGGCGACTAACAGGAAAAAAACGCAGTCTGGCAAAATTCTACGCAAGGTGTTGAGGGAAAAGGCCAAGCTGGAGGTTGGGGACCGAAGCCCTCCAACCTCAAAACTGTCTTGATGTGACGTGTTTATGAAGTATGAGACATTCTTGAGAGAGGAACCCCCGAGGCAGAATTTGGCTAGTCATTCTTTTATAGCAAAAATTAGAGGACACGTTGTTCCATGTCAAGCTGTGCTCCGCGAACTCAGCGCCATTTCATCAAGTCGGCTGGGCTGCTACGCGCTGCCGTTGGACTCTAAGGTGGAGAAATCATGTTATGGCTGTGTCTACTTGAACTACATGAGTCTATGCAGCACTGCCTAATGTGCTAGTTCATGAAAATGTGGCGGCGACGCATTGAGGGTGATGATGCTTCTCGTCCGTTTATGGTTTTCTCGGTGCCCATTTTCCCCACATCGTTTCCAATCTGGGCCCTCCCACTCATCCCTTCCAAGACTATCAAAGCTAGTGGCTTTGGATCCAGGAAGCATGTCTCACATCAAGAAAGCCACCAAATAGCGCGGGTTTATCTACGCACCGAAAGAGGCAACTTGCCCGACGCCAAAGTAACACGCAGGGGATGGGTCAACTCTCGTCAGGCTCACCTAGTCAACCAAGCGGGAACTTGAGTGAGACAAAGCAATTCATCGCTGGCCAGGACGTCGCCCACATGACGCCATTCCAGCGGTGGTGATTGAGAAAGCGACCAGGGCGGGCTCCTGTTCCCCGACGAAGCGCAACCACTAACCATTTCGGGAGCTAACTTCAGCTCCCCTTAGCATTTGCACTGACCCTCCGAGAGTTCGCCTGACTCAAGAGAACCATTCTCATAAACCCATTAGCAGCCACTAGGCCCTATCAGCATTAGGAGTGCGAGAGTGGCGGGAATGCGACCGGCAATGAAGCTCAGGGCGGAACGAAACTCTCATCAAGTCTGTGAAGGAAAGATGATTCCGGAGCAGCATCCATCCCCAACTTGACGTTTTCCAGCCCATCCATCCCTTGTCCTTTCTCTCCTCAAGTCATCACGGCGTTTACGCCAGCCCATTTGGACACGGTCGACATATTTGTCTTTTTCTTTCTTCTTTTTTGGTAAACGATTACTCGTATACAGGCCACTCAGCACGATCGAATCCACCGAGATCCTGAAGCCCCGCCATTTTTGCGACCGCACGAATAACGCTGCGATAACGGCGCGGCGCCATTCCCCCCCCAGCGGGAAGATACCAGGGCGGGAGGGCGATATTGAACTGGCGAATATTCAGGAATGGGATGTTCAATTTTGGTCCAGCTGCAACCGATCAACTGTATCAATCCAGAATACCACCAAATTGAAGCTGGCTGGAGTTGGGCGGACACGGTCCAGGTGCGGCCGAGGGTCACAAGATGGCAACCAGAGATGATGGCGACTGGTTTGTGGGCGTCACTTGGGCTATGACATTTCTCGTAGCTATATTTGTCGCTATGAGAATATATGCCCGCGTCTTTCTGTTGTCTTGGCTCGGCTTGGACGATTACGCCTACATCCTCGCATTTGTAAGTCGAGCCGAGTCATCCCCTGTGTGATGGATCGCCTATTCTTCCGGCTATTCGACATGGCGATTTATTTTTAACAGCTGCATCAAGGTATTCCTCATTGCGTTCTCCGTTATCATGACCATATCATCCCATTACGGATTCGGACAGAGCATTATACCCAATGGCGACGACAAGGCAAACGCCCACTTCTACGAGGGAATAGGCATCAATTTGATCTCCAGCGGCATGATAGTGGCCAAATGCTCTCTCGGGTTTTTTCTCTTGCGAATCGTACAGGAGCCGTGGCACAAGGCCGCGATATGGGGTGTCAACTTGTTGCTCATTGCAGCTTCAGCCGCCTGCTGCGTCGTTTACTGGACACAGTGTCGTCCGGTCACCTTGATTTGGGACGTGAGAGTAGAAGGAGAATGTCCCATCCCATTTGTCCCAGCAGCACTTGCTGTCACATGTAAGCGCAACAGCCTCTTCGTCAAAAGACGTCGATTTCGCCCGTTTTGCTAACACTGCATCTCATCAAGCCGTATGCGTATTTGCTGATTTCTTTTTGGCCGCCTTCCCATGGGTGGTGCTTTGGAAAGTCCAGATGAACAAGAAGGATAAAATTCTCATCTTAGGCAGTTTAAGCGTGGGTTTGATGTGAGTTATTTTGCGTCTTTTTGCCAAGTGTTGAGTATCTCATGGGGAATTTCTTCATAGTGCGGGCATTTTCGGTATCAAACGAACCACCGAAATCAATAAACTAGCGGACCGAGACTACTTCCTAAGTATTACCACCCACCCTTCACCAGCAGTATTACTATATTCAAAATAGGCAAATGACTAACTAATTCACTTTATTTTTAGCCGCGACCGTACCGGCTGCAATTTGGTCCGTTGCCGAAATAGTCGTCACCATGATTTGCATCGGCATACCTGTGTGCTTGCCCTTCTTCAGAATGATGCACGGAAAGTGGATAACAAGAGATCCCAACAGTGTCAACGACAATATGAGCAGTGTGAATTTGCAGCAAAATCAACGGCTCAAATCACCCGAAGAGCACCAGAGGCATTCCAGCTTGAATAACTCAGTGGCCTTGTCGGCTGCTGCTCGAACACGGACACTTGGATGGGACGATCTTGACGGCCTTTCCGACGATGAACATTCTGCAGGGACGCTGAAGTCGGATCAAGTTGAGTTCCGAGAGCAAAAGGGGAATATGGCAGAACCAAACAGCGTTTCCCGATCCCACCCTTCCTCAATAAGCAGCACTGGAGAGCAGCCGGGCGGCTGAGCCATCAGTCTCAGCTAGCTTTCTTGCAATCAGAACAGATGCTTGAATCCTGTTGACAGAATGCAGTAATCCTACATCTTTTTCTTTTCTTTTTCTCTTCTTTCTTTTTCGGAGGGCCTAGAGCTCTGGCGCAGCATGTAGCGGTGTATTTGAATTCTGTTTGAAGCAGGGTGGATGTGGTCTTGCACAGGCAGTGTAAAAGGTCTCAACTACAGGTTTTGGATGCATAGCTAATTAGAGCGCAGAACACGAACAATTAATTAGATTACACGTTTATTATGATTAGAAGTGTGTAGTTGGACAATGTGTAATTGAACTGCAGAAACGAGCAGCGTTCGACATGTTTAAAAGGACTGGTTGCCAAACATGGATGAGGAGGTGTGGTTCTAAATATGCGAAATTAGCGAAGAAATGCTTTACAAAAGTTTGTGTATGTTTAATTTTCATCATTCAATCCACTAATTCCATATTTGATACCGATCACACACCGTTCGTGCACGTCGACTATCCACTCATTCTCAAGAACTCAACTCATAAAATGGACGTGGGTTTGTGCACTTTATCGTGATTTATCAATCTTTGACTTTGTATCATTACTAACTGAAGTTCAAACTGTTCAGAACAACCACTCAACTTAATCAATGACTTTAGGCACCCAAAATGAATGAGCAGAGGTTTCAAAAAAGCTGCTCTTCCCCTTACCTACCCTATTCCACATTATTGTGGAGGCGAGAGAAGGTTCTAAAAATAGAACACTTGCTTAGTCAACCATATGACTTATCAATTCAGTCTTCATTTCCCAACGCGTGAATGATACACTCTAGTCCACGCGACTTGTACGGAGTCAGGCTTGATGCCACCGACTTCATCATGTCGCGAGTGACATCCTCAATACGCATCAGTGGCTGGAACGTTGAGTTCCTTGCTCGATGGGTTATTTTTGCAGGCGTATACCAACCACCTCATGATGCCTCACTAACGTTCCGCGAGGTTTTGCAAGAGTTGTGTCTGTGCTTCGATATTTGCAGTCTCGACGCGCCCGACACGAATATCGGAGATGATGTAGCATTCGGACTGGGCGCTGCTTGGGATATGGCTCGGGATGAAGCATTAGAGGGCCATCTTCCCGCGTGGGTCGAGGGCCGTGATCTCGACCAACGTCTTCCAGTGCCGCCCCCAGAATCAACCAAAGCGCCGTCGCTGTCAGGGGATCACCCTACGATCCAATACGAGATATTTCACCATACGAATTGCAGATTGCCGCCTGGAGAGCGACCGGCAAAGCATCTTCTGGGTTTGTCTGCGTCGCGCTGTCTATTCATCTGCTCCCCTTTGCTCACTCAAATGCCCAGCTGGCTGTGCGCGTCACATCACATTCCCCAAGCGTCGACGGTTTGATCCTCGCTACCTGCCCCCGAACCAAACTTCTTCAGATCCCTTCTTGGTCGCTTATCCGCTGCAAGATCCAGCTTCACCCCCTGGCTCGGATTGTGGATCCCCTCTCGAGCGTTCTGCCTTTGATGATGATATCTCGGGCATTGTGGTCCCTCCAGGGCTTCAACTCCCTGTCCGACAAATCGCGTCTGACTTTGAAATATCCTGTGGTGCCACTGCTAAGCAATGTGCTGTTTCAGGTTTGGGTCGGGCATGGACACGCCAAGTTGTTGTGAGTCCTATGCTGCAGGCGTGTCAGATTGTGCCACAGAAACATTACCATTTATACCCAGACCCTTTTTCCATCGATAACGAGATCCCGACCAACTCTGACCAACTACTCACAGCCTGGCAGCGCACTTGGAGCCCGGAAAACGGCATTATGCTTCTCAGTCACCTCCATGAACTCTTTGACGCAAGACTATTCTCAATACATCCCGACACCTTAAAAATTCGCGTCTTCACTCCTTGTGACGTTGTCTTACATCTTCACGGGCGTACTGCCGATGTGCCACTGTTGGTTGATCGCAATGCCCTCCGCCACCATTACGAAATGAGCTGCATAGAAAATATGGCAGCCATTATCCGGTTCGAAGAACAAACGCCGTAGACATCATCTGATGACCTTGTGGAAATACAAATGAATCAAAACACAAAGCGCGAAAGGTCCATTGCTCATTTTGTGAACACCTCACTAGGTTTGCAAAGATGTGCATTTATCCCGTCAAAAATCAAAGTTTCGCAATGGGAATGCGTCTCGTGTATGAAGGGCTTCATGGGACACGACTGAAAGCCTTCTTCAAAGGTTGATAGAATACAAGGATTATTTATACCACCCACCCCATCATCCACGAGAACAAAGATGCTGGTTTCCTTTTTTCCTCAATGAGTTGTTTAATTTCCTCGGCTTGATGAGACGGCAGGCCCAGCTTTGCCGGGATATCGGTGATGTCGACTTCTGAGCCATCCTCCATTTGGATGGGGCGATTGACCCTTGCTCCACTACGTATCATCATTTGAATGCTTGTTCCAATGTCCTTGGCCACATCTTCAGAACCTAGCCCCCGGTCCAAACTCTGGAAACAAGTGCGCAAAAAGAGTTCCCATGGGGTTCTTCCGTCGTAAATGTATATTCCAGCGTTGGGGTCCGCTTTAAACTCCAAAAGTAGCCTTACTATCGGCACTACAGGACCTTGGTTCGTGCTTGCTACTGTCAATGGTGTCACCATTGCTGGTCTGAGCGCGTAGTCAAGCAGAGGGCGGCCACGCTTCTGTCGAAGCTGCGATGCATCATGGCGCAATCGTTCCTCCACATACAATGACAAGCCGGCTTGAATTGCGCCCGCAAGGAATGTCTTTTGTTGGTATTCCTGGAACAAACCCTTCGGGGGATCCTTCATGTTCATCCAATGAAACCCAAGGTTCTTCCATCTCTCCGAGTTCGACTTGTCCAACTCGTCCAGGACATGGAATGATTCAGTCAAACTGTCATCCTCGGACCCGCCCTCTGGAATTTTATCGGCATCTACTTGGCAATTCCCAATCTCCCATGCATAGTGCATTAGGCTGTCTGCAAAGAAAAAGACTTGATTGTAAACTTGAGAATTGGAGTCACTGATAGGCATTCTTTTACTCAAGCCCAGCATGATGCGACACAGTGACAGGTGTGGGTCAAATTTGACAGTAGGGCGCTGCTTAATCATGTCGTCGAGCACTCCCGTGTCTAGAAAAAAGTCTCTGACAGTTCGGTGTAGAAAGTCGACCTGGTACCGCACGATATTCAGGTGTTTGGTGTGTTCGGTAACGTATAGCAAATCTCGACAGCGGGCATTGAGGCGTGCCTTTAATCTTTGACACGTTGTATCAATTTCATCCGACGTGAGAGGTTGCGATTCCATTTCGATAGCATAATTGGGATCCGTCATTTCCTGGTCAAGGTATTCAAACCCAACAAGGGGAATTGATTGACCAGCGGATATGACTATTCGGAAGATTCTTGTGGCTTGGTCCCAGTATACCGACTCAATAGACTGTAACATATGCTCAAAATACTCCTGTAGATTAGCGGGAAGCTCATCCAGTCTCCCCTGAAGGTCCGAGTAATTATCGTCGTTGGAGAGACCTCTTTTGAGCGAGTTTACCACGAGATAAACCCACAGGAATACACCTTGAGCCCGTTCGACAATGATGTCGGGCATTTGCGTACACCGCTTGTCTGCCTGTGATAGCTTTTTAAATCGCACATCACTGCCCAGTTCTTCCTTGACGTATTTTTGGATATCCCCTCTGGTGAGATCTTCCAGTTGTAGCTGCCACTGCACTTTGCTGAAGGCAGTGATGAAAGAGTTCCAGGGTCGACTAGATACGCAAATCTTGATGGAACCGGATGAAGCAAGTGACCTCAGAGGTTCAAGCAGCTCATCGAAGGTACCAGTATAACGCTTTTCTCCGGCCGTATACTCATCTAAGCCATCGATAAAGAAGCAAAACTTCACAGGCAGAGAATCATGTTGAGAAAGTTCTTTGAAAGCTGACAGCAGTTCTTTCTCATCCCATGCTTCGGAAAGTGCGCTTGACGTTGACAGCACTCGAGATTTGCAGACCTCTTGAATCAGTTCGGGGCATTCCTTCAAAACCTGGTACAGTAGCGTTTGTAGCAGGCCCGTGAGAGATTTCTGCATCTGGCTTCCGGAGTTCCAGAAGAAATGGCTGGCTGTAATTACCTGACGCTCTGCACCCCAGGTGCTCAGCTTGGACTGCGTGGTGTCATGTCCGGCAAGATATTTCATCAAAGTTGATTTTCCACTACCGGCTTTCCCTTTGACCCAGAAGAATCCATTTCCAGTCTCCAGCCATTCGCAGAAACTGGAATGTTGTTTGGCAAAAATCCAATCAAATGTTTTTATGTGACGTTCTTGAATGGCGTCATGCCGCTGCCGGATTTTATGAAATAGTAGACTTTTAAGTACTTGTTGCTTAAGTTTGACCCTGCGTGCTTCATCATGAAATTCATCCAGATATGAAGCAAGTGTAGCCACTGCGTCTTGCACAAGGCGGTCTTTTTTCTTATTGTCAACAAACCACTGTGTTCCTTCTATTAGGCTAATAATTTCGTCCAATTTCGCTGTCGTGTTGGCTTCTAGTTCGCCGTTATGATTTTTGAGATCGCGCAGTGTGGCAGAAATTGCTGACTGCTGGGCGCTGTCATGGTTGAGTTGATTAGCGACAAAACCTGACAGTGAGCTATAAATGCGTACCTGGAAGCAGCGGAGAGATGAAGAGCAAGTGACTTTTCTAGACCGCGGAATTTCGCCTCCAGCTTCACAATTCTTTCCGCTTTGTAGCCGCGGGTGACGATAAAGCGCATATTATCCCAAGTTCGACTTGATTCTGTCGGAGCGCGCAGATCATCAAGAGCGCTCATTAGGGCTGCGGCCTGAGCTCCACAATCTTTGGCAATGACACCGAGAATCGAGTATGTGCTAGTGCCCTGCTGATCAGCTAGAGTGTGGTTTTGTTGCTCAATGAGTCGAGCCAGCGACTGTAGGCGCCCTGCATGAATCATGAGAGCTTCATCTTCTTCGAGAAGCCCGCTCTTGGACTTGTACGCCTTGACTGTCTTTTTGGATATATTTGCAGCGACCTCTAGGAGATTAAAGATGTTGCGTGCAAGATCTATCGCAAGAAGCCCGTCCATTTCTGTTGCCGAGAGTCAGTTGGGCAGCCGAGGTGAGGCTGACAGACAAGCGAGGTGATGCCTTGTCGGATGAAATGGCGGGCCGATGCAGTGAGACGCTGTGGGTGGCGCAGCCCAAGACAGAGAAAACTGGACACCTCTGCCAAGACTACTGCATCAGCAGCGAGATTATTGACAAAATACCATCTGCAAACGACTCTATATACTTCATTCCGTATATAATCGACACATTTCCGCCGCGTGAGACGTCGGCAATCATGTCCAGAGCGAAAGGGCGAGCCACACAAATCACTGGGGCCTCAAGATGGCTTCAAGGTGATATCGGTAAGCAATAGCTCGGCGCCTTGTTCAAAGAAAACAAAGATCTAGAACAGAGCTGAATATTACAGAATCTGAAGGTGCGGGGTTTTTAAACGAGATCCGGCCGATATCTGGTCAGTTCGGGGGAGTACCACTGAGCAAAGACGAGCGGTTCTGGATCAGGTGGCCCGTATCCATCTTCACGACGTTGATATACCGGCCCATATGGAAGCCTCTGCAACCCTTGTTTATGCACCCGGCGTTCTTTCTGATTCTCTTGGTTTGTTTCCTCTACGTCATTGTTCCGTTCATCATCGCCTCGACTATGCATCTGGACTTGAAACCCACCATCAAATCACCATTATAAGAGCTTTGGATAGATTAAGTTCAACTATGGCCACGAAAGTTCAGCTGCACAACGGATTCGTCGCGGGTTCGTCGCGGGTTCGGGCAGCGACTTAGAAGCCCGAATGCACCTGGACTATAGTTCGCAGGCTCAAAATTACAGTTCTATTATATGCAACTGCAAAGTCAAACAACCCTCAGAAATCAGGCGAACTGAACGCGGTGCGGATTTCCCAAGGATTCCAAATCGCGTTTCGACATCTTGCAGTTGTCTATCAACACAATTGCAGGCTGTATCAACAACGCTCAAACCTCTGACTCTTCCAACAACGCAAACTTCAACAGAACTTCCATTAGACCACGTTACGTACCCTCCAAAGCCACCGTTTGAGATCCCAGAGATTGAAGCAGGCAGAATTTCATTATTAGATGCTGCTAGGGATAAATACGATTTGAATAGCTAGAGTACGAGTTTCATCAATCATATGTTTTGATATGTAGATGACTCGAGTGCGGATTTCACCTTTACGACGATGAGGGAAATATAAATAGCAGGGGTATATGTATGAATACAAGGCGTTATACCGGTGTAATAACGTGCGTAGTCTTGATAGATGATGCCAATAACGTGTTGTCTTCTCAAATTTGCGTAGCTATCCCTCCCTCCGCGGCCGTTAGGGAAAAGACTTTGTCTCATCATTGCGCTCATGGGACATGGAATGGTGCCTGTAGATCATTTCGACAGGATCTTGATTGAAATGGTTATGAGCACTTAAACTGGAACATGAATTCGTGTGTCTGTGCTATTTCGCGACCTGTGTAGATGATATTGCTACTATTTATTCATGATATTCTGGTACCGGATTCCCGTATATTCTATTATGGAGGGTCTTAAATGGGGCAGTGGTTTGGTTAGTCCCGCTCCGAGTTCAACGAAGTAAACCCGCCCGATGCAAATTCTGCCCGGTCCTAGAAAGACCAGTTTGTTCAACTAAAGTGGATATGCTTAGAGTAAAACAGATGACGAGGCACGCCGAGATTGTTTGTAATCACATTATTGTTGTGGAGACCCCTCCTCAAGTGCTCTAGGCTACCACGTTAAAGACCCGAGACCGCGTGTCATAACGGCACGGATAGATATCATGATGGAGATGTATTGGGACAGTGACCCACAAAAGAACTTCCCATAAGCTAGAGCACACTAAAAACACGCAACAGGGAGGCTGATCAATGAGGGGTGAAGTTGTATTCTTTGCATCACAACTGATATGGCTTTTGCCTTCTCAAGCTATTCGCTATCTTGCGTTCGCAGTGTGATGCCGACGTTATTGCACTATGGCATACCACACTTTTTTTTGACTCAACTGAGACAGACATGGCCAGCTTGGAAAAATGAAAGAGGTGGCTGCCGCTTACCGGTGGTTTCAAAATACGGCCGAATTGGACCAAAAGAGAAAAAGAAAGAAGATTGGTCACATTACGGTCTCTTTTTGAAAGATAAAGGGGCTGTGGGAGACAAGTCCTCGCACAACTGTACGATAAGAGAGCATAGGTTTACACTAAAAAGGAATTTGTAAACAGAAAGCATTTGTTCTAGAGGCCGAATCTGCGCCACCAAATTCCTGATGAGTGTTATCTAAGAACTTGGGCATACGTTGAGAGTCTCCAACCTCTGGGCCTTTCCAATAGCCTAAGCCAACTCCCACGAATATGAGATGATGATTAGATTTAACCTTCAAGGCAAAACGAAGGTTTGATACCGGATCAAGCGTGTTGAATCTAAGCAATTAGAAGGGTGCCACTTGAGGTGATAGGTCCATCGGAGAGGCACATCAAGATTTTGACCTGGTTGCGAGGTTACGCCAAATTGATGTAGCTGTTTGGCACTCTCTAGTGAGGAGTGGTTCAAATACGAACAAGGCCACAAGGCTTCCCGAAGTTTGATAACGGGTTTGGTGCACCGTAGTTAATGGCCAGGAATAATATTAGGCTATCCCACACGCGAGAAGACAAGGGCTGATGTTAACGTAGCAACTGATACATGACAAGACACGAACCAAAAAACGGGCTGCGATCAAGCTCAAAGTTTGTTCAAGTAGCTTGATGAAGTCGTCTTACATCCAATAGTTGGCGAAATCAGCCGCTGACTCTGGTTGTGGGTGTTACTCACCTTTTCATTTGGTACATTTTTGTTGTATTTCCAACTGGTAGCTCACAAGTTTTAAAAATGCTCCATGTGAGAGGCTAGTGGAATATTGGGCAGATTGTTCTGCTTCATTTTGGGCGCTTCCTTTTTTCAAATACTTGTGTTTGATTTGGTTTAAATTGCGACATGCTGTGTGAAGCAAATGTGTGAAGCGGAAAAAAGTAGTGGTGGATTAACTGTTCTTTGGGAACCTAACGCCAATCTGTCAATTCACCTTTAATGTTTTCCTAAGAGGTTATTTCCGTTGTTCTGCGAGGCTATCGTACATGTATAGAGCATAGATGGCTTTAATAGTACTGTGGCCTAGCTATTTGGGTGTGTTATGTAAGGCTTATTGCGTTCGCTTGGGCCATGACATGAATGTTGGATCCCATGATTACAAAAATGGGATGCATCCACAACCATTTCAATACGTCAACAGTTTCTGGTTTAATAAATCAATTTAAGTCGTCTAGGACTGAAACAAAACTGGCCAGCTAGGGCCAATGAAGAGTATCTAACCGTACATCTGTACTTGTCAGTCTCCCAGCTAGAGGTCAGAGTGGCAGAGACCCCACTTCTTTCCTTCGGTAGCCTCAGGAACAGGCTGGTAACCGTAGAAGGCGGGAGGCAGAATAACACTCGCAGGCTCCGACACGGACAGGTTAGAAATAGCAAACAGACCAGCGGCATTCGAAGGGGGCACCTCGGTAGCACTGGCCGGGACGCTTCGAGGCTTCGCAGTACCTCGCATGACGGAGATCCTGGTCTTGGGGAACTTGTCACCACTGACTTCCTTGCCGCCATGCTCGAAGAATTTCCAGTTGAGATGCAGGCGAAGATAGTCGTCGACATGTTCAAAGTTCTCAATGGGATGGTTCTTGTCCTGACTGAAGACGTGGTTGATCAGCTGAATGGTGATGGGGACCTGAGCCTGAGACAAGACCCCGGCTTCGGCCTGCTTCTTGCAGTTGCTGCATCCTGGCTCGGTCTCTGATGCCGTGAAGGGCCCGGTGAAGGTATAGACTTCACCAACATGGCCCTCAGGGCTGTAGTCTGTATCCTTCACGTTCTTGGGACCCCCAAGGAAAAATTTGATGGCGTAAGATGTACCGCCCAACGCATAACGATCGTAGATGACATTAATAACATAGTCATCAAAAGGTTTGTTGATTTCCTGAGGGATACCTCGAGGGACAGTAATGCTTTTGTCAGCTCGAATGTTCCTAACAAGCCCCGCAGTGCTTGGGTAAGTCTTGTGGATATAGGCATTAAGATCCAGCTTGTACTTCTCCTCAATCAAGCTACCATCGGGGTTCAATGCATCGGGCTTGGCCACGAGGTCATCGTACTGGTAACCGAGCTTAATCCAGTTTCGGCAACCGTTGGAAGTCCAAAAGTTCCCGTTGGGATCGGCCACAGCCTTGGTGTGGAATGGTGTAAGAGGATCATTTGGCTGCGCCTCAGGATCAATAGGGGACTTGGGAGGCTGGTCGGGCTTGGGCTCAGGCTTGTCCCACCAAAGGTTCCAGTTCAGAGCCTGCCAAATGGCCAGCAGGCGATCAATTTGGCTATATTGTAAAAATTCAGTTGTAGATTAGAATCAATCTTGACAAAGGATTGTAGACTTACCAGTGATGGAGCCAGAAAATGGGATCGAAAGCAGCGACTGGAACATCCGACATGTGGCCAAGGCCAGTTCCCTTAAGACTCATACCGCCCGTGGCGAGCTAAGCAACAGTTTAGTTGGCTGATACCTCGGAAGCTCAAGGCTATGCTTACATGCATATTATTGTGAATAAATTCGAGAGATAGGTAGTTATTCGGGTCTTCGACTGGGTGGGGAGCGAGGTCGCCGACTCCATCCCAGAGCCACTTCGTGGAGGCAAAAGTACCCCAGGTGGAGTTGTATGCATACAAACGGTTCACGGCATCTGAAAGGGTTCCCGGATTATAATCCCCGGTTGGATCCTTCCAGGTCTTCGTCTTTCCAAGGCCCGAAATAGTCAAGTTAGCATCGGTGAAGTTATTCACCCCGTCCAATCCGGAGTACCTGGGCTCTCCAGTCTTGCTAGGCTTGTACTTGATTCCATATCGGCTTGTACCAGAAGCTTCAGACCACTATTGACATCAGTAGCTAGCCTGAATCCACAGGAGAGAGATAACTTACCGGCTTTGCCTTGTTGTTCTTAATGTCAAATAGCTTCAATTCGGAAGGCATCTTTCCGAAGGGTCTTGGCTCTCCCTTGCGATCTCCATCCTCATAGGTCTCTGGGTTCTCAAAGCTATAGAGGGGGTTGGGGTATTCATCAGCAGGACCATTGGGTAGCTTAACGCCCTCCGGTGGGAAGATCGCCACGGTGTGTGTGGTGAGAACTTGGGGGAGGGCGAAGTCCTCGGTATACTTCTGCTTGCGAGCACAATCCCAGTAAGGAAGCCTCAGAGTCTCAGCAGCCGTCTGCCACCTTTCGGCTTGAGCCCCTGAAAGCTTCCATTCATTGACAGTTTTTACTGCATTCTCATAAACGAGTTGCTATGAACATATTAGCCCCCATTATAAAATATTCTAGCATCTACTAACCTCGAAAAGAAGCATGTAAACTCTGTGCCAAGTAGAGAAGGTCACATCGTTATGAGTGCAGTAATCCTCGTTGCCACGGGATTTGGGTTTACCCATGTCCCAAGACACCCGGGGGAAGGAATGAATACCAGCGACCCGAAAGTAGGAAAGCTTTTCCTCAACAGACATGGCCTTAAAGCTCTCCAATGCAAGCACAAAGAGTGTCCATTGATCTTGTCCAGCTTGGTCAGTTGACTCAGCTAGCTGGTTGATCTCCTTGCGGACAGGCATGCCTTGGGCATACGGAATTGTCTGGGTCACATCTTTAGCATCTTTAGGGGGGGGGATCCCGGTTATTCCGTAGGTTTCGCTGTCGCCAGACATGATTGTAAATGAGAAAGAGTTGTTGAAGCTGTTGGTGAGCTGATGAGACATAGAAGTGCTGGTAGCTGGCTATTTATCTTTTTTCCACCACTATGAGTTGAATAAAAAAGTTCCTCGTCATTTGATAGCCCGCGTCTTGGCATGCTACAACTCCGGAATCTGCCTCTCCATTGGAGTCCGGGTGGCGAGCTGAAACAGGGTCGGCAAGTCCACAAGCTAATGATAAGAGGTTATGTCAGCGAAGCCAATAGTTTCACCACTCGTAGCGTATCTTGAGCTTCTGACCTATTCCTGGATCAATAGTCCAATGCATATGCTGGTATGGACTCCTTGCTCCAGTACGAACGCGGATTCTTGTCCAATCGTACACATGGAAACCTTCATCCAGCTAACTTGTGGCGAGCTGAAATACGGGTGGCCTTGAGCCAGGAGGCTTCAGTAGCGCCAGCCACGTGGAGGAAAGTTGAAACAAATGAAGCCTCTTTCGACCCGTTTGGTCAGCGCCTCGCCTTCAGAACTAATGTTAGCCTAATCTATTCGGGGTCGCAGATGCATCACCGCCTGCAGCCTTTACTGGGCTCCCTACAGGCCCCAGGGGTTAGAAAGGTGAAATGCATAAGTCTTCGGGAGAGGGCTTCCTGATAGGCTGACCACAGTGATTTGCTTCTTTGATTGGGCATACTTGGGTCGTCTGTTAAAAAGAAGCATTTTGACGGGAGTAGAGTACTTCGAGTCAA
The DNA here is from genome assembly GCA_002179835.1 of Calonectria leucothoes. NCBI lineage: Eukaryota > Fungi > Ascomycota > Sordariomycetes > Hypocreales > Nectriaceae > Calonectria > Calonectria leucothoes. The sequence goes on from NAJI01000056.1 coordinate 366,741, forward strand.
CCCAAATGAGACAGAAGTATCTGGACCAGAGGTACTAATGCATCTCACCTTTCCAACCCCTGCGGCCTGTAGCATGTAATGACTTTCGATCCACGCTTAGCTTATCATGCATGGCGGAATAAATATCACCTACAATGTTGGACTATTTGTCTTGGCCCATTTCAAATAATCCATTCTGCCTTAGCCAAAGGCGTTCAGCCCCACCAAGTTTGCAGGGCGCCATGTTCTCTATACCACTTTGGGCGACGCCCTCAAGCCAATCCTGCCATGAATAAAGCTGATGTAAGATAGGACCTTCTAGACTTTCCTTAGCCAAAGAGGGGCATGTTTTGGTATCCGTAGCAGCATTGTGGAATCAGTATCAAAGACGCAGCTCGGTTTGAGATCTCTTCGTCTTTTTCCTCATCATGACTTGCGTTTCAAGTCTTATTTCCCTCGCGCTCGAGAGATGCGGCACTCCTTAAAAAGAAAGCAAGACATGTGTTCGCCAGAAACGCAGTGGACCCAGGCTTGCTAGCTAATGCCAAAAAACGTCGATTCTACCGCATCGGGCCGCGAGGAGGCTTTTTGGCTGTGTCTAGCCAAGAACGCTAATCCGTAAATGTGTGAACACCCCGTAGCCTTTCTCGCGTGGCTGGCTGGTCGGTTCGTTCGCACTCATTAGCTACCGAACTAGCGCACCGCTCAAAGCCTCTCATTGGTTCAAGATGAGGAATATCAGAATGTTGCATAGATAGTTCGTCTTGACCCCATAACCTAGACAGGGCGAAGTCACAATCACGCCTGCCAGCTCTTCACCATGGGACACCACCCGAACTGCACGTGCGCAGTGCAAAGCGGCCCGAGTCAGCCGGCGGCTTCGCTGCGCGCGGGGTGGGCCTCTGTCGATGTAAAGAATCCCCTAGCCTCCAGAGGCCTAAATGCCTCTCCGAGCCGCCTTGGCATCTTCCTCTGTGATATGTTTGTTGCCACAGGCCAGCCACCTTTGCTCGCTTCTAGCCCTCTACGTAGTCCCAGCACCAATTGAGAGTCAATGGAAGACGCACCGGAGACATCTAGGACTATTGAGCCAGAGCGCCTGCACGCCTTCGGCATCGCTGTCACTAGCTCCGCTTACCCTCCTAGCTGCTGGTCTTGCACGGACATTCTTGAGCATTCATCGTTTCTAGATAAAATACCTCGACGCTCTTCGCTGGGAGTTGAGGATAGAGGGATCTTATTAGTTAGGTCGTGGTCCTTGGTTACAGGAATTAAGCTATGGCCCAAAATCAGACGCAGGAGGATTATGATTCCTTGTAGGGGTTTATGATCCCAAAAGCAGGCCTACCCAGCTAACTTAGCCTCAGCTCAGCCAAGCTCAGCCCAAGTGCCAGGAGCCTTAGCCCGAGCTCAGTGGTGGCTCAGCTTAGAGCGGCAGTAGCTTAGCTCTGGAAACGGAAATGGATTTTGGTACGATTGAGTTTCGTCTCCGAGTATTGGTATTCGACCCAGCCCCACTGCGGGGAAAGCGACCCAGCCGGCTACCCAGGCCAGGAAACAATCCGATCACGATCGGAAAATGAGCTCGTTGGTGATGAACAAGATGGCAAGGAAGCCTGAGTACACGGGCAGTCAGAATGGAGAAGGATGAGTATTTAAGATTATGATTATAATACTGTATCAGGTTGGTGAACAAATTTACATTTCGTTAATATGGCTTAGTTCTTAGAACCTAATCCTTAGAATATATTCTTCAATTTGCCACTATCATGCACCTCTTGGGTATGGACTTGGGCAAAAGCCATTCAGGCCAACTCCCAGCCCTGTGCTACGATCAGTAGATTCAAATTCTATCTCGCATTCTGCTAACCGATGCATGTACTTTCGCTTAGCGCTGTCAGCGCAGCCAAAACAATTGTAACTCGCCTCTTCAATTATTGTCGTTCAGTTTCAGTCATAATATGATCCAAAAAAAGCACTTGAAATCAATTTCAATATCGGGCCAGTTGGAGAGTTTTATACATGGTTGCACTGTGTATCCATTTTGAACATCATTAGCTGCTGTCGGAGGCCGCGGGTTGCTGTGAGGCCAGAAGGTTCGATCGTCATGACGATCTTGACTTGGCCCCGATGCCTAATTGGTCAGCTTAGCTAGGCATTGTAGCCAACAGATCGATGAGTCTCGTGCGTCTCCATGTTATTCAGCATGGTCGTTTGAGGCTGGCTGCGGCCTTAGCCACGTTTTGTTTCCTAAATCCGGAGGCCGGCTCGTCCGGGCACCTTACTTACGTCGCTGTTGTCGGTGAGGTTATCGAGATCACCCCGTAAGTGTGACAGGCAATCTTTAGGACCGACCAAAACGATCATATTGAATGCAGAAATTCCATGCATGGCTGGGATGGCGCATGGCCATAAAGAGCTTGCAATCTCAAAGCTCTGCGAGCCAGCCTTCATCAAGTCTTTATGGTTGGTGAGATGAGAAAGTATGGGACAAGGTTTTTGTCAGCCACAAAACCTACATCTTTCTCGACCCAAGTAATCCTGCAGCATATACTCCAGCAGAACTTTTCTTAGGCACCCATGCTGCGACTTCTATTATCGGCAAGACACTGCGGGTAATTCTATCGCGAGAAGCTCACATTCACTATATCTGATAATAATGTGACTTTTAGCTTGCCAAGCTCAAGTATCACAATCTCTGATGAGACAACGTGATAAGCTTGGTCGGATGAAATGGCGGGCCGGCGCAGTCTCACGCGCTACGTCAAGTGGCGTCGCATGCGGAAAACTCGGATACCTCTACAAAGCACTGCATACATTGTCATCTCATGAAATTGGAGGGACGCCTGCCGTTTACAGCCTAAAATCTGCTTCTTTAGACCTTGTGCTGTACAAGAAAGAGGTCTTGATCACGCAGGACGACAAGACATCATGATCAGAGCAAAGGGAAGGGCCACGCCCGTCAGCGGGGAGTCAAGATGGCCCCGAGGTGATATCGGTAAGCCGCACACTGTGTTCCCCGATGAAGCTGAATGGTATAGAATCCGAAGGTGCGGGCCCTTCCAGCGACATCCCAGCGACATCTGACCCACCGGCTGGGGACAAGGATGAGACACATTGGATGAGGTGGCCCGTCTTGATGTTTCTGATCCTGATATACTGGCCCATCTTGAAGCCTTTGCAGTCTTTTGCCATGCACCCGGCATTTTGCGTGATGCTGATGATTTCTTTCCTCTTTATCATTGTTCCCTTGGCCATCGCCTTGACCATGCACCCGGATTTGATGTTTCCTGGGAAGCCGGTGTTCTGACCACAGTTTGGTGGGATTGTTTCAGCTACGGTGGCAAAGATCTGGCCGTCGAGACATTTTGCAAATCATCCCCCCGGGCTCGACTGCCATGTGAACCCTGGCTCGCATGCTCGGTGCGACCGTTGGGGAATATGCAATAACAAAGCTTCGCAAGCTGGGACGACATCTCCTAAACTTGAGCTATTGTAAAGTTTAATTATTGCATTCAATATGCATATAGCTGAGGAGACTCATGGTCTAAGACGCAGGGGCGTTGGAACTAGTACATTTCATCCTAATCCAATACGATCAATAAAGCGCTTAGCTTTCCATTTCTGTTTCAACTTCAGCGTTGGGTGTTTTGACCCGGAATGAGAAGCAAACAATCGATGAAGGCAAGCACGTGAAATTGCACGGGTCATTAAAACATTATTCTCCGCTAGAGTCTCAAAAAGTCGTTCCAGTATTCCCAGTCCAGATAGTTGCCGCTCGATCCATCGTCCGTGCCGTCGGCCTGAAAAACAAAAGGCATCTCAGCATTCATTTCGGTCATCTTTGATCTCCTGTCCCTCAAAATGTGGATGAAATCCGGCAATAGTTGGGCGTCAAGAACGCTACAGCCATCACCCAGCTCTTTCCGACGGGCCTCCCAAGCCTCAAGAATTAAGCCACCCAGTGCCGAAAAGAAGCTGTTTTCGGCATTTTCAATCAATTCTGGATGCTGCTCGTAAAGCTCTTGGATCAGCTTCCAGGCTAGCTCCACCCGATCCCCCGAAAAGCGTCTCCGAAGCTCGCTGGCAACATAGATGTAGGCGTCCATCTGGCTCATGGTGGTGAGATGCGTGAACAGATGCCGCGAGAATGTGCTCTTTGTACCAACATGCACCATTTCTAGAGACGTCAAGGCCGACTCGAAGGCCATGTCATTTTCCTCCCGCGTCAAGTACACCTCGCCACCATTGGCAGCAGCCCGTCCTCGAGGATGGTGGGCTTTGAAGCGCATCCGGGCGATGGCCAGCTTGGCCATGGTTTGGGTTATGCCATGAAGAGGTATGCGCTTATCGCAGTTGTGAAAATACTTGTCTTTGTAGATGCTTTCGATTTCATTGATTGCCTCGTCTTCCAGCTGCATCGATGTGCCGTTGCCCTTGGCAGGACCCTGGCTTATGTTTTGGAAAACCTTTGCGACCGTTGGGGATGATCGTAGCCAGTTGGAAACCTCCAATTTCATCAAAACACACATCATTTCGGTCGGGGTGCTGTGCTCAATGGGCGGCTCCGTCATATCCGGATGCAAATCTGCATCATTGATGTTCAATGGGAGGCGCAGATCTCCCAAGTCGGGCAGGGGCGGCCTCGTTCCCGGAATAAGCATTGCACTTGTTCGCGCATCCAACCCAAGCAGCACCCACCAGAGGCGGTTGCGCATTTCCCTGTCGAAACAAGACATGTTTGCATCTGATTTCACGCAATGCAGGCCCATCTTTTGACCTAGTCGTTTGGCAGCTCCGGTCAGAGTCAGTGTCAGCTCGGATTCCGGGTTTGCAAACAGATACAGAACGAAGGCTTGCATAACCTCAAAATCCCTGGTTGTGAGAAAATCGGCAGCAACCAGTGCGCGCATGGCTGCAGCTCTGTAGCGAGTCAGCAAAACGGTCCTGGGTTCACCGAACGAGGCCTGGCAGTTATCCGATGACATGGAGGTAACGGCGAGGGTGTAGATGGCGAACAAGGTAGCCGACAGGGGCAGTGGAATCGTGGCAGGGTCCCAGCTTGCTTCCATGATGCGCTGCTGCAGCGTTGGCACGTGGACAATCTTGATGAGTGGGTTCACACTGTCGACAAAGATTTGCCAGAGTCGATACATTAGCCTCGGTTCCGGATGCGATTCATGGACTGGAGGCTCGGCCCCAGAGACAACGACTTGAAGTGGCGGTGTTGGATGAAGGCAAGGATCATCTTTGTGACGGAGGCTTTGAACGGGGGGATGCTTGAGCTATTGTAGCAACAAATGTTAGCTCAGTCAACCGGCGAGACGATGTAACCAACCTCTGGGCTCAGATTCGACCACAAACAGCTGAGATGGATCATGTCAGGTCAAACCCCAGTGAATTAATATGTCGGAACTCTCACAGCTCTTTAGGTTCCGTCGTCTTGGTTGCGGAACCAACTTTCGCGACGGGGCGCCGAACCACACGCGCCTCCCGGGCAGGACTGGGAGAGACGCTCCGCTTCAGTGGAGCTTCCAATCCGGATGATATCCACGTGTTTGTGAAGGGAGCAAAGTCGACATTGTGCTTGCGCATCAGTTCTTCATAAGCGGCCAAGCGATCGACCAGGTCATCTTCGGCGGCTCGCTTGCGTGGCCGAGGCGCGACGGGGGCTTCGTAGGAGCACTCTGTCTGAGACTTGACGCAGTTGGAGCAAGGCTCAGCTTTGTCGCACTTCACTTTGCGACGTGCGCAAATCGAGCATGCCTTCTTGCGCCGTCCATCGGCGGTTGGTGATTGCGGCATGGTGTTCAATGATGGAACTGGGCCGTAGGGCGATGAAGCATGCGGCGCGTCTCTAGTCGAGCTTCGCTTTCAACCAAGGCTGCGCTCAATTCAAT
>NAJI01000563.1:0-17944 GCA_002179835.1 Calonectria leucothoes
TTGGAATTTAAAAGTCATGTGTAGGCGCGCTAATCCCTATTGGGTGCTGAGTCAGCAAGAATTTTTCCTGTAGGGTGAATGAGATGTGCCAAGTTCAAATACTTTGAGGATAAATATTACCTTCAAAATAGTCATAAAAATAAAAATAAAATAGATATATAATTCAATTTATTTAATTAATTAATGCATTTAAATTGGATTGAATTGAATTGCTGTTTTGGCGGATTGAATTGATTGAATTGCGATTGAATTGAGGCGGATTGAATTGAGCGTAGCCTTGATTGTTAGTTTTGTTGCGCTAGAGTAATTAAGGAAATCCGGCGTTTTCTTGTCCGAATCACGAAACAGTATGTTAAGACTGGGCCAAATGTTATGCGCCTCGGCGCTGTATGAGACCGAATGGACGGCTACGACGACAAGTCCCTAAGAATGAGAATTATATAAACCCGTCTTGTATCCTCTCCTATATGTCTGTATCATCCTTCACACACACTCTTCTATCTACAGTCATTCAAGTGAGTCTTCGCTTGATAAAACGCCTGTTTACCTTCTAATTGGACGACTAGCCTACAACTCCAACAAGACTCCGCAGTCTCAACAATTCTCGCTCACTTCAATCCATCGTATGTTGGAGATATTTGCCTCATCGCGCAATTCTTGCTAATCATGCTTGACAGAAAATGGTCAACTTTTTCAACGTTCTGGTTCTTGTTGCCGCGTGCGCCGCTCCGGCCATGGCACAGAATGGATGCCGAATCAACTTGCTGGATGTCAGTCTCGCGCCTGGACAACAGCAGCTCGGAACGACTTGTGTCGCCAAAGGTGGGAGGGGTGTCATCCGTGCTAGAGGTGCGAACTGGTTCGTTCGCGCTACAACCTCGTGCGGCGTTGGCTTCGTTGGCAACCAGGGCGGCGCCAACATCTCGCTTCAGCATGGCGGCCCTTGCTAGACGTGAACATTTCAAGCCTTGTAAATTCCAGTCAATGTATGGAGTTCTCTACTAGAGTTTAATCTCGGCAGACTAGAATTTACTAGAGTTTACATTTTATTCGAACATTTTGAACTTCAAGCAATTTTGGAGCCTCTTGAATCCTGCACTGCAATGGCCCGTAGACATAGCTTTAACCTCTGGAAATAGCTATACAGAATCAGTAAATTCACACGACACGAACATGGTCCTTTTTATAGACATTTCAATATCTTCGGCCCGCGACAACTGATGCCGGTGGATAGACTGGCAGGTTGGGATCTGATTCGCTGTCGTCGCCACCAGCCAGGGCACACTGATCTCCCCAGACATTGTCTTGAAAGCTGACATCCGTCGATGGAGCCTGGAACCAATTTTTGGCTTGAGCGCGGCCGATGGCATCATACCACACTGCAGCCATCTTCCTTCTACCAAGAAAAGTGGGATGTGTGCCGTCAAATATGTCGTCAAGCGTGATGAAGCCGTCGTCCATTTCAGCCAAAACAATCTTGCGACCAGCGTCTTCATCGATCTCCTTGAATAGCTCGCGTAGTTTTTGGTTAATCTGCTCCACTCTTTGGGAATTCTCGGGCGAGCTGGAATGTGGGAGCAAGGTGGACAAGACGATTGTAGAATTGGGAAGCATTATAGAAATGTCGGCAATCATCTCTCCCATCCGAATGTGCGTCGTGTTGGCAGGCTCGTCGTTTCTGTTTTGCGTCGCATCATTCGTGCCGGCATTGATCAGTATCAGATTGGGCTTCCATTCAGGCACCGTAGTTCGCGCTATCGTGTGGATTTCAGATACTCGCAAGCCTGGGTGGCCTTCGTTTTGCTAGACGTTGCGGTTAGCATGGCTTTCCTCCATGTTTTTCAGCAAAATAAGCACGCACCCGGTCGCACATTGTGCCCCAGTCATCGACAGACCCCACCATGTTTACGTTCCAACCATCAGCTCGCAAACGATCACGCAGCGGCTTGCGATAGCCATTCTTCTCTTCGTCCCCTGGTGGTGCAGGGTCTCCCTTGGTAATGGAAGCCCCGAGTGGCATTATTCTCAGAAAGAAGTCCTCCACTTGTCGTTCTAACACTGGCGGAGCAGATCTCAAAGACCACTTGCCGCCGTTGAAAGAGACAGGAAGATTGAGAGCTACCACACAAACAATATGTGACACAAACAATACGTGTAGCAGCATTTTAGACATGAAGGTCAGAGTGCCTCTCTCCATTTTGACGGTTGCCAGTGTCGATCATGAGGAGACAAGCGAAGTCAAAAGAATGTTGTAACAAAAAGAAACAAATTAACTCACAATATTAAGAATGCTTTATGTTAGCATGCCGGAAATATTTGTACGAAGTGCTATTTGTACTCACATAGGCTCGGCTCCCTTAGGTCTTAGAGTACTGTTCCGATTGGAGACTTGAAAAGCATCAAGATTAATAATAGTAACTGCACCTCAGCGTTGAAGTGTTTGAAGGATCTAGCGCTTATTCTTATTACTATATGGTGTCATTGGTGGATCGACACAAGGGTCGGGATAATGCTCCTGATTAGGATAGCCTAAATATGTGGTGCTGACTCAAGATTGGCCTACAAGCTTACTTCTAGATCATATTTTCCACACTCTCACTCTGGTTAATTTAAGTTTTGGGAATCCTTCCGCCCCCACAAACCCAAAGAGCGCCCGGTAAATGCCTATCTCGGCCGGTTCCATTTTTATTTCTCATTCTTTTCCTTTCACGTTCAAAAGTTGCAGCCAAAATAGACATTGCGCTCACGGCGCGAAAAATGATGCTGATGTGAATGTGATAAAAATATTGCGTTCCTGTAGGGTAAGTCCCGTGTTGTGTGATGCCCTGTGCTGTTCTGGGGACAAGCGAAATGCCCCATGTCAGTCACTTTCAGCGCAAGCCGATGCGTCCATATCCGTTACCATGGATATGGCCTCTCGGTCATATTTCAAGTCTTGCGTTTAGAGTGATCCAAATAAGGCCAGAGACTGCAATTGGTACGGTAAACTAGATCTGACGTCAAACCCAGCGTTTCCAGAACCCCTCCTTCGCCAAATGCGCCGCTGAAGTGTCTTGTTTTCTTCTTGGATGAAGACTGTGACTGAGAATCCAATTTTCTTTTTAATCTGTAGAGAGTGGACGAAGCAATGCTACAGCATCCAGTTGTAAAGGTGTGTTTGGGGCGAGCAGACGCAGTATCTGACAGAAGGGTGGTGTGATTTTGATAGCCACATCAGCTGGTCCGACTTGCGCGTCATATTCTTGCCCCGTTTGCACAGAGATAGACCACAGTCAATTCCACGAACCTGTCTCAAACTCTACGGACAATGCAGCTCGCTCCCCGCAAGCATCCAGCGGCGTTTTCGCGGTTAAAAGTGGAAAACCGGAGACACTAGCTCGCGCCAATCCGCCAAGTGCTTAGTGTCTCGCCATCTCAGCTGGGGTGCCATGTCGACATTCCTTGTTTTCGTCCAGTTCGCAGGAATAAAAATTGGAGAAGACGATCGGGGAGGCTTGATGCATCCAGGAGCCATCTGCATCTCTGGATCTGATTTACACCGAGATCGTTGCTTGCTCCGTATTCATCGCCCGCCACGCGAACCCGCGTATCAATGATCGACCAAATGTTTTGGTTCCGCCCAACGGTTCTTGACGTCAATTGAGTCGCGGGGGAATGCCACTCCTTGCCGAACACGGCGGCTATTGGCGGTCACACGGGAACCGTCTAGCAGCCACCGCATCATTCAATCGCGAATGATGACGCTCTAGCTCGTCCATGCGTGGTGTTTATTCCTGATTTACATGCATTTTTTATTTAATTGTCCTCAATTTTCTTTATCTACTTTCCCGTTGAAGAATCGTTTGCGCTGCATCGGGACGCCCGCCCCGGCTTAGAACCAATAGCTGAATGTGGCCCATGCTGCCCAACGTCACCGCGAACGCGATAAAGTTCACCTCTAAGACAGCGTGCTGTGACACGTAGGCGCTTTGGGACTCAGGAATAACATCATTGAGACCCAAGATGAAAAGATGAAAAGGTCGGTTTCCCCGCAGAAAGAGAGTGTGCCTTTTGTCCGACCATGACGATTTATGAATCCTGCTCCTTCTAATTGACAGAGCCTCCGAGAAGTACGCAATATGACGCCAGTATTCACAGACGAACGACACAAGGCCTTGAACAACCACCCGCGCCACCTCAGCACGTTTGGTGGACATGTTGTCGCCGCGACGGGCGAGTTTGCAGGCACATTCCTGTTCCTGTATTTTGGCTATGCAGGAAATATCATGGCCGCGTTGCAGGCACGAAACACGGCAGGAAACGGCGTCATCACAGGCAGCACCAATATTCTTGTCGCCTTGTCGTATGGTGTTTCTCTGCTGGTCAATGCGTGGGCCTTCTATCGCATCAGTGGCGGACTGTTTAATCCGGCAGTATGCACACTCGCTCCATGATTCAGTCTCGAGTAAACGCTCATCTTGTCATGGCAGGTGACTCTAGGTTTATGTCTCGCCGATCAGCTCGCGTGGATGAGGGCTGTGTTTCTCTTCCCCGCACAACTGCTGGGATCCATGTGTGCGGGCGGTCTTGTCCAGGCAATGTTTCCAGGACAAATCTCGCAGGCGAACACGGTGCTCGGGCCGGAAACATCTATTACTAACGGTGTATTTTTGGAAATGTTCTTCACGACCCAGCTGGTGTTTGTCGTGTTGATGCTTGCTGCTGAGAAATCCAAAGACACCTTTATCGCACCAATCGGCATTGGACTTTCCTTGTTTTTAGCCCTGATCCCAGGTAAGTGCAATCATCTCATCACATATCGAAAGCAGAGATGGGGATGGGGAATTACTGATACCGCATCGTAGGCGTAGCTGTCACTGGCGGCTCTGCCAACCCCGTCCGCAGCTTTGGTTGCGCTGTTGCTGGCAGGTCCTTTCCTGGTTATCATTGGATTTACTGGATTGGGCCAGTACTCGGCGCGTGCCTGGCAGCTGCCTATTACCGATTCATGAAGTGGGCAAACTACGAAGAGGCCAATCCCGGCCAGGATGCTGGCCATCCAGATCTCGTCGACAAACCCATTGTCACGCGCAATGATAGCGTCCATGCGTGAGTGTGTTGCAGGCGATTTTTATGACTAAAGGAAATATGAGAGCAACTCGAGTGGTGTTTTATCACCGTGGTTGCTTCTCAGAGAGCTCGGAGGGGTCCACGTTGATCAGCATTCATGGGTCAGGTCATCTGGATTTACCTTCGTGCTGATCAGACAGCTTTGCAACAGCCAGCCCTTCGATATTTTTTACAGTTAGCGAAATTGTTTGGAGACCTTGAAATTGCCTTGGTTTGCTTTTGAATAACGGGTTTGATGCGTGCGTGCGTGTGTGTAGGTAGTCAAGTGGATTGGGAATTTGGTTGAAAAGACACAATACTTCTCTCCAAATCCAATCAACTTCGATAACTTGGTACGAGGTATGAATAATGATGAGTTTTATGAGTTAGATCACGTCAGTCTTTAATCTAGTACATGTATCTCCAAGTCATCGCCTTATCGCCCTTTGCAGAAAGCTCCGCCTCGGAGAATTGCGCATGCTCGCCCGCCACCATCCTTTGCTCCCGGGTTTTGTTAATGCGGTTATAGCCCAAGATGAGGATAAGAGCTCCAATGATACCGACACTGATGAAAGCAAGTTCCAGGCTATGGCCCAAGATATATCGAGGGCCATCCTTCTGCCGATAGAAGTTGGATGCCATAGCCTGTATCTGGTTAGCAAATGAAGGGCCACTGTGATGCGGGGGAAATCCTACGCCCCCAAGATTTCCAATTCCGATTTGGAGAGCCATTCCAACGCTTCGCTTGTAGCTTCCTGCCAAGTTGTTTGACAGCCATGAAATAATGCCCGGGAAGGCTGGATAAATGGAGCAAGCTGCGACAAAAACGCCACCGTAGACGACCTTCGGATTACTGGTAGAGATGGACCTTGGTGCAGATGTCAGGTAAACAAGGACTACTGCAGATGATGAATTTGCACAACTTACATGGAGAATCCCACAATCATTCCGCAGAGGGCTACCAGGATAAATGGACTCCTCTTGCCAACTCGATCTGACGTCCATGCGACGACTACCGCAAGGATCGCCGCGGTGATGTAAATGGGCACCGTCATCAGCTGAGACTTGCTTGAAGTGTAACCGAGGTTGCGGATAATGGTCGGAAGAAAAAGACTGACGCCGTAGAGAGGGCATACAATGCCCCAGTAGACAAAGATATGGACCCAAATCTGCCAGTCCTTGAAGGCGCCCCAGACATACTCCCACTTGAATTCCTCTGCCTGCGCGACTCGGGTTTGCTGTTGACCTTGGTACTTTAGGCGAAAGACCACAAAGGCTCGCTCCTCCTCGGTTAAGAAGCCAGCCGTCTCTGGGAAATCGTACAGAGCCCAGAACGCTATTACAGCGACGAGGACGGTAACGATGCCCTCAAGAATAAAAATCCAGCGCCAGCCTTCAAGCCCGCCGACGCCGTCCATCTTGGCAATGGCAAATGCGAGAAGCCCGCTAAAAGCGCCAGCGACCGAAGCTGCAGAGAAAAATAGGGCCTGGCGAAACTGAATTTCATGGCGACAGTACCACATTGTGAGATAGTACTGCAAACCGACCTCAGCGCATATTCGTCATTTCACAATCATCATTTGAGACATACCGCAACACCAGGGAATAAGCCGGCCTCGGTGACTCCAAGAAAGATTCGAGCGACAAGAAGGCCGTGGTAGCTCTTCACAATGCCCATCAACGTCATTACAAGGCCCCAGGCAACCATGATGGTGGGAATCCAGATGCTCGGCCGAAGCTTTTTGATGGCCAAATTTGACGGTACTTCGAAAGCAGCGTATGTGAAGAAGAATACGGTGAGGCACCAGTTGTACTCGTCAGCAGTCATGTCGAGATCCTCTTGAAGGCCTTCAATTTTGGCATTTCCAATATTGCCTCCTGTGTCCAAAACGCTCAGCTGCTAGTCGCTTTGTGTGTTCAAAATCGACTTACGGTCGAGAAAGGATAGGAGATACAACAAGGCCAGCATGGGAATCAGGCGCATATCCATCTGTCAAACTGTCAGCCATGTTGATACTCTACTGCAGCCATCGTCGCACTTTTCGCAAGATCTTTTTCTCGTCGAGATGAGAAAAGGACTCGGGTGTAAGCCCGGATACTACATCCGAGGCATCGACTTCGCCCTGCCGAGTGTCGGAGCTATCACCAGCCTCGACCTCGACAAACTCGGCCTTGTCATTGGTACTGTAGTTGGGGTTCATGGTGCCAAGACCTTGGGGGATCCCTTTACGACTGTCGGATGTTGATGAATCCTGTGGATTCACACGAAGGTGATTATCTAGATATTTAAGTATGCCATTGCCCTTGATTTCCCCACGTTTTCCCCGCAGTTTCAATTTTCTTCTGTCGGCAGCTTGATGCGGAGCGTGGCAACTGGTCAACCAAAGCGAATGGCTCGGGGATGCGGGCGAGGAAACATGATGGGTTTAGCGCCGCCGCTTGTGGAAATTGGGGCAATGGAGACCAGAATTGGATCCGATAGCCCTTGGGTACAGCGTATCACAGGCCGGATTGATGCGGCCAGTTGTTTATCAAGATGCATTTTATAAGCAACTGTCCACTGAACTCCCGACTTGCCTAGCACACGTTACATGGGAAGCGGATCAACTGCTACGCCCATCATCTGATTGCTGTGCATCATACGAGAGAGCATGTACAAGAAGGACGGATGGTTTGCAGTTCCTCTCTCTGCTTTCCCACTCTTGATCAACTACATGGCTATTTTATACAAAATTCTCATGGAAAAAAGGCGAAAGGGAATTCGGGACACCGCCAAGGCTGCCTGTTGTATTGGCACTTGTTACCATCAGCTTCTTTGTTGATGCTCGGGCTTGGTGACCCCTGCTAGTACAAGGTATGATCTAATCTTGCAGCTAATTCGCTCATCCATCTGTCCCACACCATGCCCACCCCGATTTGTAGCCATCTGATTCAGTTCTTTTGGGAAATCATCATCGCTTGCATCTTGAGATCTTGAGATTGCGGCTAAATCAAGAAGGTAGATGGGCATGGATATGAGCCCTATCTGTTCAAGGTCACTATTCTCCGGAAGCTGTGCAGCAATGCCAAATCATATGAGAGAAGTCGGCTGCCGAGTCGTGAATCGGCCGATGTGCCCCGGACCAAGTGATCTGCATTACCCCGCATCTTGAATGATTCCGACGCTCCACCCTCCTGGAGTGAACTCGGTTCCGGAAATCAAAGACCCGAGGTGTCTTTTCCGCGTTTCCACAGCATCGCTCAGAATTGCCTACCAATCGATTTGGCCACGATCTGCAACAGACTTGCCTTGCGGCGTGCTTCCGAGGCATTCTCACGGCGAACAGGCCCAGTGACTACAGCTGTGGATCACATGATGTGAGCGAGTCGTGTTTTGTCAGCCACATTTGTTCAATCGCCATTCATGCCCAATTTGCTGGCTACCCATGATGAATCCAACCTACCAAAAATGGAGTCGTCGTGTAAGCCAGTAGTACATGGCGCGCAGACAGATGGCATCGCGTTCCTCGAGTGATGTGAGTGGACTGGACTTGTGCAGCGGAGTCCAGCACTGTGCCGAGTAAGGCGAGCAGACAGAATTCAGAGCAAGAAGTTCAATCACATAGCAACGTTTTGTGTTCGTTTTTGAGGGAATTTTATTTCTTGCTAAGACGTCAATGGTGAAAGTGCTGTGGGTTTTGACGGGCCGTGAAATTTTACAACCGGTAGTCTTTTCCTATTTAACAAAATTGGTTTGTCTGCATGAGATCCCATCCGTGCTGTTTCTACAGAGTCGAATGAGGATACCAACTTGGGGTTGATTGCATGCACCCCCGACTTAAAATCGCGAGCAGCTTTTGAGACAGCATCCTACTTTCTAGTTTTGTCCCTTGCTCGGGTATTCTGCAATCATGTTTCTGTTAGTGGTTGTGCTGGCCTGGTGGCGTAACTGTTAGTTTGGTCCTTTCCCCAATGCGACAAAAGTCGTGACCAAAATATGGCTCACACTTGCCGATAATGAATGATCGAGGCCCATTGTTCTTGAGTCGTGAACGCGAAATAATACCATGACGCTCCAATCTTGTTGCCCATAGTATCGACAAATACCGCATATATCTACTATGCCGCTCGTGTTGAGCTGTTCCTACTGTCTTAGGAAATTTTAACTTGACATAGATCTACTATGCCGCTTTATCCTGACCTTGGGGTTTGATGAAGACGCCAGACATCAGCTGGAAAATCGGCGATAGTCTCGGCCGTTCTATATGTTGGACGAAGAGTTATCCCTGAACCTAATTCGCCGGAATTTCTTATTATCCGTCTCTGTTAAACGAAAATGTTGCGGCTTGAACCCGTCACGTCATTCCATTCTCAGGAGCTATGCCTGAATGTGAAAAGCTCGTTGGTGCACCTTGACACTGGTAAACTGTATTCAACCGACTCGGGCGCTGAGTGCCGGTGGTGGAGGCTCTGGACCCTTTCCCGCCAGCCGCAAAAGCAGGCCATTGATTTTGACTTTGTCACTACTACATCGGATGTCGGCCTGTTGGCATAGTGATACTTTCCGGAGCCCAACACGTGTACCATGTACTAAGCCCTACGGAATCCCCACCTAACGGCGTCTGGAATGTTGAAAGAGGGGAACTATACGTCAAATGGGCCAACTATCATCAGCTTCACCATATTCCAACGACCGCCCGACAGCGTATAAAGTCGATCAATTTTGACCTGAGAACCTTTCCCATCAACATTCTCAACCTACTCTGAAGATCGATCTCGGATGCAAGATATTCCCACCATGAAGCACTTTTTGAATCTGCTTGTCCTCGCCACTACAGCATTCGCTGCTGTAATGAACCCATCATGTGTACTAGCCAAGGGACTTTGTAACACTTTATTCAACCCCGCCTTGTCTTGCTGCCAGGGTCTTCAGTGTGTAATTCCGAAAGGCAGTCCTTCAGGTGCCTCCGGTTTGGTAAGCTCCCAATTTTCTTTCCGCTATCACTCAAATATTCTAATTGGCGAGTCTTAGTGCATGGCGCCGGATACCTGTGCTGAATTTGGAAATCTCTGTTCCACGGGTACCTCAGCTTCAAGTCTGCTGGCGGGCATTTTGCCTTTGGGGAATTGCTGCTCGTCGCTCAAATGCACAGACTTCGGCATCTCTGCGCTGAAAGGCCTCGGTTTGGTATGATCACAGACACGTCCTCCCCAGACTTGTGCTAAACATGGACCAACAGTGCCTCACATCATCCACTCCCCCTTCGCCAACAACCACTTCGTCAAGTATGTCAAGTACGTCAGCCATGGCAACTACGACAACTTCATCGACTACAAAACCATCTACCATTCAGACGCAGGCTACACAGACTTGTGTTGCAGCTGGAGGATCTTGTAACATGACAGTCTGGCCCCCAAAAGCCTGTTGCGGGTCACTGAAATGTGTGGTCCCCAGTTCTAATCCTATGCTTGCTGGGGCCCCTGGTACAGTGAGTAAATTCAATCAGTTGTACGCTGAAACGCGTTTACTAAACCCTTGCCAACAGTGCCAAGCCTGATTTCAGTCAAGATTAAGGGGGCTAACTAACTATCACCACCTGCCATTGATCATTCACAAAATATATAGCAAGGCCCTGTGCCGCATGCTCCCCACTAATAGCATTTTCACACAATAAATTATCACCCTACTATATAATGCAATTGTATGATAAAATCAAACCCAAGATATATTAATTTTTAGTCCATCCAAATACTAATCTTCTGCTAAAAGAAAAAGCCCAATCTTTCCAAATAGCCTATTCTTTCTATTATCCCCTCTATATTACAAGCCCTCCCTTATCCTTTACCCATGCTATATCTTATTATTAGTAAAGGTATATTAAATCTTGCTATTATAAGTTAGTCTTAATTAATCTCTTAATTATAAGGAGCTAATAAATCTATAGTATTAAATTATACTATAAATTATTATTTTATATATTAAAAAGAAATTAAGCTTTTTATTATATAGGCCTTTAGGTTATATATAATTTTTATTAAAATATTTAAAGAATTATTTATTTTTATTAAATAAAATTAATTTTATTATTAAATATTTTAGATTTTAAGAAAATTATATATTTTAAGATTATAAAATTTATAGAATTTAGATTATTAAAAAAGGGATTAGGTATGACTATTATAACCCAAACCTCCACTTAACCAGTTACCCTATAGACCACCTAGCTATTAACCAATAGAAAAAAGGCCTAGTAGAACCTTGGCCTAGGGCTACTAGCTATAACCTAGAGTAATTAATATTATTATAATTATAGTAATTACTATAATTACCTTAACTAAAAGCCTTTATTTTCTTATCTTAATTTTATTCTAAAAAATAAAGTATTTAAATCCTAGGAATTATTACTATCTAAAATATAATTTAATTTTTAATATAATTTAATTATTTTTAATTAATATACCTAATTAATTAATTTATTATTTATAAATAATAATTTCCTTTATTATTTAGATTTAATTTACCTAATCTAATCTATAATATAAATCCTTTGGTTTACTTTATAAATTTAGGTTTAATTATTATATATTAAAAACTTTTATTTAAAAAATTATTTATATTAATCCTAAGTAATATTTACTATAATAATATCTTAATTAATCTTTAGAAATATTTTTAATACTAAAGGAAAGAAAATTATTACTTTTAAAGTTTTTATAAATAATAAAAGTATAAAAGAGATTAAGTCTTTTAATAAAAGTAAAGATAAGTAGTTAAAGATAATCTAAAAGGAGAATTTTTAATTTTAAAAGGCTATATAATAGCTTATTATTAACTTTTAGTACTATAATAAAGAAAATTATTAGTATATTAGAAAAAGTAATAAATATTTTGCCTAAGTATAGGAAATACTTTAAAAGCTTTTTAATATACCTAAGGCCTAATAAGACTTTTTATAGCTCTAAAGCTAAAGAAAAAAGACTTCTATGGGAAATCTTTTACCAAAGGACCCTTTATAATTATAAATAAATCCTAGTACCCTTTTCCCTTATATTAAGAATCTAGAAAAAGTCCTTAGGCCTTTATTACCTAATAAGTTTAGTAAAGATTCTTATAAATTATTAATCTTTTTTACTAAGATAAAAAATTACTTTTTTAACTTTCTTTTATTATTTAATATAAAGAAATCTAAAGTAAAATATACTATAAGATATTTCTTTAAAAATACTAAGATTTAATTTAAATTAATAATAAATAATTAAAATAATAAAATAATTAAATATAAAAAATATATTATAGTTATTTATAGTAATTATTTATAGTTTAAAATTAAGATTAAATAAGCTTTTAGTACTATTAATAAAAAGGCCAAGGTAAAATAATAAATTAAAGTCCTTTAATAAATAAGCTTTATATTTAACTATAATATCTTATTTATTTAGCTAGCTATTAAGCTCTCTTAGGGATAGGATATATTTATATTTTTATTTTTTAATAGACTAAAGAAAATTATCTAAGAAAAATTCTATAAAAATAATTAATTAAGTATCTTAGTAAAATATATTAAAATAGCTATTAAAATTAATAATTAATAATTTTCCTAATAAAAGAAATTAAATTCTAATATTAGAAATAAAAACTAATAGCTATAATCTTATATTTCTTTAGGTTAAAAATAAATATCTTCTATATTTTATAAAATTACCTTAAGATTTATAAAATTAAGAAATACCTAATAATAGAACTTTTCTAGAATAATTTATTAAAATTATAATAAAAAAGAATATTTATTTTTTTAATATTAATAACTAAATATAAACCAAAGATTTAAGCTAATACCTAAAGATAGCTAATAATTAAATTTTATATAATTATAAAATAAAAAACCCCAAAATATTATCTATATTATAAATAATATTATAATATAAAGCCCTATACCCAAAGGAAAAGACTAATCTATTAAAGAAAAAACCCTTATAATAGTAATTTAATTTTATAGCTAAACTAAAAAGCTATTAGATAGAAAAAAATAAATCACTAAAATAGGAATTTATATAATAACTATTTAACCTTATAGTTAGACTAGGAAATTATCTAATTAAAGAAAGTATTACTTACTTAGGCTTAATAAGAAAATCTATATTTATTTTTAATTTATCCCTATTAAGTAACTATAAATAATTATAATAATAAACTTACCTAAGCCTTTTAAAATCCTATTAATAGCTATATATAAGTTAGCTTATCTAAGAAAATTAAAGGGGAAAATCTATATTCCTAGGAAAATAAAAATATTAATACTTAAGAATAGGAAAATTAAATATAATAAGGACCTTATATAAGACCTAATAATACCTAGCAACCACTTTTACCTTTACTAGAATTACTACTATTACTAGGATATCCTATAAATTTACTATTTTTTCTACTATTACCCTTATTATAAATTAAATAAAATAATTAATAATTACTTTTTATTATAAAATAATATCTTAATTTATAATATTCCTTATTATAATTATTATTTATATTATTAAGTAATTAAATAAGAAAAAAATATTATTATTATTAAAAATTAGCTTAGAAAATTACTAAAAGATTATTATAAGTAATATAATAGCCTTTATTATTATTACTATAAGAATTATTTAATCTATTATTATAAAAAGATTAAAAAATAATATAATATTTATTAAGAAGATAATAATTTAAAAAACTAATAATACCTTCTATACTAAAGTAATAAATATAATTACCTTTAGAATTATTAAAAGAACTTTTTATAAAGTCTTTTTATATTATAAATAATAAAAAGCTATAATAGCTTAAATTAAAAGTATATATTAAAAGAAAGTAATATATTATAATAATTAATAATAAAGCTAAGATAAATTATATTTATTTATAAATTATAAATTAACTTTAGTTACTATAGAGAAAGAAAGTAAATTCCTATATTATCTTTAATTTAAAAGGAATTATTTTTTATTATAATAATAAAGTTATTACTTAAAAGGTTAATTACCTTAAAGTCTTTATTAATAAAAAAAACTAAGGTATTTTCTTTAATATTATTAATATTAAGATATATAATTTAGTTCTAGGGTATCTATAATTATATTACTATAATCTATATATTAATTAGTATATTAGCAAGGTATAAATATTTTCTAAGTATAATATAGCTAGTAATATAAATAATAATTTAAGATCTTTAATCTTTAGCCCTAATTTAGTAAAGGTATTAAGCAATAATATAATAAATATTTTATTATTAAAAGGAATATAGTATAAATATTATATTAATTAGAAGAAATAATAGTAAAGAATAATTATTTATTTTTATATATAATTCCAAAAATTTAATTAGGACCTTAAGAAAATAAAAAAGGATTTTATTAATAATTAACTAAAGAATATATTTTATAAGTATTATATTTATAAGTAATTATTTATAAAAGAACTTATAATAGAATTATTAGAACTTAGCTAATAGGATTATAAAATTATATTAAAGAAAAAAATAAATATTTATTTCTTTTTAATTTATAATCTTAATTAAGTAGAATTTAATATTTTAAAGGAATATATTAAAAATATACTATAAAAAGAATATATATAAATCTTAAATTCTAAAGTTAATTATTTAATAATATTTATTCCAAAAAAGAATAGAAAACTTTGCTTCTATATAGACTATTAATAGCTTAATAATATTATTATTAAAGACTATATATTCCTATTTCTTATTAAGGAAATAAAAAATAGGCTATATAAAATAAAGATATTTACTATACTTAACCTAAAGGGAGCTTATAATTTAATTAAAATTAAAAAAGGAGATAAATAGAAAATTATCTTTAGAACTAAATTTAAATTATTTAAGTATTTAATTATGCCCTTTAAATTTATTAATATATTTATATCCTTTTAAAGGATAATTAATAATATATTATATAAATACTTAAATATTTTTATTATTTATTATCTAAATAATATACTTATTTTCTTAAAGAATAAAAAGAAATATAAATAATATATTTACTAAATTTTAAAAGTATTTTAAGATATTAATTTATTAATTAAATCTAAGAAGAGTATATTTTATATTATAAAAGTGGAATTTTTAGGATATATTATCTTATATAATAAGATTTATATAAACCTAAAGAAAACTATTATATTTAAAAATTAGCTATAGTCCTAAAATCTTATAAAAATATAATCTTTTTTTAGATTTACTAATTACTATTAAAAGTTTATTAAGAATTTTAGATAAATTATAAGATTATTTATTATCTTTACTAAAAAAAAAAAATTTTTTATTTAGAAATTAAAAATATAAAAAGTATTTAATTAATTAAAAAATATAATTATTATAGACCCTATACTTATAATATTTAATCTTAATTAGCCTATTAAATTAAAAATAAATTTCTTTAATTTTATAATTGGATTTTAGATTAAGCAAAAAAATAATAAAGGGAAATTATACCTAATTATATTCTATTTATATAAATTATAAGAAGCAGAACTTAATTACCTTATTTATAATAAAGAATTTCTTATTATTATTAAGATATTTAAGAAATTTTAATAATATTTCCTTGGAAATTAATATAAAATTATAATATTTATAAATTATAAGAATATTATCTACTTTATTATTATATAAAAGCTTAATAAATATTAATTATATTATACTAAATATCTCTCTAAATTTAATTATTATATTATTTATATTAAAGATATTAAAAATACCTATACTAATATAATTAATTAATATACTAATTATTATACTAAAAAAATAATTATTATAAAAAAATTATTCTAATATATATCTAATAATAATCTTAAGTAAGTACCTATTAATAATATAATAATTAAAATAAAGAAGATTATTATTATTATTTAAAGTAAACTATAAGTAAAAACTAATATCTATTTTAAATTCCCTATAAATTAAAATAGCCTAATATTCTAAAAAATTAAGAAATATAATAAAATACTATTAAAAAATAAATATATTAAGTAATTATAAATTCCTAAGAAATAATAAAATAACCTACTATAAGAGATCCATAAATACCTACTCTATAAACATAAGGAAATTAATAAAACCCTTTAATAAATCAAATAAATCTTTTCCTTTAATTATATAAAAAAAAAAATAAAAGCTATTATAAAGTAATACTTACTCTATAAATAAACCAAAGCCCTATAGTATAAGCCATATAAAAAGCTATAACTTATCCCTATAATATTATAATCTTAGAAATCTATTATAATAAACTTTATTACTAATCTTCTATTTTCTATAAATCTTATTACTAATAAATATTATAATTTTATTTTTATTATTATTAATTAATTTATAAAATTTACTTATTATATTTCTTATAAAAAGGTTATAAATAAAAAGTAATTTATATACCTTTTCTTTAAATATATAATTATTATATATAATATATTAATAAAGATTATTTTTAACTAAGGATAATTATTTATATTAAAGTTTTAAATAAAACTAATAATTCTTATAGGATTAAGATATAAGCTTAGTATAGCTTTCTATACCTAAGTAAATAAATAAACTAAAAGGTAAAACTAAGAAATTAAATATTATCTATAATATTATATTAATTATAAATAGATAGACTAGGTAAAAAGGCTTTTTATTATATAATTTACCCTTAATATCTTATACTAAAAAAATATTAAGATTACTTTTATAATTATTAACTTTAGTTTTAATTCTAATATATTTTAAGCTTAATTAAAGGGATTATTAGCTATAAAGGCAATACTTTAGTTTAACTAAATAAAATAATTATATATTAAAATAAAGATAAAATTTAAGTTTATTTATATATAAATAAAAAAGTATTATAACTAAAAAAAAATAAAGGGACTATTCTTTTAGAAGGGAGATATAATTTTATTAATAATAAAAAATATTATTATAAAATAATAAAGTAAAAAACTTAATTTTAAATATATTAGATTATTTTTTATTAAAAAGAAAATCTTAGAAAATAATTATAAACTTAACTTACCCAAAGATATTAAGATTTATTTAGTTTTTTATATTTTCTTACTAGAATTTATTACTAATATTATTATAGTAAGTATAAGATTAAATATTATTATAGTAAGTATAAGATTAAATATTTAACTAGCTATTAAGCTATAAAAGAAGTATATTATTAAAGAAATCCTAGAAAAAAGATTAATTAATAGCTAAGTTTATTATTATATAAAATAAAAAAAATAAAAAGAAAAAACCTAAGAATTATTTAAAAATCTTATATATTACTTAAAGAAACTAAAGGAATTCCTTTAAAAGGAATATTAACTAAAGTAATAAATATAATATTTAAATTAATATTAATAGCTAAATATAATATCTCTTATTCCTTAGTATTTAACTTATTTAAAGTATAATTAATTATTATTAAACCTCTTATTCTTAATAACTATTTTTATTTCCTAAAATAAATTAAGTATTTAATTAATTTACTTATTTTTACTTAAATAGCCAATAACTCCTTTTTAGCCTACTCTTTAGCCCTATTTAACTAATTAGACTCTATATTTAAATAATCTACTAAAAAACTCTAATTAGCCTATAAAAAAATACTAAATATAATATAAAAAAGCTATATATAAGTAATAATTAAAATATAAATAAGCTTATAAAAATAACTAATACTTATATATTTACTATAATAAAATAACTATTTTAAATATATAATATATTTTAAATTCTTAGAAAAATAATATAAATATAGTATTATTAAATTACCTAGATTAATAATATTTCTTATTAACCTAATATAATAAAAAAAAGTAATATTAAATATTATAATTAATAAAGAA
>NAJI01000565.1:0-57209 GCA_002179835.1 Calonectria leucothoes
AGTAAAATATAATACTAGAAATAGTATATAAGAAAATTAATTATAAAAACCTAAGTAAGTAAAATAAAACTATAAAATAAATATATGTATTTTATAGTTTAAACTTAAATTATTTAAAAAGTATAGTATATATTAGTATTAATTAATAGTTAAAGAGCAAAGAATATAAAGAGTTTAGAGCATAGTAGAAACAAGACACCTTTTAGGGAGGTAAGAATAAGAGTTCCAATCTTTAGTCTATTTAGGATAAGTCCTTAGGTTATTAAGTTCCCCCAGTTACAGCTAGTACATAGCTAAGGCTTAATATAGCATCTATATAGTCTCACGCTATAGCTTAGCTCCCTGATAGCATAGCAAAGTTAAGTTTAAGTACCTTAAACTGCTGCTACAGATGAGGCTAGGGGGGGGGGGGGGGGTAAATAAATTGCATCCAACTCATCCAGCCCGCTCCACCATGCTTTAACTACTTTTAGACGCGCAACCCCAAAAGGTACGAGCAAGTGTCTGGAGGCTCGGGACGAGGGTTATTAATATAAGGAGGCAGGCAAGCATAGGGGTTTGGCTGAAGCTCAAGCAAAAAGCGTGGTCGAGCTCAGTGAGGCTGAGTTTAATCTAAAGAAGCTATTTAGTTCACTTTAATCCCTATCTAAGCAAAGCCATGGGCTTTAGCAAATTCGATTAGCTTTTCCATTTCCTCCTTTGTATGAAGGTTTTCATCGAACATATCGTCCCATTTTGGAAGAGGAGGTGCTGTTTCATATGGTATCATTTGGCGAGTCTTCCACTCATTTTCCACCCAATCTCGATAGCTCAAATCGGAGTATTTCTTACAAAGTTGGGTAATATCTCTTATATCGCCTGGACCAAAATTGCATTGGAGAGTATCTGAGCCATTTGCCAAATGCTTTAGTCCAAGGACCAATTTCGCCATGTTATTATCATAGATAGGGCTCACAGCGTAGGCAATATTCGCTTCTTCACGGGAAAGCTCTGTAGGACTAGCATAAATTGTATCCACTGTCCTTAATAAGGCGACATCCCGTTGGATTATGTTTTGAAATATGTGCGAGCATGCCTCCGGTGCTGGGTCGCCGTCGTAAACGGTGACGAGTGAACCGGCAGGCATCCCCTGAGAAGGCAACGCCAATGTCGCATTAAAATATCGCGTCAAGTCTCTCAGAATGTTTTTGCTGTCACGTTGAAGGAAAATAGCTCTCCAGATATTTATCCGTCGTTCAATTCGAAGGTGTGCAATCTCTTTACAGAAGGGAATGAGACCCTCCGCATGAATCCAAGGAGAAGCTACAGAATGATGGTTTTCGTTGATGACGATATTGTGAATTTGATGTCTGGTGCTTGGAGGAATCGAATCAAGAAAGCATATAGCTGCGGCTGTAGCCGAAAATCGATGTTTGACTTTGTTGTCGCTGGTTAAGACCTCATCGCGAAGCTTTTCTTCAGATTTTGGGAAAGCCTGAGACATCTCATTGAGCTGATCAAGTGTCGGGATGATCCAAGGATTGTAGTATAGCTGGGCAATTTTATAAGCGATTTCGTAGGGAAGCTCTTCGCAATATGGCCAGTTCTCGATTTCATCAATATCCTGAGGACTGTATAGGCCGAAGATGTGGTAGAGCGTGCGACTGATGGCATGGTCGCTTAGGTTCAACGTGGAGCGCGACCAATCGCGACGTCGATATTCGTCTAGTATGTCAAGCAGGGTGTCTTTATAAGACGGAAATTCATCCAGTACCTTGGCACAAATATCATCATTGATCAAGGGAATAAGTCGTTCAAATAGGTGCCCTGAGTCGATAGAAAGTTTAATGCGAAAGTATGCAAATCGCCTTGCACACAGATCAAGATACTCAGAATGGGCTGTTGAAAAGGTGATTGTGTTCAACGCAAGTGGAAGGCCGTTTGTTTCCTGTGCGACAAGTCTGCAGGCGTACATGAGATGTAGCTCAATGGGTTCGCCGTCGGAGGTTGTGAGGCGGCGCAAATCTTGTGAAGGTATGTAGCCACCGGGAAGAGTGAAGTATTCTCGGTAAATGGCCTCCCGGATTTCCAGTGGGAGGGTGAGGAGGGAGCGACGCGGCGCCATCGCTGGTGGGATTTGTGATGGAAGGTGTAAGGCGAGAGTGAAAAGGGAGTAAAAGGCCGTTGGGGGCGCGGGTGTGCGGGGACTTTACAACGTGACCAGGCCACGCCCCGCTCAATGCGCGTCAAAGCTTATCTTACCTTGGCGTGCGCCTGTCTCACAAGCCAGCCATCACTTGCCGCAAACGATGGCAGGAGAGGACTCTGGTTCAGTGCTTTGGGCAGCATAGTTTATTGAAGATGAATGAAAATTCAACAGGAGGCTCAACCGGGCCAAAGACCTAGGAGCTGCGATACAAGCGATGCGAATACAAACAAGTGGCCGTAATACTGCCCTGTACCGTACAAATAACTTTTCCAAGCCCAGGCAGCCCTAGGCAGAACAACCTTGTGATGCCCTCATGAAAACCTTGACGGAAAACTCTACCCCATCCGACCCAATACTTAAACCGCAAGCCAAGATGCATTCCAACGCACATCACTCAAGACACCAAAATGCCCTTCACAGGATGCGTTGTACGCGCCAGTGATACCATGATATATTTGCTAATCTAATATCACTACAGGTTATGTTGCTTTTAGATTCAAACCACATGACCACTCCCGAGTATCCCAAGGACCACTGATCCATCTTCAAAATTGCATTGCCTTCAAATTTGACTTAGTCAGAAATGAATACAACTCTTGGCCGTGTCCTCCCTGCCTTAACCACTTCTTCAGATGATGACTGTTTTTCTCGAAATATTAGCAAAGTTCGCCTGAGGAAGTTGATCATCTTACTCCTGATTGGACCATTGTCCTTGCTATTATCCTTTCCATTGTCTTTGCCGTTGTCCTTGCCATTATCTTTTCCATTGTCTTTGCCGTTGTCTTTGCCATTTTCTCTGTCATTTTCGTCGTCATTGTCCTTCCCATTTTTCTTGCCGTTATCATTCTTGTCAGCGAGAATGCCATTATTGATTATGATGATGACAACATCGCTGTTGACAATGTTCAACACTGTTAGCGTGCGGAGCTGTTGGAGCTGAGATAGCATCAAAATCTGTTTGCCTAGTCCCATATTTGCAATATCTCCTAGGTCGACCTTGCCTGCAATGCCCATCTCACCAACCATCTTTTCGATTTCGGGAGCAAGGTTGAGGTTTTCATCAACGCTGGCGTCCTCTTCTCCTTGCTTCCCTTCCTGATTCTCCTCATCGTCAGGGATGCCATTTCCATTGGCATCACCATGGTCCAACACGGGAGTCTCAACACCAGCAGGAGTCTCGACTGGCGTCTCAACCAGTTCGGTCTCAACCGGTGCGGTAGTCTCAGCGGGCGTTTCGGTCGCGACAGGTGGGGTGATCTCAACCAGTGATTCGGTCTCGACTGCGGCCCCAGTCTCAACTAATGTCGGGGTCTCAGTAGCCGCTTCAGTCTCTGCCGGCGCCTCGGTCTCGGCTGGCGCTTCGGTGACGGTATGCGCGGCCACTGGAGCAGGCTCGCCACCGAGAGGCGACAGCTTTTGGATGGCAATATTTGAGCGCCGCTGGGCCGGCTGCAGGGGAACAGCAACAGCCGACATCAAGCCGGCGGCAAAGAGGATGATGGAAACAGTCTTCATGTTGGCGGTAGATAGGATGAACGATTTGTGGTAAAGACTGAAATCAATTCAGAAATGAGAGAAATTAATAAGAAAAGAATGAATATGTAGAGCCCAGCTCTGTGGAGTTAGAATGAGAGAAAAGAAGGAAGGAAGGTTGTGTGTTGGATGGTAAAAAGATGGTCCATGGCAGCGGGGAAGAGCGATGAATTATAGTCGGTTCACTGACGCTAAGATGCATTCACGGTGGTTGAGCAATGTTCCCATTTTCTCATGGTCAACCTTCATGGCCATGTGAATATCACTGTTTCACGGAAGCTCTGATTCCCGCTTATGATCCGATTGCGAAACTCGTGGCACATCCAGCATGTCGGGACCATGCGTCTGTCATCCGCTGTCGTCCTATCTGAAATTGGTGGGCCTGTGCATAAAGGAACATGTCAAGATCTTACCGGAGCTAGGACAGTGGCGTTTTATCGTGGTTGTATTGTCGCCAACGAGCAAGAACATGTTACAGAATTTTGGAATAGACCAATGATGGTGGGAGGGGGTCCCTAGTCATGCAAAGCCCATGTCGCTTCTCAAACGCCAGATCGTCCACAATCCGGAGAACCAGAATCCCAGTCTCAGATAATCCGGCAAAGGACTAGACCTTGAAAAGCAAGAATATTCATCCTAATACTGTCACAGCGCGTAAGATGCCGTGAAACGTGGGGAAGGTATAAAGTTTGAAGTAAGCTTGTTTTCGTCCTTTGTATCGCGTAAGTTGGGCCGCTGCTTTACACGTCCCAATATCAGCAAAGAAGTCGCGCAATTCATCTAATGGTGAGAATCTGACTGTTCTGTCTCGGGAAGATATGCAAGGCATCGAGAAGCCTTTAATTAGAAGCGATTATTGTAGCGTATGACGATGACGAGAAATTGGCCCTGTGCTGGCTGACAAGCTAATGCAAGTACGGTCAGAGTTTCTTCCCTCGTTAGCAGAGGATATTCAACAAAATCGAAAATCGACGACGGTCAGAGTTTGATCTACAAATGAGAAACCGGCCACAGCATATCCCAGTCATCCCAGTCATTTCAACCATCCCTGCCATCCCTGTCATCACAATCGCACGGGCTGTCTTGGCGTGTCAGAGGAGTGTAATAAAAATGCTCCTCTTCTTAACTAGCTAATCTTTTACATTCAACGCCATATAAACCTACTCTTATTGGTGTAGAATCTTCAATTTCCTTTGCTCGAGCTATAAGCTCTTGCACATCCCAATTAGCTCAGATAAACTTATTCTTTAAAAGTTTAGCTTCATCTGATGCTCGCCACACAAGGAACTGAGCAGGCAGCTCGACTAAGATAATTAGTACCTTTAGAGTCACACAAGATACACAAATATCATTACTCATCTGTATGTGGCGCAGTATGAACAGAAGCGTTCATCTCTGTAGCAATAATACCAGATTGGACGCTGACAACGTGAAATCCTGGGTTTTCAGAAGCAAAGTAATCAAACATCTGAAGGGCAGCCGCTTTTTGAGCCGCGTAGCCGAAGATTCCAGGTAGCTCTGGGAGCGGCGCTCAGTGCGCAATGCTTGCACTTATGTTAAAAACCTTTGCATTAGGAGCTGCTACAGGGACAAAAGCTTGCAAGCAATTAAACGGGCCCATGAAGTTGATCTCAAAGCCCTGTCGCAGCTTGGCCTCACTGTAGCCATACACTGGAGCCTCGGTTGGGAAGATGCCAGCGTTGCAAACAAACATGTCAATTTCACCCACCTCGTCGAAAATATTGCTCAATGCCGTCTTCATGGAGACAATCTCCGTAATGTCGCTGGTCTCGATAACATCCTTGCAGGAAGGGGCAGCAGCTGTAATCTCATCTGCAGCAGATTCTAAGAGATCCCGTCGACGACCAATGATGGCGATGGACTTGGCACCAGCGTGGGCGAAGGCCATAGCGGTGGCCTTGCCAATACCTGTGCCGCCACCGGTGACAAGAACGTTCTTGCCGGCTGTCGAGAGCCCTGGACGCGTGGGCGAAATCAGTGGGTAGGGCCTGTCATGCCAGGTCTTGGTGAAGGAGATGAGGTTGGACAGAAAACGCGGCGACATGATGCGACTTGAAAATTTAGAGAAGCAAATAGGTGGTAGAAACTTTGAGTGGCTTTTTTTTCTTGGTAGAATTGAATCTGTAGATGCATTAATGGCAATATTGGATGTACAGAAAGAAGAAGCCAAGGTACATGCTTATAGTTTACAACTAGCCCGCTTATGTGTATATAATAACCCCTATTTTCTGATTTAGGCATCTTTAATCGGCGGTCACGTAATCCATGGGATCTGCGTGATTGCTCAGCGCTTCCCCGCAAGCATTTGCTGCCCGGCTCGCCGTCTGCATCTACCGATTAGAACCCCCACACAGAATTTGTCAACACCTCTGCAGGACCTTAGTCGTACTGTGTTGGCGCACGCCCTCTTTCGTCATAATGAGCATCTTGGTCCTGCAGGACCGAGTACATACACTGAAAGCCGTTCATCCATTCTGGTAAAATTGTGTAGCCGAAAGGTCAGGGAATTCGGTAACCCTCCTATCGACTCTGAGTAATTCAGTGGAGGTAAATAATTTGACTTTTCTGATTAGCTGTTACTGCTTTGTCATGTGTTTATCAAGCAAAGCGAGATGGATGGAATTATCAATTCCGAGTTGGATTCACCATCATATCTTGTCCGAACCGGATGTTGAACCTCACTCCAGACGCAGTCATTAATCCTCATATTTGAACCACTGTTTTCATCTTTCTGGTTCAAGTCCCAATTTTTCAGAGTTCTATCACTCTCTTCCAAAATCAACCATCAGCTTACAAGTGATTCAATTTTCACCTTAATTGAAACATAACCTTTCCGATAGCCCAATTCTCAAAGAATCCGAGAAACTCTTTGATGTACCATATTACTGTCATATTTGAGATTAATACCACAATTGGCAAAATCTAGGGCATTATTACCACATTTGTTGCTGAACACACCGAGTACCTCGACCGTAGGAAGCTAACCCTGGAGGGGGTTTGGTATCAGAAGTAACCGTACTTCTTACTACGAATATTACATTATCGAAATTCATTCCTTTCTATATATTGCTTATCTAGGTCCCGATACCTCGAATGCCACAATACATCTTTTACAATTTAATGCTCGCTTGATTCATTCCTTGATTGTCAGGCTCGAGACAAGCACAACGAAGTGCACATTTATTTTCATGGTCACCATCAAAAACTTTGACTCCTATGGTGGCTATTGCATTAGCTCCGCGGCACGTGCGGTAGTCACGACACAGATTTGCTCAGATAGCCCAAAATATAGATATTAGCTCGGTGTGTGACGGGTACTAAAATAGACAACAATGGCAGATGAAGATACCATCTGTCTGCCTTTCTTTGCTTAATATTTTCGTGACCAAATATCTGCAAGTCTTCTTATTACCAAAAACATCCCGACCTCTCCACATTTCGAACCTTTTACTCAATCGCTATTCACATCACCACCATGTTCGTTCTTGTTCCTGGAGTCACGGGCAACCTGGGGTTGCACCTGCTTGATAGCCTCATCTCTCGAGGCCATCAGGTCCGAGGTCTCGGTCGGTCTCCTTCCAAACTCACCAGCAGTCAGCAATCTAAGCTGGAGAATTTCGTCAATATCAAGAACTACTATTCTATCGACGCCTTGGATGCCGCGTGTGTTGGCGTGGATTCTATCATCTGTGCTTATGCTGGGACTCCTATAATGCACTTTGATGCACAGTTGCTCCTTTTGCGAGCCGCTGAGCGCGCTGACATAACTGGGTTCATTACCGCGAGCTGGAACTGCGACTGGAGAGAATTGCAGCTTGGTATGCATCAAGGTTATGATGCTTGCATCTCCTTTCACCAGAATGCCAAGTTGACTTCCTCTATTACGCCTATCTGGATCTTAACTGGTGGCTTTACAATAGTCTACTTTTCCCTTCCCGGCCACGGCAACTTCTCCCCTGCCTACAACGGACCGTGGGACCCGGAGAAGAGGACTGTTGGCATGTGTGGAACTGGCGGTGAAACTTGGGATCTTACTACCAAGAAAGACGCAACCGAATTCTCGGTTGGGATTCTCGAGCGGGATGACGCCCCAGAAGTCGGCTTTGGGAACTTCATTCTGGTGCATATTCACCGCGTGAGCTGGCAAGGATCTACGAGGAGGTTCAAGGTGTCAAGGTTGGTTTCAACTACCCAGATACACTTGATGATCTCAAAGATCTCGCTTATCGCATTCGAGATAAGAAACCTTTCAACGACTACTATAGCTTCATTGGCCTGTTTTACCAGCTTTTCCAGCTAGATGGAATTTACTCTCTCAAAAGACTTGAAAATCACCGCCTGAACGTTGAGATTACTTCAATGGAGGACTTTCTTCGTCAAAATCCACAAATTTAGTCATTCCATGGCGCAATAGTGGTTTATGGGAGTATTTGTAGGGAGGTAGTTTCTTCTATTGTTAAGTGTGTCACTAATTATGAATCTTAGTAGCATACTATCTATCGAAGCTGGTAAATTGTTAGGACAATAGGTAGTAATACATTGTGGGCTCTAGAGAAACTGTTTTTTGTCCAGGACTTGGATTTCTATAGCATAGAAATTAATCTAAAAACACTTTCCTCTAGAATATTTAAAATCCTTACCGCACGTACTGAAGGACATAAACAGCGCCCCTAATAGCTAGCCATATCTAGACCCATCCTCACAAACAAATTGACACCAGATAAATAGAACAAGAGACAGCATGTACAATGCAGAGAATTTACAGCTGGTTGCATTTACAAACATAAACACTCTAGTTCATCTACAAATTTGGACTAAACTGCTATATCTAGACAAGACTCAAGGGCCAGCCCATTACACCTTCCACTTAACAAAATGAATATTAAACCAGCCGGTTGACTATTGCATACGGAAGCTGTGATTTTTAAAAGAAACCAGCCTAAAAGTCCCAACAGCCTATGGATGCATTTTCTAGCTGGTGGTGGCGTCAAACGAGAGAGAGGTGGAAGCCTGTCCGGCGGCTTTCTCATCCTGCGAAACATTGTTCTGTAGCTTCTTTTGCTCTGTTGCAAGTTTATCCGCCACATCATCTCCCTGTGCCTGCTGGGCTTCAAGTTTCATGATGGTGGCAGTGAGCTTGAGCACCTTGTTCTTGATCTTTCCACGCTAATTCCAAGCTGTCAGCCAAATGTGTGGGATGTCCCGGTAGGAATATTACCTGGAGTGCATCAGCTTCTTCTCCCGATGCCCCCTCAATAGCAGGGTTGAAAGCCTCGGTCTCAGCGTCGTTGGCGATCTGATTGACACTGTTCAAGAAGTCCAAGTCGGCTTTCTCGACGGTGGAAAGGTCAGTGGGCAGACCGGACAACTTTTCATTGGCTTCTTGCTGGGCATTTCCAGCTACTCCCCCGCTGATTGAGAGATCGTTGTAGGATGTTGTGGTAAAGACTGCTCGCTTGCTCAAAGGAGCAGCGGAGGCAAGAGCCACGAGGCCGAAGGTGACAAGGGAGAATTTCATATTGGAAGTTTGGTTATAGGTATTAATGTAAAGTAGATGAAGATGAAGGCAGCAGAAAGTAGGATTGCACGTAAAGATGATTGTTGCAGCACAGCTGTCAAGGAACCAGATGTTATTGAGTTGGTGATAAAGTTGTTTGGAGCTGGAGATCAATCACTTTTATAATTAAAGACATGATAGCTGGGAGGCGTGAATCTCGGCTATACGGTTGTTAAATCCATCAGGTCGCATTGTCTCATAGAATTTCATGCGCGATCATCGGGATGAGGCAGCATCTGGAACAAAATGAGATGCAAATAGTGTCCTCCAGCTTGGCCAACAGGGATAAGTTGTCCCCGTTGTGGTTGTTATGATACAACCACATGCCTATGAGAGTATGGCGCTTAGATGACACAGTTCAAAAATACCAACTCATCAATGATTTCCAAATCAGGAACTTGGTCAAGATACTACACACGTTACAAGTCTCGTACTCAATGCGAAACGTCTGAACCTGGTGGGGCTGACATTGCCGAGTGTTGAACCCTGTCAACCTCGCCCCGAAAAAGGTTAGTGCATCTTTTTGACACCATTCTAGTCGTCTCATCACCTTGGCGCGTAGCTAAACCGCTGTAAGATCTTCTTGTGGGAAGGAGAGCCCCGTTCGTCTCAACCCTGACCCACGTGCTACCAAGCGAACGTCAGTATTCGGTGACGTCTCATCTGCCGACAAGGTTCATCGTGATCCCACAAGGCTGGCAGCTTAAATTTAGCAATGCAAAGTAAAACCAAATAGGATTCTAACCTGCAAGGAACAGGGCATCGGGAGCTGTGCGAAAAAGCTGTCACTGTGAGGAAACGGGTCGGCCCAGCTCATGACGTCATGTTAGATAGGTAGCGCCAATGCGTACGGAGTATGCCGAAGCATGTGGATCAAGTCGCAGGCCGCGCCTTTCTCACGCAAATGCGAACACGCTTGCCTCAGGATAACGCAACGGCCATCACGCAAACTTCGGTCCAGAGCAATATCACATCTTTTTGGGGATCACATGATAGGACGGTGCAGAACAAACATACGCATATGATTGCTGGTTAGATTTCGTATTTGCATATTTCTATGATGGCATGGAACCCATTGCCTCCTATGGCCTGGTTCGCAAATGAGTTGCCCCTCGGTAACAAAATCATTGCAGATGACAAAATTCTGGTTGAAGTAGGACAAGTACTTCAACGCGTTTCGCAGGCCTCGGATGCTATGCGTGCAAATATCACACCAGTAATTCGCGAGGTTGTGCGGGGTGATCCTCTCCTTGGCAAAATACTCACTGACTTCGATTTCGATATCAGACCCGCATTCACGTACGAACCTGGTCAATAGGCTCAACATATCGGGATTTCTGCATCCTACCGCCCACTAGACAATACCATGGCCAGAGTCTATTTCATCAAAGCAGCCACCACCCAAAAGCTCTAGCAGGTGCGTAACTATTTGCATGTGGTTGTTTCTAACGGTTTCGAATATGACTGAGTTGGTTTCGGATCGCAGGGTCAGTTTCATGTCAGGAGCATGTTTGAAATTTTAGTCGATTGTATCTAGCAGCGTAGAATATGACCGTCACGGTAGTTGAATTGAGCAATAATTGCAGCTTCGCCAAAGGGTGACTCATGTGAGCCCTGTCTGCAATGGTTGAAGAGAACCGGCCTCCCAAAGAGGCGGTCATCTACTAATGGCACTGCTTTGGAAGCTCTGTCTCTCAGGATGGGCTGGAGGACACAGGAGTATCCTTTTGCAAGAGTCTCATAAAAGGTTCTGCTCTTTTCCAAGCCAGAATTTAACCAATTCAACCCCACTTCTTTGAACGGCGGCGTACAATACCGATTGATTGCCTGCACCCCCTTCAATGTCGGCTCCGTTTGAGAGGAAGACCTCAATTTCTCCCCATATGTGATGCCCAAACCAAATGGCTAGTACAACGTGCGTCTCGTTCTCCGCACCAGCCCCATACTCAGGAGGAACTTCAAATTTTCAATGCTGTTGGTATACGCGATCCAGTAAATGGCCGTACGTCCGTCACCTGCGCGCACCTCGCTCACCATAAATTCACGAGTAAGAAGATATTACATCGATGATATGAAACAATAGTTCACAACTAAACGAAACAAATCGTTCAAATGTGGAGCTTTGAGGTGTCTGCCGTCGGGTAGAAACGCAAGGATTTGAACGTGGCTAGATTCGATCACGTCCTGGGAGTCAAGCAGATGTCGCGACATATTCACAACAGAGTCCAATACACCCAATCCGATCTGTACTAGCAAATCCTTCCATAATAGCCGGGTCTCAGGTATCCACACTGTCCTAGACTTCACGAATTTACTCTGTAAAAAGTCAAATAATTGAGCTGATAATATTTGTATGCCGATTATCTCGTGTAATGAACAGCCGGAAAATTTATTCCGAAACACAGGTCTCCTCTCAAATTCCTATGTTCTTGAATTACCTAATAGCCTCTTGATGACGCAACATCCGCCTTGTGGCCTGTTCCAGAACCTCATCATGGTTCGAATTCGGGTTGAAGTGCAATATCTCCTTTGCCTTGTTGATACAATAAGTGTGTGTTTTTAGGCAATGGTCGAGTGATAATTGTCGCAATGCTACCGGAGGCCTGATCATGCCGAGGGTGAAGATCTTGAGTGCCCACCTAACTAGATAAACAGGCACAATCATCACCTAGGCAGGAAGAACTGCGACATTCTCGAGAGCATCTTCACCCCGCGCAGTTTTCCAGATCACTTTGATGTGGTGCCAGAATGGCACTGGGGCGCCGTCGGATATGTTGAAACACTCTCCATCTACCTTCCCGTTTGCCCTGCTTGGGTCCAATAGTGCTTTTGCTGCAAGAATATGGGCTATGGCGGCATTGTCGGCCGAACCAACTTCCATGAGATTATCACCTCGACCAACTTGTACTAATTTTCGGTTATTGAAGCACGAATCCAGCACCTCCGTCAGTCCTTGGATATGCCTCTCGCCATAGGCATGCCCCAGACGGATCGTGACTGTACGTAGGTGTGTACTATGTGCTCCAAGCACCAGAACGTCTGCAATCGCCTTTGTACGGCTGTATTCGTTGGACTTGTCAGTCGAGGACCACACTGGATGTGTTTCGGAAACGTTTTCGTGGGGCGGATTGGGATATATATCGACGGTCGAGGTATACACAAAAGCGTTGACGTATTCGCTTTTTACCGCGATTTCGAGAAGTAGTTCGGTGCCCTTCACATTCGTTTCGAAGAGCTCGTCGTGTTCAAATAGGATCGATCGAAAAAAGCCACCAGTGACGGATGGTGCAAACTTTAATAGGCTTGTTTTCATCCACCGTAGTGTGAATTGAATGCCTTAGTCATCACGGTGGTAGAGGAATTCCGTGGAGATTCAAGGTAAAACAAACTGCAATTGGGAAATTCGCATTATTAGAAGGCATAGTCAATATGTTTTCTTTTATAATAATATCGAATCTTCCTTCATGTCACCTATGACCAGGTCGATGGTTTCACGGCTTTTGTCTGTAGCACGGAGAGCTTCATATCAATACTTATTTTCCCTTTAAACACGTACTGTCAAATGTCTCCCGGTTGAAATATTCAATTACGAATGGGCAAAGACTACAATTTCAGCGACGGCTCTTTTTTTTTTTACGATGGCTGTGTCATTTGTATCCTTTCCAAATGGAATAGTAAGAATCACATAAGGTGCAGGTATTGCGCAATTTTAACATTATGAATACATGAGTTCATACCATATACTTGTAAGTGAGAGAGTTTATTTATCTCAATGCATTTCACTTGATGCTCCTGGAGCTATGGGACGATGTATTTCTCAACTCCAAAGATCTCGATTTGATGAATGCACAGATTCTTCCAAGATCTTACCAATCAAACTCTCGAATATGACAAAAGAACTCTTGATTGTGGTCACAATCAACTCAACAGCTGTACGAATGGAGAACCATTGTTCTCAATTAATAATTACATACAAAAAGAAACAATGAATAGCAGCCCATAATACTGCCCTAGTAAGGAGCTCTGTAACGAATCCAAGATACAAAATCAACTACTAAACATCTAGCTGATAAAGACCACCAGCCTTGCAGTCAAATCAATAGCCAATTGTAAATGTAATTCATTTTTGGGATACAGCCTTCCCTTCGTCCGTCAGAAACGAATTGTGCAAGAACTGCATAGTCGCCACATCAGGCCATTTTGAGAATAGTCTCATATGCATGTGTGGCCGCTATTTTTTCTAGTTGCGTTTACGATAACCGCATCGGCAGGGGACATGTGCACCATCTGAATAATCTTCTCCCTTTGATTGGAGTGGCCTTGAAGCGGAACATTCCGCATTTGACATTGGGGATTAAGATGAGAATCACAGCCGGGATGATGATTTCTGGAGTTTTGGGCGTGCCAATTGGCTCAAAACTGGTATTTGAAGCATTGCATTGGGCGCTAGATGTACATTTCATGCAGCCAAGCGTGAGAAGATATTGACCAATGCAACCTATAAGCCCCGCGCCTTGCCACCCAGGAAGACCATAAATTCTCGTCACCCCGGCTCCCCTCAAAGTTCAATTGATCTTTATCCGAATATTCTCCATTTCATCAGTAAACATGCCAATTTTGAACTCCATTTTCACCATTTTCACCAGTTTGCCAGGGCCTGTCTTGATATTTGTCGCTTGCCTATCTGTATACCTTGTCTCTTGCTTTGTGGCTTGGTATCGCCTGCGGCATGTAAAAGGACCATGGCATGCCGGGTGGTCCAGTTCGTGGCTCGTCACCAAGACTTGGAAAGGGAAACTCTATAAAGACCTCGGAGACATTTACAATCAATACGGTAGCTCTTGTCGCAAGATTTTGTGGGGTCGTCTAACAATGCTAGGTCCGATCGTGCGAATCGCACCCAATTGTGTTGTTTGCTTTGACCCATTCGAAGTCCGCCGAATCTGGGCTGCTCGATCTCAATTCGACCGTTCCCGTTGGTGGAAAGGTTTTCGTCTTGACCCTCCGAGAGATTGCTCTCTATCTATGTGTATTGGGGACGATCACTCTGGTCTTCGGTCCAAGATTGCCCCAGGATACAGCGGCAAGGATGTTGATGGAGTTCATGAGTCTATTGATGCGGGCATAGGTCGCTTCATCCAGCTCATCGAAGACAAGTACCTGTCCACAGACACAAAATATGTTCCAGTAGACTTGGGACTCAAGATCCAGTATCTGACTCTAGACATCATTTCCGACATTGCATTTCGGGAAACTTTTGGCTTCATGGTCCATGACGATGACTTGTATAATTACATAGCGATTAGCAAAAAGCTTTCGCCCGCCCTACAGATGTTCGCACTGTCCCCCTGGGTGCTCAAGGTTTTGCAGTCACCTCTCGGCCGGATCTTTATGCCATCAGAGAGGGATGCCCTTGGAATGGGACCCATCTTAAAAACTGCGAAGCGTGTGGTCTCTGAGCGGTATGGATCCAACAAGATAGACAAGAGGGATATGCTGGGATCCTTTGCGAGACACGGACTAACCCAGCTGGAAGCCGAGTCCGAGTCTCTTCTTCAAATGTAAGTCGCGCTGGTTGCTAGAGGCACTACGCTGATTTGTTACA
Source organism: Calonectria leucothoes (assembly GCA_002179835.1). Lineage (NCBI taxonomy): Eukaryota > Fungi > Ascomycota > Sordariomycetes > Hypocreales > Nectriaceae > Calonectria > Calonectria leucothoes. The sequence continues at coordinate 14,905 of NAJI01000565.1, forward strand.
GTTTGGCCGGCTCTGACACAACTGCAACAGTGGTAAGAAACACGTTGTTGGAGGTTTCTGTGAATCCGTTGATATATAGACGTCTCCAGAATGAAATTGATACTGGAATCTCTCAAGGGCGTATTGCCTCGCCTATCGCCAATTCCGAGGGCAGGGAGCTTCGGTTCCTCCAAGCATGTATCAAAGAGGCAATCCGCATGTGGCCTCCAATTACAGGCCTGATGCCTCGCGTTTCAGAAAGCGATGCAGTTGTATGCGGGGTACATATTCCCAAAGGGACTAATATCTGCTGGGGCCCTCGAGGCATTTTGCGGTCAACGCAGGTGTTTGGCGCGGACGCACAAATGTTCCAGCCCGACCGCTGGCTCTTGGCCAACGCAGAAAAGCAAAAAACAATGCAAAACACGATCGATCTCTGCTTTGGAGAGGGCAGATGGGTATGCCTGGGGCGAGCAATTGCTTACGTCGAGCTTAACAAAATCATTGTCGAGGTTCGTATGTGATCTGCACACAGACCCAGCTAACATCAACAAACAGATACTCCGACGGTTTGACCTCACTATCACAAGTATTGATAAACCCGTTGAGACTCAATACTACGGTCTTATGCTTCAATCGAACATGAATATGAGAGTCACTAGACGTTTCACAGAATAATGAATTCGAACGACGGATTGCCATATCTAAAAGAATATCATCAGTCGTGTAGATGGGCAATGAGAGTCGACGAAATGGAATCAAGGCCATTGCTCCATAGTATCAACCCAATAAGAAAGATATCACATTCAGTATTCACAGTTTAGTTTGAGATTCTTTGATCTGAAACGGTACCGTCAAAGAGGTATGCCATATAAGCAATGATATGCCACACTCACAAGTGGCTTCGATAATTTCACCGACAGCAGCTACGTGCCCGGGCTACCACGCATCAGGATTCAGGTACCAACAAAATGTTCAAGATTACAGCCGCCCCCCAAATACCATGCTAAACAGCACACATCCTACTCATCAATCCGTTGACTACAAGGCCTAGCTGAGCCGGCCAATTGAGCTTCAAGGCCAAGCTGAGGTCGTCATTACAATTTAACATTTCAACCTCACGGCAATCTGAAGCCTCTGGCAGCGGCTGTGAGGGTCCTCGACGGATCCCCTTTAAAAGAAATAGACAAGAGTTCCCTTGTACGCCTAGAGTCATGGCTTGTGATATCACAACCTCAAACTGAAACAAAAGCACGTTATCAAATTGATTCAATCAAACTGTATAAAACCGAGGCAGAGACACCGAAGCTGAATTTCAAGTAACCCATGTCAGTGTGGTATATTGATCTTTCTCGTTCTCATGCCCCTTCTTCTGCTAGCTCGTAATCCGACGTGCAATCTTGAGGAAAGGAGTTCTTAGGCTAAAGGATTATCAAGACCTGGTCCATTATGATGAGCTCGTTGCTTCGCTCGCCTCTTCGCAGTATACTATTGTCTCTTAGTCTCTTTCACAGTTATGACATGAACCAGTGGTTTCCTACCTCTTGCAGGTTCCTTGGCTCATATTTGGGAGGATTTTCGGCAGATATACAGCTAGGAAGTACCTAAAACTCATAAGAATTACATCTATGATGTGGTTGATTCGAAGTGGTGACAAAAATGGCTTACCCCGACACTAGCATCCATGTTGAAACCAAAGAAGAACGCAATTGAGTATCGTTCCTTGCCTGCCGAGTTTCGAACGCGATGCACTGTTGAGACAAAGGCATCGTTCGAGATTCTTTCTAAAAAATCTCCAATATTAACGACGAATGTCCCATGAATATAAGGAGCGGGGATGTAGATCCCATTTTTGTTCAGTATCTCAAGCCCACCGACAGAGTCCTGGTTTAGGATCGTGAAGGCTGAATAATCAGTGATCAACTCCTATTAAGAAGACATTCAATGAAAGCTTACTCTCGAAATCAGTGTGAGCACCAAGACTGTCCAAGTCCTTGGTTTCGGGATGTGTGGGTAGGTAGTGCTGCAAAATGATGGACACGAATGGCGCCGTCGTGATGTCATCAAAATAAGACTCATCCGATCCCAGACCAAGAGCAAATGATCTCATGAGACATCGGGCTAGCCTGAGAAGCTGTAGATGAAAGATCCTTTCTTCACTATTTATGATCAGCAACTGGTCTTTTCTTGATTCTGGACGAATTGCGCCTACACACTGGCCCTTCTGGAGTGTCGGCAAAGTGCTGATCGAAACCCCGCAGCATTTTGTTATTGTATACCGAATTCTTCATCTTAACATCTGCCGGCTGAGCATGGTATGTTTTGGAGAGGTAAAAAACTTCGTCAATCAATTCCTGGGAGATTCCATGATTTGTGATGTACATGAACCCGATTTTCCTGCAAATGTCAGATATCTCCTGGGCAGCAGCCTTCCGCTCATCAAGCTCTTTGCTGAAAATGCGAGCAATGTCGACCACCGGTATCTCATTGAAGGTCTCGACGGCTTTATCGCCTTCAACAATTTCCCGCCTATTGTCCCGGTGGTTATCCCTATAGTAGAACTCGTACTTCGGGCCCTCAACAGTTACCGTGGTCGTAGACATGATCGCGGTTTATTAGACGTTAAAATTGGAGAAAGATCACATGCGTTTTTCAGCCTTCTTCGGAGATAACTTGCTAGTAAAGACAAACTCAAGGTTAAGTGATCGCATGCCTTTCGATAAATTCGCGCTTAGTATATCGTCTATCGGCCGATCCGCCGTCGGTTGATCCGCTGATAAGATATCTGGAATCAGCACGTCGCCCTTAAAGGGAGCCCTGTGGTATCAGATGTAAATCAACAAACTTGGAAGCAATTCTTATTGAAATCGAAAGTAAAGAATTTCGATGTGGTATGATTTTGCGCTGAGCAAGCTTTGGACGAAGTAGAGGACCCAAACTAATGAATGTGTTATGCCACACTCCACTGATTAAATCCGAAACCAATTTTCGCGCCGCGTTCAACGGCACCATGGATCATTACTTCAGCTAGACAATTCAAAATTCACATCCATGCCGCTACTCTTAAGGTGCCCATTCTACTCAATCCATCAATACTTGATGGAGACGGGAGGACTTAGAATGTAGTGGCCTGTAGGAACCTACCCCGCCATATATTCTGTCTTGTCATCCCACAATCCTTCAGGTGCCAGGCCACCATTCGAGATAAGTCGGTCTGTCCGACTCAGAGGTTGTCATCAACCGTTCATCTTATACATGTGCTAAATATCCCCTGTGGATAGAGATAAGGCCAAATCATACTGTAGTCAACACTCAAACACCACTGGCTCTCTGGAACGCTTTTGGGGCTTTTGAGTTGTATTTTTGAGTTGTATTTCATGGGACAGCTTCGCCGTTTGTGGACCAGAGTATGCAACATCAGTGGCAGATGAAACCAGATCGTCGCGTCGTATTTTGTCGAGTTGTATCAGCAGCTTCAAATGGGGGCTTTCGCTCTTTCGAGGGCTCTGCACTTTTTATGGGTATCGAAATACCTTAAACGAGGATCCATCACTCACAGCATTCATCAACGTTGCCACATCAGGAAGTGGTACCAGCGCTGCCTCGCCGTTCACCATCGCCATGAATCGGATGAACATCCTTAGCTTACCTCGCATTATCAACGCAGTCATGATAACGTCTGTTCTGAGTTGTGATAATGGAGCGGTTTTGCATGCTCGCGTGCTCTCTTTACCATGGGTCAGTTCGGACGCGAACCCAGGATCTTTTCCAAAGCAACCAGGCGTGCTATTCCCATTTATGCCGTTGGGGCTTGTCTCTTTATAGGTCTTTTGGGAATAATAGGCACCAGCGCTAGCGCGCTTGAGGTCTTACACTATTTGTGGTCAGTTCAACTACATGTGTGTCACGTACACCCACTTTGGCAACTTGAAGAAACAATACATCTCTCGAGATACTTTACCATACAAGTCAACATTACAACCATATGGAGCTTATATAGGTGCGATATCTGCGGTCACAATGATGCTCTTGCTTAGATGCCATATTATTAGCCCGTCGATGTTTAATAGCTTTTTTAAAAGTAGGCAAAGGGACGAGCAAGCTGTCTAGGGAGAGACTGAGGAAGGCAGTTGGGAACTATACACAGGAGTTTATTTACTCGCGCTGGAGCGTAATTTTCTTCTCTGCTAATGCTTGGAAAACAGCTCTAAATATAGCACGTGGAGTTTGCGAATAGCGGCTAAGATCAGACCAAGCTATCCATCTAGATGGAAGCTCTGAAGAACTACCCCAGGGCCCCAGTCCTGTTGACAAGCCAGTGACTATCATCCGTTCATAACTAATTCTGATCATGTACGCTATCCTTCTTAGTATTAGGCCTCTCCTTTCTTACCATGACTTGTTTTGTCGATTCCATTACCAAAGAGGTTTTCTTTGATTGTTATTTTGGTCAAGGCGAAAAGACTTACACAACCAAACCTATTGTTGAACACTATTTATGTGTGACTGCTGTGGCCTGGTTCCTGGATCACCCGATTAAGCTAACGCTTGTCTTTCTCCACTGGAATCTAAAGAGGTTTCGCTGGGCTAGGTTAGGCAGCTTTGGTTAGATCAAGTAACCCGTGGCAGCTCCGAAGAGGTCCCTCTAGCTCTAACCTAGGTCATCCAACAGTGAAACAGCGTATCCTCATCGTAACCTCCAATAAAGCATAAGACAAGAAACATAGAAACACCACTAGTCCCAAATCGCAAAACAGTAAAGCATAAGGAAACAGAGATTTTAGAGGAAGAAGAAAGGGAAATCAAAATCTAATTTCCAGGGTAGGGCTGGGTCAGATAGATCCCCTTAACCTTGTTTTATAAGATTACCTAGATCAGTTGACTTTCTACCTAGCTGCTATAGCGGCAACTACACTTCACCCACACGGCCGACTACAGATCAGCCCCGCTGGTCTGGGCCTCCAAATCCAGTTTGTGGATCCGAGTCATCATCAGGACAGGCCTCAGCCATGGCCTATCGCCCCAACACACTATGCCACTTTTAAATAAAATACTCTACGATCTTTCCCAATATTTACACGTGGGTGGATCGTCATGTTAGATCTTACGGTCATGGTATACGGGCTCAGACAAGTCGCATCATTATTTAAGGTCAGTTGGGCCTTGGGTTGTATTATCACTTTGAAAAGAATGACCAAGCCGAGGATACCGAAACGTCATGTGATTTCTTCACGGATGTATCTGATTATTTCCATCTGACCCTTAGAACCAGGTCCATATTTTGGGGGGAGGATTGAGCTGTGGCTTATTTCTTGACATGCTTTATGACGTAGACCTTCAAATATGTTCTGGCACAATGCCAAACCTTGGAATTTTAGGTTTTCAAAGATTTGAGTTTCGTTCGAATCTATGAAGGCGCAACTTACTAGTGTCTAAGAACTAGCCATTATTAGCATCAAAATAGACCGCGGCGGCAGCCACAGCGCTATTCTGGGTGTCTGGATGGCACTTAGCTTTGTCTGTGGGTAGGGCTGGAATGCCACTCAAACAATAATTTGCCACCATTTACACCATGCGAGTCTGGACCTCCCTTTGGATTGAGGTTTGTCCGATGGGAGCTGGACTGGGAAAAAATGTGAGGCAAACACCTGAAAACCGTCATTGTGGCGACCGGACTGGGATTTCAACTGGAGTGATGGCGAGACTCGGCCATGCGCCCCTGGAAAGCCCAAAAGTTTACTTCATTGGCATTCTTGAAGCTTTATCATAGCCATTTGCCAGCAGTACATATTCCCCATCCCTCGCTCGATCGCCCCATAGCGCATGAGCTCGCACTTCTGACACCTTATTCTCAACTGCTACCCCTGATGACAACGGGCTGCATAGAAGGCTCTTGAAGAATATCCCGACTTGGCATCACAATACAGTATTTGAACCAAGTCTGCTCAACCACTTCAAGTCTAGGGCTGCTTTTCATTGGACGACAACATGAAGGAGCCATCATCTCTTGAATTCAACGTCAGTGAACAGCCCCCATACACTGCGGTTCTGATGCTAAAGACGTGTTCAGATTATATTATGGGTGCTTGTAGCTATATGTCTATTCTTTGTTATTGCTCGTCTCGCGGTGCGCACATCGAAACGGATGTGGATGTTTTGGCAATCAGAGGCATGGATTATTCTCGCTACTCTATGCTTCACCTACCTTGTTGCCGGTACAACCTATTGTTGGGTAAGAGGTTTAGACAAGATGGGAAATATAGAAAATGTGTCATATATCAAGGTGTGTATATTTGCTATACTAGTAGGCGTTTAATACTGATTCATGCAAAGTGGCAATGGTCAGCTGTTTTTCTTTCCGAGATTATATATTATTTCCCCAGGTTTAGTCTTCTTGCTTTCTATAATGAGCTTTTTCCTATTTCGGAAGGGAGACTTAGAAAGTGTTTGTATGCTATAAGCATATTCACAATCATTTCGTTCTTTATTGCTTTATTTGTAAACTTGTTCTGGTGTGGTTTGCCGATATCCCAAAATTGGTACGTTGATATATTCTTAAATTCACCCATCCTATCTATGCCTTCGGAAAGGAGAAATGACTGACCGCATTCACCAGGACATTAAATGACCAAACACAATGCTCTTTAATGCTTACGCAAAAGATTTATCCAATTACCTGGCCTTTGAACGTCACATCTGAAATACTAGGTCTGAATATACTACTCGTTATTGAAAATCAGTGCTGACCATCGCTATTCAGTTTTTATTCTACCGTTCGGAATGCTTCGAACCTTACGAAAAACACCAGTGCGAGACAAGATTGCCTTGGGTTGTCTTTTTGGCATTGGAGTCATGTCAATTGGAATGACTACGGCAAGATTTGTCTTTGATATGAAATCTGTATTTTCCAACTCAACTAGTAAGCTTGCCTACACCCTATTACAAACCAATCATACTCACAAAGTATAGTCCTTGTCGGTTCAGGCGAGATTGTGAGTCAGATTGTTGTGTGCGCAGCGCCTGCGCTGCGTCCTTTACTTCCCTTTATCACGAGGGGCTGGACAAGACTTGCAAGCATTGCAACCAATAGAACTATGACAAATTCTGACGATGAGAGAACTCTGAATGCTTCATATAGTCATAGAGGAGGGGAAGGGAAGGCCATTGGTCAAAATACCGACGACCATATGCCTGAACTTGCTGCATGGCAGTCGAATGGGGACAGCATGCCTGATATTGAATCAGGTCATTCCCACAAAGCCTGATACCCAGTACATTGATTCAACTTGAAGGCCGTCCTTTCCATAATCATTGCGCAGTCGAAAAGCCGCGTATGCACCAGCAGCGCCACCACCTGCAATGATGGCATCTTTGGTAGTGCTGGTGGTGATTGGGGTCGCCTTTGAAATAGAAGGCAAGTCAGCAATACCAACATTAATCAGCTGATTAGGTCGTTTAATAAACATGTTGAGAGTATTGGATTAAAAGGTGTTCACAAGATTGATGTTGAATGATTTTACTTTTGCCTATCAGAGCGAATGGCGAACGCACTTATACACGCATGGTCAGCAAGGACCTACATCAGCCTGCATTTAGTCAAAAAAAGAGATTCTGCCTCGTGGCAAATCCACAACATCTGCCAAAGGTGCAAGCGGTGATTGCCATTTCTCAAATTTCCGGCCTTGCACAGAATTTCAAGCTTTGATATTCTCAGGCATCTTGAAGATTTCTCATGTTTAGTTCGCTTTTAGGATCACCGCTTTTATTTCTTTAGCTATAGACATATTTATATCAACCGAAACTTTGAAGTAAGATCCAAGCACATCAACAAGTAGCTAGTTGTTTTTATGACCGCAGTCAACGGCGTTACGTTCCAATCGGTATCTGCTCCAATATATGGTCATTAATCTACGAGATTTAATAATGGGTTATTGGGTATTCAAGTGGTTAATTATCGACTCTCATGCGACATAGCATCTGCATGCTCAGTTTCAGGGTCAATTGTCTTCGATACTGCCCCTCCTTTTCCCAGTACGCCATCACCAAACGCCTCAGCTGTTTCCTCTAGAGTGTAACCGTATGTTTCTGGAAATACCAGAGCGATGACAATCAGTTCAACAAGGAGGAGTGCACAGAAAACAGTATAATACTTCCAGCTTATTGCATCCATTGCCACCGGGTTTACAAATCCATTGTAAACATTCGTCAATGCGTTAACAACACCAAACACAGTTGTCCCCTTGGCTCTAAGATGGTAAGGAAGAACCTCGGATATGTAAAGATTTGGAAGCGCATTCATGCACACGTTGTAGGTGGCATAAAAGAGGAATATCATGGCTAGGACCCCTTGACCGAGTGACTTTTGTTCAAAATTTCGCTGCTCATTAATGGCGGACAAAACTGTCCAAATGACGAACAAGACGAGCATTGTTCCGAGACCGAAAATGAAGGTGGGGCGTCGCTTGACCCTTCCCACAATGAAGCCACTGATGACTGCAGTTCCCAGATTGTATATCATCAATCCGCCATTGATAACTAGCTGCTCTCGGGAGTCGGTGATGCCAATGGAGTTCAGTATGAGATTCAAATAATATGACACCAATCCGTTGCCGCAGAGCTGCTGTGTGATGGCGAGGAAGACGACAACAAACAAACGATGACGATTAGACTTGGTTTTGAAGAAGGACAACCAGTTGACTTCCTGATTCGACTTGTCGTGGGCTATTGCAATCCTCATTTCGTTCATCTCAAGGTTGACCAATGACGCATTAGCTGGGTCGTTTCCACCATGGTACTTCATCAAGATATCTCTGGCTTCGTCCTCCCTACCAACGTCAACAAGATATCTCGGGCTTTCTGGGATAAGGAATGTGCAAAGGAGTTGAACACATGGCAAAAGGGCCTGAAGAAGAGAGGGCAGGCGCCAAGCCCAGTCATTGGACACTCCCATATAGTTTGTGCCATAAGTAACCCAAGCCGCAATGGTGGCTCCAGCGTACCACGATGGTCCAAATATAGCAGTGGCAACACCTCGATGTGTTGGGTACGCTAGCTCAGACACTAAGCATGGGCCTGCAACGACAATGAACATGGCACCAAACCCGATGAGAATTCGTGCAACTAAAAACATGGCGTAGGCCTGGGCGCCGCACTGAATTCCCGATCCGATGCAAATAATAACACCACCAAGTCTAATAGCCATCAATCGGCCATATTTGTCGTTGAACCAAGCCGCTGCAAAAAATGACGCAATGTTACCAAACACATATGCATTTGATAGCGCCCCCAAATGGGTGCCCGTTGGGCTATGGAAATAGCCTGTCCATTGGGGCAAAGATTGTAGCCCATTGAGCAGACTGCCGTCGTATCCGTTGGTCGCATTTCCAAGCAATGGGACCAGGAGACAGATGTTGAGGAGTAGGAGGTGGCGAACCCTCCACCACGGCCGATTAAAAGTTGGAAGCACGTCGTCTAGAGAACTGCCAACTGCAGTGGCCTGGACGGCTTCATCTTTCGCCATATTGGCAAAAGATCCAGCCAATGATGGAAATGCGGGGAAAGAATTATTTCAATATTGGGGTGTACCCGAAAAGCTGGATCAATGATCGTCAAAACTATTGAGCATATCAAACCTGGACTGGAGGATGCACACTTATGGCGATGCAGGGTCGCCTTGTTATTAAACTCATTGGTCTCATCATCGTGTGATAGTTCCGATAACCGGAGTCGTACGGCCCAATAGTTTTTGCCGATTTGATTTCCGGCTAATTCACATTCATCACGAACTGCCGAGAGGGGCGACTAAGCCCATGGGACCAACACCAGTGACATATGCGGGGAACCTTCTTTCCTCACCTCCAGATGAAAGCTGCGGAGATCAACAACCCATGCGCAAATCTTTGGCTCATTTCGGCACGATTTATACAGTAGGCACTGCCAGTGGTCAAGACTAAGGCCTGAATTCACTGAAAGGAATAAGGCAGGAACGGTGGTAAGGTCGGGAGGACATGAAGGCTGTGCAAATGGTGCATCATTAAAGATGCGTCATTTATTTTTATTACAAGTCCTATTTACTTGACGATATTTAGAGCATGAAACAAGGTTTGATACTCCTAAAATACGAATTGACCCTGAACTTTGCGAGCCTGCATAAACTAACTACATGATTGGAGCTTGGTAATGGTCAAAAGTCTCCTTGAATTGAACCTCAATGTTGAACACGGAAATTTTCCATGGGCCTCTTTATCCGGGTCAAACTTGGATTGTGAATGTCGGAAGATTCTCATTTAGCCGGCGGGGTTTCGGCTGTTTTTGTTCTACCTTGAACACGCACCTTATTCCCACGGGCGGGAGTCCCCGGCTGCTGAGTCATACAGACATGAGAGCGCAACCTTACGCCTACTTTGAAGAGGATGGATTTTTTCAAGGTCAAGATAGATTCTTCTATTCAATTACTATCTACCATAGTCAAGATCTTCTATGTTTCAGGTGATCATCGCGTCGTTAGGTCATTAATAAATGGAGTAGCAGTATTTGGTTCCGTGATCCCGTGCGCCGTATCATCCACACGTCTACCATTGTGTCGTCAACGCCACTTGACATGTGCACAAATGGTGTAGCATGTTGGGCGGCTAGTGCGGGTGGACTCAATTCTGGGCGGATGTGGGAGGGGCTTACACGCCCGGAGTCCCAGCTGTTGTCGTAAAATGCTCGGGGGTCGTCGTGTTGGTCGGAGGTGGTTGGTTTGTCGGTGCAGTCATGTCGATTGGCCGTTATATCGATTGCCGTCGTTTGATTGCCGTCATGTCGTAATGTCGTTTTGGGCTCAGGTTCGGGTTCATAAAAGGGGCTAAGGTTGTGAATCTGTGGACTGGAGTCAGTAAAAAATAATAAACTTGTTGAATGAAAACGGACTTACATGTTAGAATGGGGGGGGAGTATTTGAATACTACGCTTACCTTTCACAGAAAAATATTGAGCGGTCGATATAATAAACTCTTTAGTGGCGTTGTGGCACGCGTGCCACAGTAACTGGCGAGGCGGAAAATCTCGCAGCCCTGATGGCGCACAAGATGTCCTTCTTGAGGGGTCGAGATCGGTTAGAGGCGGATATTTTGCGTCCCAGAATGGCAGATTCCTCGCGGACCCCACGGCACGTGTTCTTGACGACGGACAGAGGTCCCGTCTGCTCGACGGCTCCAGACAATATCTCAATTCGCGTTGGCTTCTGCTGCTTCAGTCGTTGGCCGTGGATGACGGCCTTGACGGACGAGGCGTAGGAGGAAATGACCAAGTCCATTGCCTTGAGGCCGCCGCGTCGCAGGTGCTGACCAGCCGAGTGAAGCGGGAACTTGGTCAGCTTGCCAGTGGGCACCCACCACAGATTGGGCAGCGGACGTCCCGGTGGCGGCTTGGTGAGTCCCATCTCATACAGGACAGGGTAAACAATTTCATCCCAGAGCCACTCGCGTGTATCTGGCGAGTTAGGTTGAAGGGCGTACTCGTTGATGGCAGCCAGAGTGACGCGCATGAGCTGCAGCGATCGAATGCCAGACTCTTGGATAATCAGGGCGTCGCACCGATGCCTACTCACGTTGAGCACCACAATCGAACCCCATCGTGCAGCATCAATCATGTCCATTTCAGTTGCCGGCAGGAGGAATCGCTCAAATGTGGGGATGGCTCGGATTGTCTGGAGAATAAAGTCAAGTTGTTGGTTTGCCTTGCTCCGCCAGTTTGCTTCCGTGTCTGCAGAGATGGATTGGTTGTCGACCAAGTAAGCAGAGCTAGAAAATCCTGCAGAGTTCATGCGGTCTCTCAAGTCGATGAAGGAAGATGCCAAGTCGGGCTGACTCTTCTTGAGCAGTGAAATGCCGTCTCGCTGGACAACCCCGGCGATGATTGAGCGGCCAATCTCCAGGCATTCGATGGCGGCAAAGGGTCCCTTTCGGAAATGGAGAGCAATGGCTGCGGCATCGGACGAGATTGTAACAGCCTGGGTGAGAATATGTTGCTTGTCGGTATTTTGTAGGGAGTTGGGTGTGAGTCGTGGGATCAGCTCGATTGTGGCCTTGGCAATGACATATGTTTGAGGGTCGATGAGGATGTCTTGCGTTGATAGAAAGTCGCGTCCGGCTGCCAATCGAGCGCTGATGGTGGACGAAGAAGAGCACAGAGCTTCAATGAGGTAATCCCGGGTTTCTTCAATGTCGGAAACTTCTCCGCCACGCCTGTATCGCCGATGAAGCACGCTTGCGAGGTTATGCAAGCGCCGAGCTCGACGTGGGTGGTGGTCTGGGGTTCCAATGACACCTTCTCGCGTTTGGCGAATAGCTTCGTCAAGGTCAGACTTTTCTTTGCTGTGGCGGTACTTCTCTGCCAGCAAAAGTCCGAGATTATTCAACACTCCCGCTCGCTCAGGGTGGTCCATGGCAATCGTGTCGGCAGCTCTTTTCAATGCCAGATAACCTTCCTCTAGCAATTGAATGTCCTTGAAATGGCCATATGCTGCTCTCAGGTGAATACCAAAGTTGTTCAGCCATCGGGGCAAATCGATGTGTTCCTTTGGTGTTGTCTCGATGGCCTGTCGGGACACGGCCAATGCTTCCTTGATGTGGGCCGCCTTGCCACTTCGACTGTATCTCTCCGCCAGTCGAATGGCTAGGTTGTTTAGAAGCCTAGACCGATCCGGGTCATTTGATGGAGTTGCCGTAATCGCTTGCCGGGTAAGGCCAATGGCTTCCTCGAGATCCACCATTGCTCCAGTCCGGATATGCCTGTCGCCCAATCGAAGTCCGAGGTTGCTAAGGCGTGATGCGTAGTCGAGGTCGTCTGGCTGAGTAATGTCAAGAACCTTTCGGGCAATTTGAATCGCCTCCTCGAGATTCTCCATAGCTCCAGTACGAGAGTATCTATCACCCAATCGCATCGCAAGGTTGTTCAAAAATGCAGGCCGTTCTGGGTGGTCGATTGGGATAAGCTTAATTCCTTTTCTTGCCTTTTGGATTGAATCGTCGAGGTCCTTCATCTGCCCAGTTCGCAAATACCGATCCCCAAGGTAAAGCCCAAGATAGCTCACGATCCGAGCTTGATCTGGGTCATCATCGGGGGTAAAGGTACCAGCCTCGGTGGTGATGGAAATGGCCTCTTCAAGAACGCTTACTTGTCCCACCTGAGAATATTTGCGGTGCAGTTGCTTTCCAAGGTTGGTCAACCACGGTGTTCGTTGGACGTCGCCTTTTGGGAGAGTGTCGACTGCTTTTCGCAATAGCGAAATAGCCTCGTCGAGATCTTCCAACACTTTCGTCGCGGAATACCTATCTCCCAGTCGAGTTCCAAGGTTGTTCAACAGTGCGGCCTTGATGTCATAGGTTGATGACAGGGCTGTCTCCAGACCCTCTCGTGTGACACGGATAGATTCCTCGAGGTCTTCCATCTTTTTAGTTTCAAGCCACTTTTGACCCAGCTGCAGTCCAAGGTTGCTCAATCGAGTAGCTCGATCAGTGTGCTCCAGCGGGGTCGCATCGACAGCCTCCTGCGTTGTATCGATGGCCTTTTCGAGATCCTCCCTTTTTCCGGTGAGAGTGTACTTCTCACTCAACCGGAGTCCGAGGTTAGTTAGCAGCTCCATTCGCTTCGGGTCGTCTCCTCGGCTCAGGTCGATAGCCTCTTGGATGAGGCAGATGGCCTTCTCAAGGTAGAGCATGTCGCCAGTGGCTGTGAACTTTTCACCAAGTCGAACGCTCAGATTGGCCAGCCATTTGGCACGATCGGAATGGGCCTTCGGGGTGATCTTGACAGCTTCTTGCAATAATCGAATTGACGTCTCGAGGTCCTCCATATTCTTAGTGTACGAGTACCTATCTCCAAATCGAACACCGAGGTTGTTGAGGCGTGCGGCCCGGCTCGGGTGGCGCTTTGGAGTGGTATCTACAGCCTCTTGCGCAAGACGAATGGCCTTCTCCAGGTCGGTAACCTCTCCGGAAAGTGCATACCGGTCCGCCAGTCGCACGCCGAGGCTGTCGAGGATTTGAGGCCGTTCCGGGTGGGTAGCTGAGGTGGTTGTCTTGGCTTGGTGCAGTCTGCGGATGGTTTCCTCAAGGTCTGCGGTTTGCCGAGTGCGCAGGTATCTGTCGCCGAGGAAGATGTCGAGGTTGATGACCATTGTGGGCCAATTGGAATTATCAGGAGGTACGATGTTGACGGCATCCTGCCAAACACGAATGGCCTCGTCCAGATCGACCATCTCGTTGGAATGCGTATACTTGAGACCTCTGACTCCAATAAATTGCTTCAGCGATTCGATCCAATCAGCGTGGTCTTCTTCGGTCTCGTCAAAGGCCTCTTGGGTCGCAAGCATGGCGATGTCGCAATCTGCCACATCCTTGGTGCGCCACATTTTATTCCCCAGCAGGAGCGCAACATGGTTGAGCAGAGTGACCCGCTCCGACTTTCCTTTCGGATAGGTGCTGGCAGCCTCTTGCAGAAAGGCCACAGCGGCTGCAGAATCCGACAGGTTCTCGGTGTACGAGTATCTCTCAGCCAGGAGGCGACCGAGGGCGCTGATGTTGACGACACGATCTGGGTGGCCAGGATGGGTTGAATTGACCGCCCTTCGCCAACTGCGGATTCTCGCCTCGAGATTGATCCTGTAAGGCAAGTACCGAATAAAAAGCAGAATGGACCACAAAAAAAAAGCAAGCCTCCGAACCATCCCCATCATGAAGCTTAAAATCTAGGTGCGAGTTAGCAGCTGTGTTGCCAGTGTGTCTCGTGCGCAATCGGACGGATTGAGCGAGCGGGCAGGCAAGGTCACCCACCACTGAAAGATAAAACATGCTGAAGAAACAGCGACCACGGCCGGCCGCGGCATCGAAGTATTGACTAGAGGGTCTTGTCAGAGGGGCTTTGCATTGAGGCTGGGACAATGGCTGCTACGCACATAGGTTGTCTGCTGAGTGCTAGGTTGTCGCGGATGGAACCATTGTGGAAACTCGGAGTTGGGCAGGACTAAATATTTGTTGGGCGGCGGGAAGACGGGTGATAGTTGGGTGGACATTTTTGCATCTGGTGTGTACGGTCGGTCCCCACCCCAACCACGTGTGAGTTCTCACTGGGGCGAGCCTGAAACGTAGATTTGCGCTGTAAAATTTCGTCATGTCTGCAGCTATTCGCGGCGTCTGAGTGGTTGTCCGGCCACTGCGGAGCCAGCATGCCAGGGTGTACAGAGTTCCGGCCACTCAAGCGGCCGCGGTTGGCGACTCTGACAGCGTGTCCACCACGTACATGTACCATGACAACCCAAACTGGGTTGCAGAGCTGCCCAGCGACAGCGTGTGCAGCGGCAAATCGTCAGGGCCTCATTCCCATTTGAGAATCCTCCAAAGTGTGTGCGCTAAGTTGGTGGAGGGGAGGTGCATAAGCTGTCCTGCAAGGGGCTTCCGATTGGCCAGATCTGCGCAAGCTGCACCTCTCATTGGATCTGGGGAAAGCTCCAAGCTGTTCGCGAGCTCCTGATGGGATGAATGCAAGCCCTCTTTCTCCCCAATTTCCACCACGGAGCGACGTGGCATGCAAAAATAGTTCCCCAAGCCTCCGGGCTAGCACAAGGCCTGGCCAATTGATCTCCGCTCGCCCCAGGAACCCGCTGGCCGCTGATGGGAGACCAAAGGCGGGCGCCAGATGTGACAGTTAGCGCCCAGTGAGTGGCGGCCTGGGCCATAGCCCTCTCGTCAAGGCCTGGGTGAAAAGAAGCGAAAAAAATTGCTCTTCTAATTATAACATTCATGGTATTGCCTGTCAGAATTATATTACTATTGCAAGCATCTCTCAAGACCTTGCCCTTCAATTCCATCGAATTGGTGCCTCCAATCGCTTAATACCTTTGATTTCGCATTCTCCCCATGGTGAGGTCAAGAGGCCGTCACGTGCCTCGCTAACAGCTATTCACCGTTCGCTCACCGCTCTTTTCGCTCAAGACAGAAAATTTTGTGCCTAATCGGGACAGGCCCCTGGAATTGATTTCTCGCCTTGATTGCGTGCATTTGAGCCTCGCTCGGTTGGGTTTTTAGCGATTGCAGTTGTGCCCAGAAAAAAATCCCCCCCCGCGATCGTGCATGGTCGTCCCTGACCCGGGGTAAGGAGTAATTTTTCTGTAAATTTTACAACCCGCCCTGGACAGTACGCTTTGGGCTAGTATCGAACTGGAGGGCCCTGGGTGATTATGTTTTTTAAACGGTTGGGTATTTCGGGTATTTCAGGCATTTTCCAACATGTTGGGTCCAATCTATTTGCTGCTACTCTTGCCTCATTGCCCGAGCAACCATGATACGAGACGGCCGAAGTCACCGTTCTGTGCCGCTTTCCATCTGGACCTTGTGTTCTCGTATGATCAAAGTTATCGCTGTTTTTCTTTTTCCTTTTTATGAAACTTATTTCCTATTCATCTCGCTTAGGTGTGTCTTAGTCTCCCAGCCTCCCCCTTTCCTCGACTACCCTATAGCCTTGATGTCTTCCAAGGCCCTCACAATCAGTATATCTAGTGCTGAGAATCAAGGCTGGGTACTGGTATCTTTGGACGTTCAAAATAAAATATGTGCCTATACACTTGTAAATATTTTGGGTTTGCTGTTGCATTTAGTGCAACAAAGATAAGTGGTTGTCGCGACTTAAAAATACCCGCTTGCCAAAACAATTAGCACCCATTTATTTGAGATTTCCAGGGAATGTGCAAGAGCAATGTCGTAAAATATTTGCATATGTGACCTAATTTGGCCCAACAACGGCCAAACAGGCACAGGGCCAGATTGAATATATTGCCAGCTTCTCTTTTTGGAGTGTGGGATATGATCTGTGCTTGGGTGCTAAATAAAGTACTGGTGCCGTGCCAACCACGGGGCTTAAAATTTAAACGTAGCGTTTCCAAATTACATCATACAATAAGATCGTCCTCAATTTGTTTGAACTATAAGAGCCATATTATATTTGCCTCGTGGTTTTTTTTGCCCGATTTTAGCGATACGCGGGTGCAGTCCGACCGCACCCAAGGACGAGAGGCGAGGATATGACCTCCAATATGTAACTGACCGAGAAAAAGACGTTTCATGTTGATTGCTACCAACAGTAGTTGCTAGTACAACGGGTGTATTCTACTGCAGACTAATACACCGGCTATAGACAGCTCATTCGGACGAACTCATCGACATGTACAGCAAGAAGGCAGAAATTTGTTCACGAGTACGTCGGGTTCATGTTCATGGAGAGGATGACTTCTGGATTGGAGGACACGAGTTTGGGAAATGTTGGGGGAAAGAAAAAGTGCAGCGATCGATACCTTCACCCCAACACCGTTTACTGCCTAGGCATGCGAAGTCTCTCGGGAAGAGTCGCTACCATCCCTTTGGCTCAAAGACTACAAAGTGGTTTGAAAGACCAGTTCTCAACGTGAATCTCAGTTGATCGTACAGGAAGTATCCTGGTCGGTAAAAAGTACAGTTTGCGGCTAGCGAACTCGGTCAACGGCTCGATGCGAGCCGTGTCGGTCCGCCGACATGACGACACACCCTGAGATCCATCCACGAAGAAGACGAGGCAGAAGAAGGTGACGCTCATTCTCTGGATCGCCAAATATTGACAGATGGGATTCTTGTCGGCCGGGCGCAAATTAAGGGTGCGATCGCCATGAGTAAGCGGCGTGGAGACTTCAGTTGACGCTATGCCTTTAGTAGATACTGCAAACTACCTTGGTAGCATGGACCTGTTGTTCGGTAGTCAGTCATTAAAAGTTGTTGCTTTTAATCATTTCTTCAGATTTGTTTCAAAAAAACAGGGATCAAGCTCTGAGAGCAAGGCTCAGTCAGGACATTCCTTATATCTAAGCAATGTTGCATGTGCGATGCGGAAGACGCTGCGACCGTGGCCCAAATCCGTGCCAGTGCACAGTATGGCTTCACTTCAAGTGTGATGACTGTCTTGGCTTTGTTTATGACCAACAGCTTCGCCGAAAAATGATGAATCGAGAAAGAAGACATTGAAACTTGATTCTGGGTCTGGCATCGTTTCATTTTGTACGGCAGCGAAAGCGAACATCATCCTGCCCTTGGGTCGATCTGCCAATCATTTGAGGGCACCGGTGCAGTGTCTAGTGGCACGGTCCCCGGAAGGACCAAGGATGTTAATGAAACGAACGACTCTGACTGAGCAAAGCTGCAACAGCGCGCTCGGACACCACAAAAATCATCCCCCCAGCCCTCTCTGACACTCACTCATTCTGATAAAGACGGCGATGAGACAGCAGAAAAGTTCTGCAAGAAGCATGGTGGTGTCGCGCACATCCTTGAGGTTTCTGCGACCTTGCGCGTCGCGGGTGCAGGGACAGATGATTATTTCCCGAACACCATTATACGAAGAACCTTTCTACACTGCCTCAAGACTTGCGGCGGGTTTGCGGTCGGCTGGTTTTTCCCCCCTTCACACAAGATTTTGGCCGAGACTGTGCCGACATGATCGGGATGAAAGAAATGGACACTAACAGGGCGGAATCAGACAATGGAGGGGAAAGGGCCGAGAAGGGCTTTGTTGCGAGTGGCCCAAAGCACCTCAGCCGCTCGTTAGCTGCCCTGCAGCTGATTTGTCCCAGAGCTCAGCACGGCTCCCGCTAGCCCAAAAGGTGTTACAGCTCTGCCTCCTTCTGGCCTTCGCTTTGTTGACTACATTATGAGTCCATAGGGCAGCTACACTAATTCATCCGTTCGGCATGATTGCGATCGCCATAAAGGGACCGAGTGCTCCCCTTCCGGCTGGGGGTTCCTGTCTTCTTTTCCATCCAACTTCCATTCTGCGCACGGCCTTGGGTTTAATCCCACCTACTCTCCTTTACCTCAACGAACACTGCCCTGGTGGTATTTTCTGGCTGGACCGACTGGGCACACATTCTATACCCACTTTTCTTTCTTTCCTTAAGCACTATTTATACCCTCGACGTTTATAATGACCGCCAACGCTACCGATGACAAACACCTGTGGACCGCCTCGCTCCGTACCTTCTTTTGCTTGCCTTTTGCTTCTTCTGGTAAGAAGCGTGGATGTACATGCCTTCTAGCTACATCAAGCACCACCACATTCAGCAAGGGGATGTCCGCAGGCCGGGCCAAAACGTCTACAAACATTGTGCGCCACCAACCACCAGCCACGCCGCCTTTGACAACAAGCCCAGAAATCATGTCGCAGAGTCATAATTCTTCCACCGCAATCAACTCGGTGGACGACAGTCGAGAGAGCACATTATATGTTCCTTCTCCGCCACCAAAGTCTCTGGCTCGGTTCAGAGCAGCATCGATTGCCGGAATGCCGTATCCCTCTTTTCTCGAGCCGCTGGTGCCTGCGACGCGCACTAAAAGCTGGCCCCGTGCCTTAAACCCAGCGAATCCTGGGAAGACAACGGAATTTAGCCAAAGCTGCCCCTCTCTAGGTCGTCTGGATACTGGCAGACCAGATTCCATGACAATTGGGCAAAGCCTATCTTCGATGATCGACCACCATTCAGACGGTTCAACCACCGCTGTTGACCCAATTGACCACGCCATTTCTCGTTTGATGCCAATTCAGACTGTTCAGAAGCACACCGCCACTTTTGCCAGTGTGGACATGACGCCAGAGAGTTCCGTGGACGCCAAGAGCGAACGTGGCATCATCACTTCGACCGTCACATTGGCGCCTGATGCCTATAAGAGCAACCAGTCACTCAACATCCCCCCAAGTCCTCATACACCATTTTCTTTTGATGT
Organism: Calonectria leucothoes; assembly: GCA_002179835.1. Lineage (NCBI taxonomy): Eukaryota > Fungi > Ascomycota > Sordariomycetes > Hypocreales > Nectriaceae > Calonectria > Calonectria leucothoes. The sequence continues at coordinate 34,668 of NAJI01000565.1, forward strand.
ATCACTATCCAAATTCCCACTTCCACCTTCCAAGTCTTTTGACCCGGCAGAATCTTTGGCGCCCGGCAACCGAACCTCATCTCTCTCCTTTGTCTCAGATTGGCTGTACTTGCAAACCAATGAAAGTTATGAAACTATAGATACCGATATGTCTAGTCCAATTACAAAAACGGAAACTGTTTTTTAGACAATTTCTTTTCTTTTCAAACCTGGTCACTTATTGATTCGTGATGATGCAACGTGAGATGTTTATGCGTCACCCCTCAGCGGCAAGGATGAGCGCATTAGGTGGCAGCTCTGGGTTAGCGCTGTAAAAGCCACCAAGGAGCTGATTTGGGGCTCTGAATGTTGGTCAAAGTTTATCGGAGGATCCGACCCCCAGTCTGGGTTAAAACTGACTCACATCAACGCTTTGCCTTTAGGGGTGAACTATATGTTCAAAGTAATCGATTGTTCACTACATGCACAAGTGCATATGTGAAAAATTGCCAGCTCATTCATGCGATGGGATCTGTGCAGTGGTTTCACTGTGGGATGAGTGCATGTTTGTCCTGCGGGACAATAAGGAAATCTTGATGCTTGAAAATTTGGCCGTCTTGAGGGTGAAATGATCAGACATAATACTGGGCCTAGACCGGATTCTTCTTGTGGCTTATGCCGGACTTGATTCACATCAGTCTCGTTGGTTCTCGGCATATCTACCGACGCTGTTTTGGAGTCAAACCTTTCGGCAATGTTAAATGATGAATTTCGACGTCATTTCTTGCACAGGTTTTGAGCTTTTCCATTTCTTTTGTTCTGCCTCATCGTTTACTCAATTTGCATGTGTAATTGGGCTACAGACCCGTGGGGTGGCGTATGAGATACCACGGCGATTTGAGCGTTGTTTTATGAACTTGCATTGATGTACCTGATTCAGGCTAATACAGCCAAAAGGCCGATCGCTTCAATCTCCTGCCGGTCATTATGTTGGAAGCAGGACCTATTGATGTCCTGGGGCGTGTACCCTAAAAAGCCAAATCGCATCTTGGCTCATAAGCTATTGGATACAGGCTGCATCATGAATTTTGATTTGGTCGCTGCCATTCTCACTGCGGCTCATCTTCATCTCCGATCTAGAATACAGCGCCAGAGATTACTTGTGCCGGCAAAAATGATCATATTTTCACATTTGGTAAGCTTATTTCAGATACTTTGGATTTCATTTGTTCCGTTTGGGCAAGCACCTATGCCGGGCTGCTCTGTTGGCTATGCCCCTCCAGATATTCCCAATTGTCATGTTAAAAGTAAGAATATGCTTGTGACCAGCTATTTTTATAATATAATTAGACTCGTTTGCGGGATTTTTGTCTTTTCCCTCATCTACTGGCCACTCTAGTCAAATTGGGTTGCCAATATTCTGAACCTCGACTTGGACATTGGAACTATCACCAATGCACCACACGGGTATATCAACCGTATCCAAAGGAGTGTCCAATTTCAAGTGAAATAGTGAATATAACTATTAGTTGATCTATGAGTTTTGTTTCTGATATTTTTGGTACATTTCGACCAGCACTAAACGTTCGAATATACACTAATGCGGTCACAAGTATTTTGCCTGCCTTTCACACTACCCGAGTTGAACATGAGGGCGGCTCAAAAGACCGGCGTTTACTTTAAAACGCAACTCTCGTTTTCATTCACGCATCCATGTTCCTCAGGCTGCTGAAAATGGTAATTTCATTCATTCCCAAGGTTTATTGATGTATTGTTCCTCGTTCTGCATCAAAAACTATATGTGGTTCTTGGGGATGAGCTTGGGTGTCCCGGAGCTTGCTGAGGTAACGCAGGAAATCTTCCCCTCGGGAGACAAGGCATAAAATATGATAAAATGGACAACGTATGCTTCTCCTTTGTGCAGGACTGGACCAAACTGGAGAATGTCCTATTGATTATGTCAAATGCATGTTAAGCATGGGAAACCTGAAGATGACGTACCTCTTCCATATCAGCGACCGCGGTGAACTTGATATCGGCTGTAAGAGCAACACCATTGGTGTCCAAAGCCAAGGATTTGATTTCGACTTCCTCGTTAAAGATACCGCGAGCCTTTGTAAAAAAACCGACTATTTGATCTTTACCTCTCAAAGTGTGTTTTCCATCAAGGATAATAGTGGCATCTTCTGTGTAGAATTTGGGAAATGTGTCGAAATCGTTCGCATTGAAGGCATGAAGATAGCGGTTGAGGTCATCTTTGGAGCGGAGAACGTTTGTGTCCGGTCGGGATGCTTTTTGTAACAAAAACGCGTCCTCGACCAATTCTTTGATGTGACCCTCTTCGTTTAGAGTGTACCAGACATACATTTTGACGAGTGGACCATGTCCGGGCCATACGGGTCCCCAGCAGCCGCCAAAATTATCAGTTTCAAAATTGTCGTTGCCTCGAAATTGGACAAGCAACTCGGTAGCGGCGTGCGTACTATTTTGATCGATTGCAGCTCGCTTCAAATTGAGCGTCTCGCTCACGCCGACGTGTATTTGGTCAGCCCATTCTAAAAACTCATCAAGAGTCTTGTCGGGAATAGTACTGAACTTAAACTGCCCAAGCATAAGAGTTGGATGACAAGAACTTAGTGACGGGGTTTTACTTACAACAGCATTTTTTGCATAATATGCAGTGTAACCAGCAGAGTTATTGATGTTGAAGTTGTTGAAATAATCCTCGAGGTCTGCCCGGTTCCTTATCGACTTGGTGCCGATGGGGTATCTTGAGGAGTATCCCATTTTTGTATCTTGATGTAATTTGTTTGTGACTATCTGCTGTTGAGTGTTTGACAAGCATGCGGAGAGTACAGCAAAATGGAGTGGAAACGACGCTTGGTTTTAAACCTTCACATCGCTCAGGAGATTTATGAGGTGGTGGCTATTACCCCGCAATTAAGGGCGGGTATAGTACTTTTGGGTGGCAACTAGCAGGGCTAAAGCTCGTTTGAGAGTGGGGTGAACGGGTAGCGGCCGGAAACTGACAGGTGAGCTAGACAAGAGGGGTAGTTTATTTCTACGAGGTGTTAAGCTTGCCCTTGGATCAGGCCTTGTTGAATCGAGTGGGGATACTCGGTGGGGCTGGCTCATCCTCGAGAATCTTTCAATAGGTTTTGTATGGCATCTGTCTCTGATTCCCTGTAACACCGCGAGGCTGGAATGATGCACACAAGTAGATAATTCATACATAGGATGTATACCGTTTTGGTTGAAGAACAAAAGAAGCTGGAATGCTAAGCTGAACCCGCATAAATTTGTTTTCATGATTTAAAATTTAGAATGCGAAATCTTTTGTGGATGTCATACATGTTGGTGATTTCATGTCGATATCCTACCACATTGGCTTCTCAACGAAACACGGACACATCAAGGTGGAGAAGTTACTTTATCCTTACATCGGCTACATTCATGGTCATTCATGGCTACTTGTGCCGAAGATGCCGAATTCCACCATCAAGTGGATCTCCAATTCCAAGTCGAGTTATCATGTAAGCGGACAACGGGAGACAGAACTGGAAACTACTTCCGGTGGAGCAGACCCATGAGTCTTTTTTTTTTTACTAGTTCCATTAATAAACTACGTCCCCAATTTATTCTCCGCCTAAATTCTGGTTTGGCCAACGATGCCGTTGCAAAATACGATGTTCACAACTGTCTTCTGAAACGAACGACATCAATGCGAATTTCACAAGAAATATCATACTAGATAGATGAACAATGTTTTTAGACACGCATAATAAGCATTAGCTAAAATTGTCCATGTCCCAAGAGAGATTTGCTGCATAGATACAAACAACCTAAATCTTGCGCACGTAATAACCAATCTTAGACGTCTTAGGAAGAGCCTCGTGCTTTAAACCAGCCATTATAGTGTGGATAGACAAACCAAGCACACCTGGTGTCCATTGGCCTCTCTGGATGCTCAAGGACAAGATCAAACTTGCGTACAATTTGAGGGACCACCTTTGTCATTTCCAGAAGGCTGATATTTCTGCCAATGCATGTTCGAGAGCCAGCCCCAAACTGGAAAAAGAAAGATATTAGTACATGCTTGTTAATTGTAAACGATGGAAAAACATACCGCAAACATCATGGAATCCATGATGCTAGTCTTTTCGCTCCCAATCCAGCGTTCTGGTCTAAACGCCTCAGGATCTGGACCATAAATATCCTTGTTGTAATGCAACACCCAAGCATTCGCTCCGACCTCAGTCTGTAAACTGAAAGTTAACAATGCGGGCCACATAATTATGAGGGATACTTACTCCTTCAGGGAAATAGTGCCCCGATAGCTCCATGCCACCCTTGGGTACAACGCGAGGTAGGATTGTTCCGACAGCTGGATGCATACGAAGACACTCCTTTATAACAGCCTGTAGATACGGCATGCTTTGGGCTTCCTGGAAGGTGACTGGGTCAGAAATGCGGCCATTCGTAGCCTGGGTGTCGATCTCGTCTCGCAACTTTTTCAACTTGTCGGGGTTTGTATATAGATAGTACAGCACCGAGCTTAGCGTGATGGCAGTGGTGTCTGATCCAGCACCAATGTTGCTTCCACAAGCATCCATGATGTTTGGCATTTTAACACGCCCTTCTGCCTCTAGATCGAGAACCTTCTTCAAGAAGGTGTCGTATTTCTTACTATCCTTGACAGTGGAATTTGTGTTCGCCTTTCGGTTCTTGTCAATCTGATCGAGAGTATACTTGACTAGCACAGCAATATTCGACTTCTTGCCGAGAAGATTGCTAAGTCCAACGACCCAAGGCACGATATTCGGAACGATGCCGAAAAAGGCCAAGAAATCATTCGCCTCATGGATACCTTTGATCATACTGGTTGGGTCACCTTCGTTGACCATCATCCCGAAACTTTGGTTGAACTTGATTGAGTTCAGTCAGTCATATTTTATAGGTTTATCCAGACTTCGAGACTTACAGTAATTTCGCCAATCACATCAAAAGCGTAATATTGCATCCAACGCGGAATGTCTATCAAACGCTCCTGCTCAGAAAATTCGTGCAATTTTTGAATACAAATGGTGGTCATCTCATCGACGGCCTTCTCATAGGAGACCATGGATGACATGGTGTAGAGCGGAGAGATGGCTCTTCGCCTCTGCTTGTGCTTTTCATTGTCGAGTATTGGAAAGATGTTTTGAGTGTCGGGATCAGGGCTCAGAAGTGGAGTAATAGTGGCTCTTCGTAAACTTCCCTCCCAGCTCGTAAATGGCCTTGACATCTGTCGGTAGGCTGATGCTGTATCGGTTGGGGCCAACACGAACCACAGGACCTGTTGAAACGACAGCGTAAGTATGAAAGTTGACATATAGTAAGATTAAAATGATATACACACCGTGATTTTTATGAAGACGGATGTATTCCGCGTTTGATTGGCCTTTGGTGACAAGGATGTACTCCCACCAGCGTGTTACCCGGGCGAGGAATGGACCAGGAACTTTTCTCAGAGGTGAGAAGAAAAGAGAATGAAACAGAGGGATAACATAATAGGATGCAGCCAAGGCGGCAACAGTTAACAGAAACGTTTTTGCAAGTTGCATGGGAGTACCATCTCGCAAGCCGGAACTGTTTATGACTTGCGAGACAAGACCCGTGGAAACAGTCTCCTTTAAATCTTTTAGGAAAGTCATTTTGGTTTGGCAAGTGGTTTTTGTTGGGCCATCAGCATTGCTGCGCGCAGAACAACTGTACTTATAACCCAGCACCATGTTGAGTGACTAGGAGCAACTGGCGAAGGAAGATTGCATGGGACTTGACACCCACTCAGATGCAGGTTCCCAAGTGGCGCTCGGATATGTTGACCCTCGCGATTTCTCGTTCATTCAAGTCGCTATCATGGTCATGTGGCAAGTAAAAGACTGGGGTCTCGTGTTCTGTTTACGTACGGGCCGTGCAGTGGCCGTTTCAGTGTTGCACCGTCACCACCCGGAGATATTTCCCCACCCACAGAACTACTGGTCACAAGGCGTCCCCACTGACTCCCCACTGAACGGAAAATACCAATTGTGAGGGGACCGTAGGCCGCTCAGGTTGAGATTGGTAGGTGGGTTTAACGAAGGCATGGTTGAATAAATGGCTGGAGCGAATTCAATCTATGCAGTGCCCACTGATCAATAGCCACTGGCGGAGGGGGAATATTCCGGGATGGTTGAGAACACAGCGCACCCTTAACGGGAAAACGAACGAGTACGTGTTTAAGAAGAGATTGTTTCGTAATCATCCTCGGGGATAAACCGTTTTGCCAGATAGGGTTTGAGTTTCCAACTACATGTACCCGCCGCTCTTAGAGGATATGCATGAATATTCAAAATAAATATGCTATTTCAAGAAAATTCAAGCTTTGGGGTGTTGTAATTATTAGACAAGGTGCATAAGATGAGATATCTCATCGTGTTTAGTAGTACAAAACCACGAATAATCGAGCAAGGATGGACTTGAGTACACGAAATCTAATGTGGAAATGAATTTAGCCGCGTTCAACAATTCCGCAGGCTCTATGTATGCTTCATCTAGAGGTTTAAGCAGACATTTTAATGTACTAAATTCCTTTACGGTTTATTCAAAGTCGTGGCAAATCCGCGATGCCCCACAAAAGTCTCTGAAGGATCCCACTCATCCCTAATCTGAAGCCACTTCTCCAACGCTGAGTCTGTCATGACCTATTGATATTTGAATTAGCACGGACCTTCGAACTTCAAAGACAAAAGGAATCCGAGAACGTACCTTGGGCTTTCTGTGCTTTTCGTTGAAATCAGCAATGTATACACCGCAGGACACCTTGTCAGCTTTGGTATACGCGTCGAGAAGCCACTTATCCACAACCGAGTCAAGCTTGGGGTCCTTCCAACAGCACATTGTTGACACATAGGTTTTCTGCGGGAGGCTGAGGGCTTGATCCACTTCATTAGGGTAGTAGTCTAGGGGGCAGAATGTGCCCGACGAGAGCCGGGAGGGAAGATCGAATAGCGCGGGGGTAACGGCATCGACAACCTAGGCACTGTTGATGGGATTGAACTATATCGTCTCAGTTGAAAAGTTACTTACCTCATCATCGGAGAATTTTGGGTCCACCAAAATACTATCCACATTCCATCTTTCGCCGTCGCCCTGGGGCTGGAAACTCTCCTGAAGGTCCCAGAGCTCCTCCCAGGTCCTTTCCAGGAGCGGAACAGTGGTGACGATGTGGCTCTTGAACTCTTCTGGGAATATGCCCCAAGGGCTTGCCAAAGTCGCAGCCTCCTCGATGGAGTCTGAAAACATTGTCTGGTTGATTGCAAAAAAGACGCGCTTGCTGGCGGATTCATGCCCGCCATTGGGGTCGTCCTTGTCAGCAAAGAATGTGCAAAAGAACAAATCTACCCCGTACTTTGGCACCTTCTTTGATGTTTGTATGACCCACTTGAGAAGCGGCTTGAATATTTCGGTTGAGTCGACAATGATGGTCTTGTCAAAGAGCCTCTTCGCAGGAATTGTCCTGACCCAGATTCGGGTGACGACCCCAAAAAATCCCTGACCACTACCAGGGGCTGCCCAGTACAAATCGGCATTCTGTTTCTTGTTCGCAATGACCACCTTGCCCTCAGACGTGACTACTTCAAGTTGTGTAATCCAAGTGTCCGAGCTGTAGCCCCAGCCGCGAATGAAGCAGCCCTGTCCACCTGCGAGCAAGAAACCACCAACGGCGACAGATCGGGAATGGCCGGCAGCGAAGAACCTACCGAGACCGCTCAGATGTTTGGTGATGGCCTCGACTTTGTGACCAGGGCTGACTGTGGCAATCTTTGTGGCAGGGTCGTACTCAATATCCTGGTTTAGGTTGCGTGTATCGATAAGTAGCCCGCCGTCTAGTAGTGCGTTACAGAAGAATAGATGCCCGCCAGAGCGAACACCAACCTTCCATCCATTTTCACGCGCCTTGTTGACCGCAACCACAACTTCGGCAGTGGTTTTGGGGCTGATGATTTCAGTGGGATGTATATCGGGAACGCGCCCATTGAAGAACTTGGTGCGTAGCTTGTTGTAGCCTTCAGACCCTCGAGTAAGAATATCAAGCTGCGGAGCCATGTTGAAGATTGAGGTGTAGTGGAAGATTGAGGGATGTGATTTCTGTTTCTGGCTGTGATTCTGATCCGAAACAGAGCCCCTGGACTGTGGAAATGCTTTTAAAGCTGGGCTCAAGCTACATTTTGGTCATACGCACCGGTACATCCGGATGGCTATGATAAATGCCACCTGCGCTTGAGAAGCCCCACCAGTGCCACCTACGGTGGGGCGAGGAAGCCGCATTGTAATGCTACTAATTCTGCCATACCCATATATTCTTGTAGATCCGTTATGCCGGGCTTTAAATTGGTATAAGCTTAATAAGGGGCAATTGAGTGCACCGAAAAAGCACCTTGTTTTCGTGGCATTGCAAGTAAATGATTTGCCAGAGGTTGTAGCGCGATCCAATTGTTTCAAATCTGTCAACTGTATGAATACCAACCTTGAAAGCCCCCGATAACTATGGGCCGGCTGAAATCGCGTAGAGTTCAACGCATACTTTTCATTTGGGTAGATGCTGAAATCTTTCTCTATGTGTATACTTTGCTGTTTGCGGCTTTTATAACTGCAGCTGATCATGGATCTCCAATGAAGGTTGCTTCCAACTCCGTGAATTTGTACTACAAGATAGCAAACCAATTGATTTATGTGTTGTAGGCATACTACTTGAAATAAAATACAGCTCTAGAATATGCTGGATCCACCATTAACAGGTATATATGCGCCGTTAATCCAACCCGCATTTTCCTCAGCCAGCGTTGCAACCGCCCATGCGATTTCCTCCGGGGTACCCACGCGCGGGGCTACAGGCGTAGCGTCAACGAGGGGTTGCAAAGCCTCTCGAACGAAGCTCGGGGCGGCGAGGAATGCATCTGTTGCAACAGGGCCGGGGGCCACCGCGTTTACTGTACAGCCATATTTGCGAGGCAGCTCTGTTGCCCAGCATTGTGTATAAAGTTCCACCATTGCTTTGGTGCCTGCGTAAATGCTCGACTCTGGTGAGGGAGTGCGAGATACAGAGCTGCCAATGTTGATGATGCGTGAGTTCTCGCGCGCAAGATATTTGAGAACGGCTCTGGTGAGGAAGAAGACCCCCCGTCCGTTTAAATTGACAATGTCATGCCATGTCTTCTCAATCTTTGCATCATCGGGGTCGTCGAGAAATGTTGGGCGGTTGATGCCGGCACTGTTGACCAGAATATCAATCTTGCCAAAGGCCCTTGCTGCTGCGTCGGCCAGCACTTGGGGTCCTTCTGGAGTGGACAGGTCTGCTTCAACGGCGATGGCCCTATTGGGTGCACCAAGACTCTCTAGGACATTTTCTGCATTGGCTTTTTCGCTGGGAAAAGGGTAGTTGAGAACGACGGAGGCTCCGCGATTGAAGAGTTCTCTCGCAATGGCAGCTCCAAGTCCTGCAGAAGAGCCACTGACGAGGGCGACCTTGCCAGCGAGTGTCGCCATGGTTCTGAAGGAGAAAAATATGATTATTTTTATTGGAAAATGCAATATATTTTTGAACAGAGACTGCGTTCAAGAATCTTGAAGCAAAGAGTTCAAGTTCGATGACATGCTCCACACTTTATATGGTACCGAGGCGGGTGATTTTGGGTCTGGGTGGGCGAATTTAGGTCTGGCCACTCCACCCACCCACCTACTGTAAATGGTTTCAAGCGTCGAAATACCCACCCAACCACAACTTCTCCAAACCTCCTGAATTCGCCTGCGCCCTTGTAAGGTTACATATGGCAAAATAATAACATGTATTAAGATTAATAATTAAATGCTAGGGAATATATATATATGATCCTTATGCTACGACCTTGTGCTTCAAACATGTAGACTACGTGCCTCCCCGGAATTCCCGGTGTAGCGACTCCACCACTCCCGGGTTTTGTGGCAACGGTATCAGCCGCTGGGTGGGGAGTTTCTTGGGCTGATGAGCCTCGAATTCATGCGCCGTCAAAAATAACACGGTGGGTGAAGTCCGGTCAACCGATTATTTAACCGGCGATAAATCGCCAAGACGTATTCAGAAGTACTTTTCTCTTACAAATATACACCGAATCAATCACGCTTAATATGCCTTTGAATATTGTTGTCATTGGTGCTGGACTGGGTGGATTGGCTGTGGCGTTATCCATCAAACACGAGTCCCCCGACCATGATGTTCTGGTGGTCGAATCGGCACCTGTCTTGGCTGAAGTGAGTTTATTAGTATTCCGAAATGGCAGAAAAGGACACTGAAAAACGCACTAGATTGGGGCTGGTCTCCAACTTACGCCCAATGCTACAAGATTGTTGATCAGGTGGGGACTGAAGCCTGGTTTGGAAAGGTTGGCGAGCAGTCCAGAAGAATTCCTCGTCCGCCGTTACGATGGCTGCAAGCTTCTTGGTGAGCGCCAGAACTTTGCGGCTGAGATGCTGGAGAAGTATGGATCACACTATTGGGATATGCATCGGGCCGATCTGCAGCTTGCAATGTTTGAACGGGCTGAACAACTTGGAGTCCGATTTAAATTTGGCACACTCGTGAAAGATGTGGACCCCACCATCCCACAGCTAACAACAGAGAAGGGCGAGAAGATTACGGGAGACTTGATCATAGCTGCAGATGGTGAGTGCACCTGATTTTACTCGATTTTCACAGTATTGAACCATGATAGGACTGTGGTCCAAGACTAGATCTGTGATTCTCGGTAGACCTAGTCCTCCGATAACCACTGGCGATCTAGCTTATCGAATTGTCCTCAGAGCGGAAGAAATCAACGACCCAGAGCTCTTAGACTTCATGAAGAAACCGAGAGTCTGCTTGTGGGTTGGCCCGGAGTGTCATGCCATATATTACCCTCTCAGGAATAACACCATGGCCAACATTGTCCTTCTTGTGCCGGATAACTTGCCAGAAAATGTGGCCAAGATGACTGGAGATGTCTCAGAAATGAAGGAGATATTTGAGAAATGGGATCCGCTGTTAGTTCATTGCCACATTTCTCCTGTATAAGAAGCTGACCATTGTCTAGGCTCCAGCGGTTCTTGTCCCAGGTTCCCAAAATCGAAAAGTGGAAACTTATGCATCGTGAGTGATTAAGATGCGTGCTTTGGGACTTGGCTAATTCATAATATAGTAGACGAATTAGAGCAGTGGTATAACAAGGAAGCCACTGTAGTTTTCTTAGGCGACGCCTGTCACCCAATGCTCCCATATATGGCACAGGGGGCAGGTTCAGCCATTGAGGATGGCGCAGCATTAGGAATACTCCTTTCCAAGGTTCAGGGCCCAGAAAAATTACCCTTGGCTTTGAAGAAATATCACAGCATAAGAGTACCGCGTAGTACAGCGTTGCAGAAATGGAGCATGGAGCAGGTAAGTACACTGTGTTATGCATGCATAGTTGAATGGCAAATTCATAACCATCGACTTCCAGAGGCACATTAACCACTTGCCTGATGGCCCAGAGCAAGAGGCAAGAGACCATATTGCAGAATCCCAAGTCTATGATCAACAGCCCGGATATCCATTTTACTGGTAATGTCATAAAACTCTATAGAGGCCCCTAGGCTCTGACACATCTTCAGGATTGACCCTGCCGCGCAAGATTTCGTTTATGGATATGACGTTGTTGACGAGGTGAGCAAGGAGTTTTGATTCATCCACTATCTATTGTTTGACTATTGATTTACTGACTTGATAATTTTGAAAACAGCTGAAGAAGATTGGGGTGGAGTCGGTAATCTAGCCCAGTTTGTAAGGTACGTGGCTGACCCTGGGCGAGCGATATCGATAGTAGTGGAGGTTGCGAGAGTATGGAACAGACGTGTGAGAACGGTTACTATCAAACGGATATAAGGCACCATTACGCTACACATTGTCAGAGTATTACTTCACTTTTGCCATAGCCATCAATATGACAATTATAAGCCCGGGTTGTGTAGATCACTGCACTACTTAACCTAAATTACTATCGCAGCTAAATCCAATATCCTACACCCATTAATCGCAAAGTCACCAGTTCAAACCCAGCCAAAAATTGGGCTTAACACAGAATATAGGGCATATTACCTACTAAACAATAAAGCAGCTATAGCCTACCTTATACACCACAAGGCCGCCACATAGTACCTTACACCACCCATCACACAGATCACCACAACCAAACACATTAACCTAGGGGGATATATCAAATGGATATAAGGCACCATTACGCTACGCATTGTCGGAGTGTCACTTCACTTTTGCCGTAGCCGTCAATGTAATAGTTACTTATCAGCATTATGATAAGTAGAAATTTATAAAGAAAACATTTTCTTTTTAGTTGTGATGTCATCTTTCCATAAAATATGCCTCAACGGAGGAGATTAAGCATCCCTTGTGACTCAACTTGAGTTCGTTTGTATGTAGGTTGCAAGTCTTGAGCTTCTATGAAGCATCGCCTGGTAAAATTAATTCTATGCATGGGATGAGCACAGAAATATTACTGTACAGCTGTACAGTAATTTAAATTCATGCGGCGAAATATGCATTGCTAAGTCCGCATCCAAGGCCAATTTAGTACTCTACTACCAAAACATCCGAAAGCAAAATCATCTTCTAGAGAAAAAAAGAAACCTGCCTTTAGATGAAATCGGCAAGAATAGCTCAAGAAACGTTTAGTAGCTGTGTTTGGATGCCCTATATTCTTACGCCATTATCTCTCAAGACTATGCAGATATTATGATTGAAAACTGGCTAATCACTTCAGATTGAAAGATAGGTTACCAGAAGACATGTAATACTACCGTAAAGACTGACTACACACACTTTATGATTGAGATGAAAAGTATCCTGTTCAAAAAAAAAAGGAATTCACAAGGCAGCTTTTGATGCAGGCACAATTTCAAACAGAACGGAACTAGGAAAGGAGAATTCCTATCTGAACCATGTCATTAATCAAAGTAATAGGGCTTAATATTCATTATTCTTTTGCGCGACAGTCGCCTCTCTGGCCGCATCAACATCCTTGCCATCAACCCAGCTACCATGCAATCCGTCCATCAACTTGAACGGCAGCTTAATCTCTGCAAGGGGGCCCTTGCTGATATCAGACGCCTCAAACAACAACAAAACGTTGCGATTCTCGCGGTATCTGTCAGCTACTACGAGAAGGTATCCGTCTTCAGGAGCAGCGCCCTCATATCTTGGGACGAAAACGGGCTCTTGGAAGGTGGAATCATCTTCGTGGCGGTAGGATTGAATCTCGCCAGTCTCAAAGTTGTAGCATACCAGAGTATTGAAGCCGACATTGCCAACTGCGCTTTCATGGTCATTCAGCTTGATTTGATGAGTAGGATCAACCTTCAAGATCCAGACGCGCGAGTACTTTTTCCCCAAAAGGCGGTCGTCAACGCGGCCAAACTCATTCACACCATCAACGAGAACACCCTCGGGGTAGATCATCTTGTCGGTACTGGCGGTGGGGTCGAACCTGTAACGGACAATGGGCGCCTTGACTTTGGTTGGGTCGGTGAAAAATCTTTCGCCCTTGGTGTTGGGGAAGAAGGGGAAATGCACGTCAGTCCAGACGTTGGCATCCAGGATAAGCTTGCCATCCTCTTCATAAGCATTGATAGTGTGCGAATAACACCCCTGAGGTGTCTTGAACCACTTTGCGTCTTCTGGCTTGGCTCCTCGTCGAGGAATGACGCCCAAGAGCTGATGATCGAGAGTTTCATCCCAGTAGAAGTGATCGCCCCCGCTTTGCATCTGCTCGAGACTGGCCTTGAGCCCGTTGATGGGGAAGACAACCCAGTTGTCAGTGGCCCAGAAGTCGTGGATCATGCATGGCCATGGTGCCTTGAACCACACTTCATCGGTGAGCCTACCGTTCTTGTCGACAGTGAAGGAGCAAATATCAGGAGAGGCGTCTCCTGCAGCCTCGTATCCATAGGAAACTAGCTCTCCTGTGGTAGAGTCCGCTTTGGGATGCGCCGTATGCGTAGGACAGCGCAGCGTGCCGTGGTAGTCAATGTATCCTTTGGTTTCAAGGGTAATAGGGTCCAACTCCATCGGTCGCGCATCTTCCTTGAGCGCCATGAGCTTGTTGTCGTGAAAGACTACATGCGTGTTGGCCGTGGTTCCTTTGAGGACATTTTGAACGCGCGGATCATCAGTGTACTTGTTGCGGTACCTGCCAAAGAGAGCTTGTCTAGCCTCGCGTTCGGCAACCAATTTAGGTGTCTTGACATATCGCTGCTTAAAATCCACATGGCCATTCTTGATATAAAACGAGCTCACGTTGCCATCGCCGTTTAGGGGGATTTCTGTTTCAGCAAAGATGGGCGGGAATGCGTGGTCAGGCTGAACACGGTAGAATGCGCCGTGAATTGTGCTGGGAATTTCACCTATGACTTCAAGTTCATAGGCGTCAGCCTCAAATCGCAAGTGGTCTTCGTTCCACTTGCTCATGGCATAGTGCTTAGGGAAGCGAGTTCCTCCACTGCTCGGGACTCCGGGAATAACGTGGGCCATGATGATTTATGAAAGTGGTGAGATTGATAATTGATTAGGTGTGAGAGATTGGGAGAAAGAATAGCTACCCAAGGCCAAGAGAATTGAATCCTTTTATCTTATTATCCTAAAGCAAAAAGCGATACTCTCAAAACCGACTAACTTTACCCTAAACTCTTCCATCTCAATCTTGGTCATCACCAAGGTGGCATTTCCAAACCGCCCCACCGCCGCTATGCAGTGGGGAGCATCCCCACCAAAGCCACAATGGCCTGATGCGCAATCAGTGCACTGGGTGGGCACCACCTGGTTTTAGTACCTCTGTTCCCGAATTAGCGGAGCCGCGGCGTTGAGCGGTGGCATTGCCCGACATTCTAGGTGTTGAAAGTAGACATGCATAAGGTCTCGTGCAGCCAGTCTTTGTTCTCACAATCAAACGCCAAAAATTCTCCTTTTACAGACATCAACAAATCTCAAGGATATTTTATTATATTGCCTTTTTCCCTTTTAAGTTCACAATGGTCCAATGGTACTCAGCTCCCGAGCTTCAATCCCACCACGATCATGCTTTCAGAACTCGAAAGCCAGGGACTCGCACCCTTCCTCCAGGTCATGGCGAGGGAAGCTTCCAGCGTGCATTAGACGAATTTCGAGCCATTGTCGGTGAAGCTAATGTAATAATCGATGATGATTTGGTCAATTTTCGAGATCCGTATCCCTTGTATGAAGAGGGATTCGAGGCATCCGCTGGCCTATGGTAAGTCAGCTCTGACTCCCCTGCTACTTACTAGCTCACCAACACATGTCAGTCCATCCACAGTCGAGGAGATCCAGGGAATCCTCAAAGTAGCCAACCAACATCAAGTCCCCCTATGGGTTTGCTCGCAAGGAAAGAATTTCGGGTATGTTTTTCAGCACATCAATCCGGGTTTGATTGCTCACAATCACTTAGATATGGTGGCCCTGCGCCTCGTGTTGCTGGCTCCGTGGTGCTCTCTCTTCAGCGAATGAACCGCATTTTGGAGGTCAACGAAAAGCTCTCCTACGTTGTGGTTGAGCCAGGAGTTACATTCTTTGATGTGTATGATCACATTGTCAAGAACAAACTAGCCATATGGCTTTCTGTCCCTGCTCTTGGATGGGGCAGTGTGTTGGGCAATGTAAGCCATGTCCACAGCATAGCGATTGCTTCCCCTCTCACATTTTTCTAGACCTTGGATCGTGGCCATGGATATACAATCTCAGGAGATCGCCAACATTTCATCGGCAGCTTGGAGGTAGTTCTACCTTCTGGAGAAATCCTTCGAACAGGCCAGTGGGCTGTTCCCAACTCTCCTAGTGCTCATGCCTGCGCCAACAGCTTTGGCCCTCAGGTGGATGGCCTCTTCCTGCAAAGCAACTTGGGCATTGTTACCAAGATGGCAGTGGCCGTAGACGCAGCCCCAGCTTCTTTTATGGACGTTAAGATACATTGTCCCGAGATTGATGACATTGCGCCACTAGTTGATACACTCCAGCAGCTAGACCGTGAAGGCATCACGCAGAGCCATGGCATGATTACCAACATTAACCACTTCGCCTCCCATGATGCACCCAAGCACGCTCAGCAGACGAAGCCAGGACCTCTTACTCCTGAAAGCATTGCTGCTTTGAAGAAAAAGTACAACACAGGATACTGGCGGTGTTTGATTTCGCTCTATGGGCCAAAAGACCTGGTTCTGGCTCGCTGGAAGAGAATACAGGAAGTTGTCCCGGTGAGCATTCCTAGTGCTTGGGTGGAAAACACATTTTATGAGGGTAAGAACGGCAAGCCCGTGGATAACAAGCAGATTGGAACCTTGGCTGCAGGTGTCCCTTCTATGCTCGCCGTGAAACTTGCGGATTACAATCTTCCTGCTGATGGAAGTGGAGCGGGTGCGCATATTGACACCACGCTTATCCTGCCGTGCGAGGGAAACGCCGTTTCGACGTGGTTTAGGAAAGCAAAGGCCATTATGGAAGAACAAGGCGTTGACCCATTTATTGGCTGTCACGTATTCTCCAAGTATATTCTCTTTGTTCAGGAATACGTCTTTGACAAGACCAATCCAACACAGCGTGAAGGTGGACGCAAAGTGGTCAAGGCCCTTCTTACAGAGGCTGAGAAAAATGGGTTCGCCAATTATCGATCCCACGTGCAACACATGGGTGCGTACTATTTAATCGGAACCCAAAAATCCAAGTACTAAAACGTTCACAGATGCCGTCCAGAATTTGTATGGGTTCAATAACCATGCGTATAGGAGATTTGTAGAAACTCTCAAGGTATGTCGTACTTCTAACCATCACAAGATTCTCTCATTAATATTTCATGGTTAGGCTGCTTTAGATCCAAATGGCATCCTTTCCCCAGGAAAGCAAGGAATCTGGCCACCGAACAAGGCGGGCTATATTCCACACGAGAAGCTCTAGATACACTGTCTGTGACTTCAATCAAACATTCTACTATTGCAATACATCTTTTTCGTATCAGATAAACCACAAGGTTATGTTGTAAAATTGCCATAATGGCTGTGCTCCCTAAAGTTTCCACATATAAAAAAACGTAAGCTTTTATGATGATATTGTTCAAATAAAGTAGAAATGGTTGACATTTTAATACCTCTGAAACCTTCATTCTACTTGCATCTGAACCGAAAAGTAAAATCTCGCTCTGAATTGTTGGCCATTTTACTACGGTATATAAAGTGCTAATTAGTTTGCAGGAGATATTGGATGCTACTGATGCATCTATCACGGCGTGCCTATGCAAGGTACTTGGAGAACCATCTAACCATTTGATCCTCCGCTTGATCGGCCATTTCCTGTTCAACCTTGTCATCGGGGTTACCTCTGACGGCGAATCCGTGCCTTGCATTGTGAATAATTATCACCTCGCTGACAACATTTTCCTTCTTTTCCAGGATTTCGGCAGTTTTCTGAACCCCTTCCAAAGGCAGAGCGAAGTCAATGTCGCCAATGATCACGCTATATGGAAGTGTTACTTTTTCGATATCGCCGGGGACTCTTAGTTCACTCGGGTGAGCAGTGAAGGCCGCATCAATGAGGGTTTTCCCGTTGCTCGCCAAGCCACCGTGAGCAAGCTGCGTAGCGCCGTATCCGCCCCAGCAAAAGCCCACGACGCCAACCTTCAGGTTTGCTCCCTCGGCACAACGGAGGTCGTCCATAAACTTTTGCACAGCTGGATAGCGCTTTTCGGGGTTATTGCGTATGTTAAAAGGCACAAGAATGAGAGCGGCTTTTAAAACCAGCCACCTTACTTGAATATTAGTGATTTATGTTGCAGAGCAGGGTTCGAACTGACGGTTTGATCAACCATCCCCAGAACCCTCTTTCAGAGAGGACTCTATCCACAAGTTTCTTTGTTGATGCAGGTGCAGCAGTACCTGGTCTTGTAAGTGGCTAACCTACGTATTACCAAGTAGCGTACTCACCATACATGAAGTCCGGGATGTACACCATGCAGCTCGTCCGCTCAGCATATGAATCGGCAAGCTTTCTTAGATTGGTTGTCTTCCACCCAAACGCATCTGAGAGCACAACGATGAGCCTCTTTTTCGAAACTTCTCCGGACTTTGGCTTTGTAACATAGACGTCATGGCCATAAATCTTGGTCTCAAGTCCATCCACCGGGCCTGGATGATCATGGCCCCTATAGCAGTCGGCACACGGCATTTTGTTATTGGGGAAAGTACAAATTAAACGTAAAGGGTAAAATTGATGAGCAAAGAAAAGAAAAGAAAAAAAAAGGGATCTTAAACTATCGACAATGTCAATCTGTTGCCGACCTAAGGTGGCCGATCTAACTAACACCCAGGTTATGAGAGGGTCTCGGGTCCGCCGGTATTGCTCAATAAGCTCGGTGGGTAAATTCGCTTGCCCCACCGTCTTAGGCGGGGTCACTCAGATCGCGACCACGCCAAGGGTGGCATCACAGCATCCCTGTTTTGAGGTGATGTAGGGTAGGTTTTTCTTAGCCTATTAGGGCCAAACGCCAAACGAATGAGGGCGATTTACTTGATGAAACCGGAACGTATTGTGGCTGCATTGCGATTTCTCTAGATAGGTTCATGACAAGAATTTTGTGGCAATATGCGCGTCTTAGTCGTCCTCAGATTTAACCTCTACGAGCACGGGCAAGCAAACAGATTAATGGCAGTGACTCATGTAATTTTATTACTATGATTCCATCAAGAATTACCAAGGATTGGGGGCAATGTTGGTGTATTGTCGAAATCCACTCTCCTTTGCCTTTTGAAAGGCTTGGTGATGCTCTTCCAAGTTGTAGACGTGGTGGGTTGAGCCCCCACGTTTCCCGAGCTTGAGGATCCCCGAGTTGACCATTTTAATGGTCAACTCAATTCCACCCCGTGAGACAATCACCTTTCCGATGATGCTAATATTTTGGTGCATCACAACAGTATAAGGTACTGAGATAGAGCCAGATGGAGCACCGCTGAGGATGACCCTCCCTTCTGGTCGCACAGCGTGAATAGCAGCCGAAAAATATGGCGAGCCTGCGAGGCTACCCGATGCCCAGTCGTTGTACACCTCAACACCACGTCCACCGGGACTAGCCTTTCGGATGGCAGCGGCGTCGGTCTCATCATCGCCAGTCATGACAACATACTTGAAGCGCTCGTGATTTCCAAGCTGCTGCGCCAGACGGGCGAGCTTCTTCTCGCTGCGTCCAATTGCAATGACATTAGCGCCCAGAGCAAGGGCCAGGTCAGAGGTGATACCACCATAGGTACCAGTCGCAGGACCAAGGGCAATCGTCTCGCCCGCCTTCAACTGAGCAGCTTCACACAGCGCACCAGCCGAAATGCTGTAAAATGAAATCTCGTGGAGATCTGCTGGGGTGTAGCCAAGTTGCTTGCAGAGTCGTTCCTCGTCCAGCACAAAGACATTCTCAAGGGGCACCTTTTGATACTGCTGCAGGGCTCCATCACGCCACTCGCCTTGCATGAGCTTGTGGCCCTTGGGACCTTCTCCACCATGGTGTCCCTGGATTATGCTCACTTCAGGATCATCTCGGGCGAATATTGGGGCCGAAAAAAAGACCAGGTCGCCAGCTTTGACAAGCACAGCGTCTGATCCAACAGCCTGTACTCGGCCAATGTTGCTTGGATGCGGCACAAGCGGGAGTGCAAGGTTAAACACGGGCAATCTCCCAGCGTGAATATCTTCCGCGTAGGGAAAAACAACGGTGTTCAAGACCTCCACGACAACCGAACCAGGAGTTGCATTAGGCACAGGAAGCTCAACAAGCTCCAATGGCTTGTCGAAGGAAGACAGCCACAAGGCGCGGTTCTTGAGTTGAGTGTTTGGGCTCATTGTGTTTATAAAATGGATTGCAAGATTGATAACAAAACAGATGGTGAGTGTGTAGGAATACAAGTTTCTTGTTTGAAACAATCTCTGTCAAATATTGAGGCGAACGCCAACCTGTAGCCCTCAATCTTGCTGCTTTATCTAACAAAGCGACGGCATGTACGGGTCTCGGAATCGCGTCGTGCCCACCTGCTCCACTCTGCTGCTGAACCCCACAGCATATGATTGTGGAATGCATCTTCATCATGGTGTCACGAGGAACTTGAGCAATGAAGTGTTACGTCATCCTTTGAACTAATTCATGGGATAATCCGTGTTTTAGATTGGATTGGCAGCTTATTCCATGCGTTTCTGATGGGTATCGAAATATGTGGCTGTATTCCCACCCGCGCTAATAATTTAACTTAGCAACGCCACCTGTGTGGACCATGACGAATCTATCATGTCCAAAATGGAGCGAGAGTAATGGGTTTGGCCAAGATGCTTTTGCTTTTTGTACTGGGTTTACATTTAGACCGTGGCCGGCTTGGCGAATCTAAAATGCCCGGTGGCACGCTGGTTTCTGATTTGACATATTCGTCCATCTCTCAGTTGGCGCGAATAGCTTAGATGAAAGGGGTGTAAAAATGTGCAATACTTGTTCAAGCTTTGTAATGCGAAAGTACAAGGTTAGAGTAAAAGGAGCCATATAGTCCCAGGCACAGCATGTCTCAGAGGCCAAGCATTTGTAATAATATTGTAATCGATGGTGTGGAGATCAAAGTTCGACAGTTAAGATTGCATCTACAATAACACCGAATCCTATAAATACCACTGCACACTATAGCGTCCTTCATCCAAAGTGAAACCAGTTGGAGCATATTTCAGGGTCATTATGGTCTCTGGTTCATTCAATATCAGATATTGTACATCATAAAAGCCTACCATCCCATCCCATTTAAGCCTTCAAGACTCTCCAAGAAGCCATGATTTGAAATACCCACCTCACCTATATCCGCTGTGCAAATCAAGCTCTTCCATAGTTCCTTTTCATGCTCATGAATGACATGGTCGATCGGAGAGCAGCCTTCTAAGCTATCGGATTGATTAATATCCATCATCAAATCTAAGACATCAACTGCGTGAGTAAAGATCATCGGGGGTGGGGGATTACGTCGACATACCTTCTTTTGGATAGGATATTGGCGGCGTGGAATCATTTTGTTTGTCGCTTCCACTGTTCAATAAACTTTCTGGGTATTCTGCTGGGGTAGGCAGGTAACGTGCCGCAATGTCAGAGCTGAGTGCATGATTCAGAGAATTTTCCCGGGTGTTTGATTCTGTGTGTGGCGAATTGGAGTTCAAGGGTCTGGCTCCTGTTGGTTTTCTCTTGCAAATTACTTTGTAGCTTGCAAATATAGCTGGTGTCGTAGACACACCGTAGAGCTTCGAGAATACTAATATAAGACGGTTGGTTTTGAGACTGGGAGTATGAATATCTTTAGGTATAAATGATTGCTGAGCTTCCAGCAATGCCTTTGCACAATGGAAGGCCAAGTGAATATTTATCAGTTGCGGGGATATCTTTTGTTCAGACTCAAGCTGATTAGAATTGAGATTTGTTGGAATGGCGCAGTGCTGTGGCAGTTGAGCGTACCAGCAGCGCAAAGCGGACGCATGCGTAGTCTGTAGATTTTCTGATAATCTGACAAGAGGCTCCGAAATAATATCGTTGAGTATCCGAGCAATTCCGATATAGTGATTGAAAATACTTATAGCTCGCAGAGGTTTATGTGCTCCAAGGGAGGTGTTTCGCTCATTGTCGGATATTTTAAAGACGGCAGTACACGGTTCCCACTCATCTGGACCTGTCTCGATAGGCATCGGCAGAGAATTCACATCTGCTGTTTTAAGATGAGGAGGCTTGCCCAAGTGACACGAAATTACAGTGTCGAGCACAAAGCAGCTAAAGAGTAGCCGGTTTAGTTTGTCGTCATTTCCATTGCAAGCCGTCACAGTTGGGCCTCTTTTGTCTGGAGGTACTGCTGATAAGCTGGAACAAATTCTGACTGCTGAACCAATCAACATCCAAGCTGCCCGGACTCTTCCCTGATGAAGTTTGAAGATACTCAAAATGAGCATAGCTTGAGCATAGTTGGACTCATGTGATTCCTCATTCGGTATTAGTTGCCTGGATTTGGCGTACATTTGCTCAGGTGTGAGGAGCTTCCTTTTCTCTTCAGATACGCTTTCCGGGCTGACGGGTTCCAGTGACTCTTAAAGCGACGAGTAAGCCAAGATTGCCCAAAACGTGGCCAAGTTTCCAGCTTCAAAAAAGGAATTTGTTGAGGACGAATACTGTTGGTTTCAAAGGGAAAAGGGTTATAATGCACTAGTGCAATAGGGGTTAGATTAGGGGTTTTTGTAAATTGATTGATTATTCTATCTAGCTAGCTACTTGTTTAGCTTATGGTATTGTAAGCTGGTTACATAAGGCAGGGTTAATCCTGCTATACTAGGATTATACTAGTTAATTTAATATTTTGCTAGTAATAAATTAAAAGCTAATTTTAATATTAATATCTTTTCTTTTTTAAATAAGCAAAATAAGTATAAAATTA